>JAAIXJ010000391.1:161052-248016 GCA_013403705.1 Heliconius hermathena
AAACAGACAAACAGACAAACAGACAAACAGACAAAAATTCCAAAAAAGTTGGAAATGGATTCTGTTAATTATCCTTTAACACCCTAGCAAATTTTTTTTAAATATTTTCAATGTACAGAAACGACTTTTCTACAGATTTATTATAAGTATAGATAAAGATATAGTTTTCAAAGCGGCATCACGCACATCCACTCGCCCGCGGCAGTAAATCTTTACTTCCTTCCGTCATTATACGTATACATTTCACAAAGTTATAACGCTTATTGTATATCGCTTATTATTCTTTGTATTATTGCTCTGCCCTTGGGGTTTCAACCAATTTCTATGTTGATGATGATCTGGTTGAGTCGTAAAATCGAATGTAAATGAACGTACGATACGTTGCAGATCGACGTGAAATCGATTGACCTTCGAAAAAAATATATATAATATATATATATTTTTTGATTTAATTTTGACGACTGTTCTAGTGTGGTTAGGTTTAGTGGTCTGAATGAATGAGTACATGTTCGTTCTGTTCAGCTTCACGCTGTATCCCGCACACAGCAGGGTAGGTAGATGGAACCTAGTGTTGAGCTCTTCACTTTCTGCCGAATTCTGGAGACATTGCGTGTTGAGTGGCAGAACTCAACGCCGCGCTTAGCCTCGACACCAGAGCGAAGAAATGGAAGTATAAATTTAAATAAATATTTCATCCCCTCTAGTGGGGATTGAATCCACAACCAATCGGTTTTACAGTCAGTCAGTGCCGCTGCGCCATGTCTGGCATCCTACATTATAAGGGGAATAATATTTGTGTATTCTGCAATTTATTCACACATATAATTTATATATATAAATATGTATAGCAACACTTTTGAGGCAAACGCGATGAGATCTACTACTCAAAACGCTATGCTTCCAAAATGCCGCAAAAAGTGGGGAACGCAAGTGTTTTAATTTGAATTGAGTGTATTAACACTAGGTTCCCCGTTTCCCTTTGCCTATCCTGCTATGAGCGGGATACAGCGTGAACCTAAAAAAATACATTTTCACTTCTATTCAAATTTTAAATTAAATAATCTTATATCTATTTATATACAATCATGTAAAAGTAACTTCTATATTAAATTCTCTCGGTATTAATGTACTCGACGAGTACATTCACGAATATTTATTACGCATTTCAAATACCAGTTTAGTCATTGTGAAGTGTTTACTAAATATAGAAATGAACAAGTTTCTCTAAATAGAAATAAAGTTGATTAAGATGCCAAAATCTGTTATATTGTCCACATTTGACACCTACACTGTGGAGCAATAGGTACATACATTTGAAAACGAGACCAATCATCACATATGTAGGCAATTTATCTAATATATTATTAAACTTAGGAAGAGGGAAAGCCAGGTGGGTCGTGCCCACCCAAGAAAACACAAACAAAAAATTTGTCAAGTAAAATTTAAAAAAATATAATTTACACGAGGATATCTGTGCAAGGCAAGAGTCCAGGTCCCCAGAAAAAATCATTAGAAACGCCCATGTTTATACGTGAACGTTAAAACGACAGTCGATTAAAATGTAAAATTTTATGAGCTTACAAATTAAATTGAACGTGTCGTGCGATAGCTGTATTGCTCATTAAAACGGTAATTGTAGTTGATATGTTAATTAATATATAATTTGAAAAATATTCTCTATTATTATATTAAGCCCAGTCGTGACGTAGGGGAACAAAGTGTGACTGTAAACGTGACAAGCTGTGGGTTCGATTCCCACTGGAGGAAGTGAAATATTTAATATTATCATTTCTTTGTTCTGCTGTCTAGGCAAAGCGTGGCGTTGAGTTCTGCAACTCAACAGGCAATCCTGCGCCCCCTGAATTCGGCAGAAAATGGAGAACAGAATGTCTTAGCACTGGGTTCTATCTGCCTATCCGGCTGCTGAGGTGTGCGGGATACAACGGGAAGCTGATTTAATTTAATTTTTTTTTTGAAAAATATTTTCGAGAAGCAAATATTACTTACTGTGCTTATTGTAAAATGTGTCGCAATAATAAGAATGAGATGTCATATATAGATAGTCGTTTTTGAAGTGTGATCATAATTTTAGTTTGCGAATAACTCAAACATGAAAGTTTAACATTTTGAATGAACAATTTGACTAACAGTTGTAAAAGTTTTAAATACATTATCCGGCGGGCAGAAGGGGAGTAGCCATTTTCAACGTGTACTTTGATTGTAATAAAGTTGAAGGTATTATAAAATTAAATATATTATAAAATACAAAATATCGTTTTTATTAAAAACATAGCGCAGGTGAGGTTTATTAATTTCCCTTTGTTGAAATACTTATTCAGCAGTGTTTAATACAGTAACATTATTTCTTTTGAACTTTCAAAATACACTTTACCGTAAAGTGTCAACTGCACGTCAACAGACCAGAATGTCACGGTACTTTGAAAAGTGTCAAAGCGGGCAACTTTACAAAGAGTATAATAGCTGCATATGGCGCCAAAGTTTCGGATAAAAAAATGTCGGGAAAGTTAAACAAAATCATATTTTTAAAACGTGTACACAAAAGAGCTTTCTAGCTGAAACTTTAAATATATATAAATTTAATAAATAATAAAGAATATTAATCAGCTTCACGCTGTATCCTGTATAAAGCAGGATAGGCAGAGGGAACCTAGTGTCAAGATAATCCGTTCGCACTTACTCACTCAACGCCGGGCTTACCATTGTTACCAGAGCGAAGAAATGAAAATATTAACAAATAATAATTAAATCCCTCGATTGGGGATCAAACCCACAACCGACGCGTTACAGCCACTCCCTTATGCCCCTGCGCCACGACGCCCTAAAATAATTTAGAATACGTTATATATTTTAAGCAATTGAACATCACAAATTCGATTCGCAATGCAATATTCATGAAGATACATAACATTATGGTCTAATGTTCATTTATTTATGATCGTTATTGATCTCGACCTGGATACAGAAATGGAAGTCATAGATACTTGTAGTTGCAGCTGAATAGTTATTGTGTTATATTAAATTATTTGAATATTAATGTATGTACATATTATTTTCTTGAATTTCAAATTTGTCGTTTATTTGTTTGTCGCTCAATGTTAAAGACACTTTTACTAATATTTTACGAAAAAATATTTTACTATATTATTCATATAATTATTATGCTTATTGAGGGCAGTCGCGGCGTAGCGGCACGAAGTGTGACTGTAAAAACCGACTGGTTGTGGGTTCGATCCCCACTCGAGGAGATGAAATATTTACTTAAATTTATATTTCCATTTCTTCGCTCTGGTGTCGAGGTTAAGCGCGGCGTTGAATTGTGTCACTCAATACGCAATGTCTCCAGAATTCGGTAGAAAGTGGGAAACGGAGTGTCTTAACACTAAGTCCCCTCTGCCTACCCTGCTGTGTGCGGGATACAACGTGAAGCTTATTAAGTTTGCTAGAACAATCAAAATCGGTTTTCAATATTCCGTTAGTTCCGTTGGTATAGTTAGAGAAGTTAAAGTGCAAGACGGATGAAATGTGGTTATATTTTCTGCCGCAGACCTTGTTGAGTCTACTATATGTATAGCGCTTCTAACTAACTTTCATATGTTTTGAGTTTGTTATTATAAGACAAGCTTTTATACCTGCAGCATATCAAATGTAAAAAGTGAGGGCGATGTATGGTATTATATATATTCTACACAATTTGGCGGCCGCAAGCCGAGGTTCGAATCCCGCAGGGGACGCCCTTACCGCCGTCGGCATCCTCAAGCAGCCATATAGTACTTGCATTTTTTTCAGAGACACAGTACCCTCTTCCCTACCTACCCGGTATCGCTTAGCATTACCCTTAAATTAAAAAAAAACCGCAGCCATAGTGTGTGATATTGAAATTATTATGGTGTTATGACCTTTCACGATAAAGAGACTCTCCAACACAAAATATTTTTAATTTGACCTAGTACAGTTCCTGAGACTACCGCGTTGGTTGACCAATCAAATTCTATAACTTTATAATATAGGGATAAAAATATAGATGTGCAAAACAAGATAAAAAAGTTTATGTTAAAAGATATTAATAATATTCATATTGTGAAATAGGTCTTACGTCGTCATTTAATTCATTATCTTCAAAAGCAGATGGCAATGGCCTGCCTCTAGATGCACGAGCACCTCTGGAATCAAATAGCTCGTCTCCTGGAGCCTCAATGTCATCGAGAGCGCTTCGGATACGGTTTTCCACGTCAGACCTGATCTTATCTTTCTCTGGTTCCTTGGCCAGAGGTACTTTACCATCAAGTCGGTCCAAAACGGGACGATAGTAGCTTTCGCCTTTATTGTAATTACAATCATAGACGCGTGTACGCCTTCCTCTTCCAACGCGGCTCATTTTTGTAAGATTTCTGTGAAATAAAATAATTTGAATTAAAAATTTAATAATATTATAATGATTTTAAGCATATAGTTAAACATGTTTACCACGGTATTTTATCACAAACTATTTTTTACGTACATTTTTTTTGTAATAATAAAACAAATGAACTTGCTTAGCTGATAATTAGCGCGAGATTTCCAAATGGATATTAAGCCTTACGATTTAAATATACTTCAGAGTCAAAGGCTCTCAGATTAATAACGTGAGTGCGTCTGTGAGGGTGTTTTAGGCTTTCAAATGAGTCCCGGCCCGTTTTGTACTGTGGCGTTATTTTTGACTTCCTCGCTAATATTAGTTTTGTTACTGAATGCTAAAAGGTTGAAGAGAATAAACGCTTTTATTTTCATTAGGAAATATATGTAATAAATACAAAAGTAACATGATTGTACGCCTTTATTTACGTTATCTAAAATACTAATCTATCTAAAATATATCTAGACACAAAATGAATCCTAGACTAATCACATCACAGATAATATTTTAATTTTTTCGCTCTTGTGTCGATGCAAAGCGCGACGCTGAGTTCCGCCACTTGACACGCAATTCCTCCAGAATTCGGCGAAAAGTAGGGAGCGACGTATCTTAACACAGCTCCTTCTGTCTACCACGCTACACGAAGAATACAGCGTGAAGTTAAAAAAAAGTACTAGCCATACACAACTTTGAAAAAATGCAATCAAAACACCTTGAAACAATCTACCAAATTCAAAAGTAAAGACTAACGAGGCGTCAAAAACAAACATTGTTACAATACAATATTGCGGAATTAAATTAAACGACATCTATTTTCTTTTACGTTCTATCCAACCGCACGTTTCCTATTCACCTGTTATCATTTTATTCGTATTGCAGTCTGTTCCTATTTTGATAGGTTGGCATTTCAATCCCGCCATGATGAAATTGCCGATGGTTTTAAATTTCAGTTTGCTTAACCTAATACCGGTATAGGGATGGTAATATTGACAGGTCTAATATTCATATGTTTTTGACGTTTAGATGGAAATCTATTTGTTGTTCTGTGTTGTTTTTTGTTGTTGTTTTTTTATTTTCAAGCTCACGTTGTATTTTGAATGTAGGAGAGTAGGTAGAGGGAGTGTGTTAAGACACTCTCTCCACTTTTCGATGATTTCTGGAGGCATTGCGTGTTGAGTGACTGAACTCAACGTCACATTAATACCAGAGCAAAGAAATGAATAAATTAAATATTTAATTTCTTCGAGTGGGAATCGATCCTGTCGCGTTTACAGTCATAAGATTGTGCACCTGCGCCACAGCTGGCCTCTATTTGTTTTGAATGTTGATATTTGCATTTATGATTAAAAGCTATTGGAATTCACATGACCTTTAATATATTTAATTCTGTTTTGATTACCTCTGGTATTGGTTTATAGCAAACATTTAATTTCTTTTTATATTACTAAATCTATCTATAGTATCAATTTTCTTTAATTAAAAGTTATTAAGAATAGTGAGGCCAGCGTGGCGCAGTGGCACGAAGTGTAAAATCGACTGGTTGTGGGTTCGATCCCCACTCGAGGAGATGAAATATTTACTTAAATTTATATTTCCATTTCTTCGCTCTGGTGTCGAGGATAAGCGCGGCATTGAGTTCTGCCACTCAACAGGCAATGCCTCCAGAATTTGGCAGAAAGTGGGGAATGGAGTGTCTCAACACTAGGTTCCCTCTGCCTACCTTGCTGTATGCGGGATAAAGCGTGAAGCTGATTTATAAATTTATTCTTATTAACTAGTTAGTTCAGGTAAGTTACAAAATATTTACTTTTTTATTCAACATAAAAGTAAAGTTAAGTTAAGGGAACTTCACCTAAAACATATAGCCGTAATATGAACCTAATTTTATTAAAGTCGGTTAAAAGTCTAAATGAAGATTGACTATATGATATGAATTAGCTTAAAAATTATAAAATTTTACTACAATTTTATTACTTGAGACAGTAAGTAACTAACTAGTAAATTCTTTTCAAAAGATCGCATTAGTTTACGGCTGTCATAAAAGTACACGGCAAGAATAATTGATTTCAGTTAGGAATGACGAAACAAAGCTTTTAAAATCACGTAATATCCTGTTTCGATCGAGACTGTTCATTAAGATATCACGTGTTACGATAGAACATTGAAAACATAATAAAAAACGTTTTAAAACTATAAATAAGTATTCAACATACTGAGGCCGTCGCGTAGTGGCGTAGAAACGCAAGAGCGACTTGTAAACACAACGGTCGCGGGTTCGATTTCCTCTCGTGATTGAAATATTTAATATTTTCATTTCCTCGATCTGGTAAAGCAATGCATCGATAATTCAGCACAAAAGTGTCTTAATGGGAACGGAGTGTATTAACACTAAGTTCCCAGGTTCCCTCTGTCTATCCTACTATTTGCGGTATATGTGTAATTAAAAAAAAAGCTACTACGCCATAAACAAACATAATGCGACGTAATTCAATACAATGATATGATATAAAAGTAAATTCTTGGCATGGCCTGACTGTAAATATGAATGAGAAATATTCAGATGAATGAAACTTTTACAAACATTGGACACCCCATTTAAATTTCTATGTCTAACAACGTTTTTTACGACTAAACGTGATATTTAAATATGTTTCAAACAATTTCTTCTGATGGACGAACGCCGCACAGTGGAACAAAATCCAAAATAGATATCTCAAACATTCGATATGGGGATATTTTTAGTTACGAAACCCGGTTTTTGTTCGGACAAGAGACTATTGTGATATGCATTGAGTGAATATATTATGTCGTTGACCGAAATAAATTTCAAATTAAAAAAAAATATGCTATAAATACAGCTACAGAATATTTAAAAAAAACATTTTTTTTTACAGATTATTAACACTATTAACAAACACAGATTATCACTTTTAAAGGTAAAATCGCACTGCATTAAAATGGACGCGGTATAAATGAAATTCGCAAATTGGTCTAAATTAATATTTCTTTTTGTTTAAATATTTACACTGACCTGTAGCGTGTAAAAGCTTCGGGAAGGCAGATAGGACTGGGCAGCCGGTAGAAGACTGTGGCAACGCGAGAGCAGCGTGGGTGAGACTATGTTTAACCGTGAGCCATACCAAAATATACTGACTTTTGTTTCAATTGATTTCCTAGTAAGAAAACGGTAATGATAACGGTTCACGCGTCGATTTATTTTACTTATTTCGATATCATTTCAAGTACGTTGAAAATTTATTATTAATTACAGAAGACAGGAAATTTATTTATGTTTTTATATTCCATAATATATCACTCAATATTAAAAAAAAAACGTTTTAAACGGTAAAAATGGATATTAAAAGCAACTTAAGAATTAATAATCACAAATCAGACAATAATCAATATTTCATATAAAAAAATGAAAAAAAAAAAAGTTTAAATACTTCAATATTATAAAAATGAACGACTTTGACCGGTATTAAGGCATAAGTAGTATAATATATTATATTACTTTCAGGATAATCGTATCGTGAGCTCTCCGCATAAGCCCAGATGTTACACAGTACATATCCATAATCCAGCTCGTTGTTCTGTTGACAACATCGCGCTATCCTTCATCCACTAGTTGACAAGCCCTTCATAGTTTACGTGGGCTCCTTGATTCCTGAAAATGAAGAAAGTTTCTTATTTTTAGCTATTTAGAGATGATAAACCTATGATAAATTAAAATATAACAAAACATATATATTAATAATATGAAATGTATTTAAGGATATTGTCGATCATTTTTATCCATATTATCAGTCTACACATTTTCTCTTAATAAAATCTCTATTGCATAGATTAGTTTATTATATAGATTATACTATAATAACTATAGATGATAATGTAACAAAATAAACAAATAAAACTGAAGTAATTCATCAATTAAATACTCATCTCTCATTATTTGATCACAAAAATTACTTCTAGTTGGCAGAAATACAACTAATGAGCTTCCACTCTTAATATTTTCTTCATTGCGGGTAAATGATAAGAACAGGGTAACATCCCACAACTCGATTTTTATTTATGCATATCTAAGAATAAATTATTAAGCTAGATTATTCTTTTGACAATTGACCATTGCCCGGTTTTACCCTAAATCTTAAATGCGATCATCGTGGAATTCTCCACGAGTCTTCGACTATGTCAAGTGGACGTAAAAAATCTGTGATAATGACGAAATTTTATACAAACATGGTTTACTATAAAAAGTGTTTAACTTTAAGTTTAAAAAATATTTACTAAGTATTAACTGAACAATATTCTAAAGTAAGAGTAATATTAAAGTAACAATCTTATAAAATATCATAAATTATACCTATACAATTTATTAATTGAATTTGATTGAGCGAATTTCCACATAACATCATTCACTCAATAAGAGGAAACTGTACAGTGATTGTGAAACGTCACAAAACCAAGGTAGGAAACGTATGCAGGCGTTATTATAAAAATACTCCAAGATCGGAAATATATAGTAATAGAAAATTCCAAGATGTCTAGCAAATAACCTTTCTATTTCCAGCTGTGACAGGAAATTGTAGAGAAATGTATTCAACTGTATTGAAGTCACGAGGGCCAAACGGATAACTTTGTGAACCTGGGCAAAGCCTGTAAATAAGTGAAAGATATGTTCAGTCATACGTAGCGTGATAATGCTTACTTGCTATGACCATGTATTATAAAATATGTATCGTATTGCACTGATTCAGATTCAGTGACAAAAATATTTTTTACAGGTCAAATTCACTTACTATTTATTGTATACAGACAGACTGTAATATGGAATAAAAGAAGTATAACTGAGTTCTGTGTCACTATCTAGAAAATGTAACATTATGGATGTTGTTCCCAGGCAAATATTTATTTTGCAAAAACATGAACAGCCAAATGTATGATTAATGCTCGTAAAATAATATTTAACGTTGTAGCGTTGTTGAAACACGACGTAGAACCGTACTTGCTGTTTGAATTTCATTAAGTCAATACTACCTACCACACAATATTATAAAATGTCGATATTAATATAAGTATTCTATGAGAGCTACAGAATAAAGAAAAACACAGACTATTCGAAGATAAGAATTTTAGGTAATTTTAGAGTCCAGTACCACAAAAGAAAAAACGGAACTCATGGGATCATTTTGTTGTCCGTCTGTCCATTTGTCAAGACTTTTTATATCGATATTGCATGAACATGAATGAACCTGTGTGAACCTGAAATTAATAACAAATATTCAGTAATATTCAGAAAACATCAAATTTCTAAGTCATCACAATCAAAAGATAAGAACATTTATGCATCCATTTTGCTGCATTTTGTATTAAATTCGTGGCGTAATTAAAACTTATAGGGTACTTCTCGTGGAACTACAGTTGAATTGAAATTGAAATTTGGCACGAATTTACAATGCAAATAAAGGAAAAAAATCGAAATGTGCAAATTAACAGGTATTTCATAGAAAAAAAACTATTACAAACTTATATTTATAATTAATTAATTTCTTAAAAATTTTGTGCATACGCCTAAGCTGGTCAACTTTTATAAGTTATACTTCCCGTCGACTTATACGTCGTACGGAATAATCGGTGGGCGAGGCCAACTCGCACTTTCTCTTTTTTTTAAGGAAAAAGACAACGCAAACGAGTCACCTGATGTTAAACGATCACTGCCGCCCACGACCTCGTGTAATACCAGAGGAGCTACAGATGCGTTGCCAGCCTTTAAGGTGGAGATAGACGCGCTTTTTGAAAGTACCCAGTTCGTATCGACCTGAAAACACTGCCGCAGGTAGGCCATTCGCACAGTAGTGGAGTGCCACGTATCCAGATGGTGTGGATGATACTTGAGTTCACTTCCCCGGTTTTTTTTATCATAATTTCACCAAAACTAAAAATATTTGTATGTAATGAAAGCTAACACAACTTGTGGTCTCGTACTGCCATATTAGACGCAATCGTAGATGGAAAACGGGCTTGTTAATGACCATATAACTGTACTTGCGCAATTCCAATGGACGGAATCGCTCAAGCTTTCGGAAATAACTTGTTTAAGGCAGTGGGACTAGGCAGAGGGAACCTAGTGTTAAGACACTCCACTCCCCACCTACTGAAGGCATTGCGTGTTGAGTGGCGGAATTCAACGCCGCGCTTTGCCTCGGCACCAGAGGAAAGAAATGAAAATATAAATTTAAATAAATATTTCTGTTCCTCGAGTGGGGATCGAACCCACAACCTGTCGATTTTGCAGTCACACTCTGTGCCTCTGCGTCACATATAACAATAGTGTTAATCATGACGCTACAAGTCCTCTTTGGTTTCATCCTGATTGGTCAAAAAAATCAAAGTTTAAAGTTAGTAGTAGTTTTCAAATGTTGTACTCGTACTCGTAATTGTTAACCGATAATGTTGGATCTCATGGTAGATGTACCTAGTACATAGTAATCTATTATAAAAAAATATCATATTTTTAATACTATCGATAAAACAAATGTTATACTAGATGCTACCTTAGATACTCAATAGAATAAGTAGAAATAAAAATATAATATAATAATACCTATATATTACCACTTAAAGCGACTTATACTTTAACATTTCATAGAATAAAAATGATGTAGAAATCAAGAGATACTCATGTATCGAGTTTTCGATACAGTTTTTTATTCGACAACAAGTCGTCCAAAAAAAAAATAAACGGTTAAGTGCAAATTGGTCTACCTTTTGGTTGGTCACCTAGGGTTCCATACCAATTTCAGAATTGTAGGTAAACGGAAAGTGCAATTTATAAAAATTGACAAACTTAAGTTTGCGCACACTGTAATGAGCACATACGCCATAAAGGAGACAAACTATTCCATACAGTTTTGGGCCCAGAATGTAAAGAGATGAAAATGGTATGATTTAATAGATTTAGGTACATCATTCCCTCCCTGAAATCTATATAAATCTTGACAATCTGAGAGCTAAGTTATTAGAGATTTGATAAAAGTGAGGTTAAGTTCACAATTTCTTGAATATCAACTTCTATAAAATATGTGATTACTGAGTTGTTTAAGCATTAATGTTTATTATTTATAAATAAAACACATTTTAATGAATATTTTATTCTTCTTCTATTATTTATTATTAAAATGTCATCTAAGAAGTGTGCAGGTGGAACTAAATTATTTTGGTATCTAGCCCAACTAAGGTATGGTACCTTATATATATAATACTCATAACATGAGCACAGCAGCCTACCATTCGTCTTCCTACAATACAATTGCAGTATTTCATAGCAATAGCTTCCCTTCCTCTACGAAAGCTGTCAACTAAAATGTAACAGAAATATATTTTCCTGCTTATATGTCGGGATTATATCACACCTCTAAGTAACCAGGTTGTGGTGGTTTTCATCGTCTAAAGGTCGTCGGACTAGGGTATTGCAGTGTCCATTGGCTATCCCACAATTCACACAGCGATTCATATCCATAGCGTGGCGGTCGTAAGATCCAAAAGATTTCAGAGTCCAGTGGGGAAGCGAGGGTCGTACAAAGTAGGCAGAGTCAAAATCCGAGAAAAACAAAACAGTAGTCGTTGAAAATATCAAACAAACGGGAAAACATTCAAAACGTCGATGCGTTATGACACGAACGTAATGACAGAAGCAAATGTTTTTTTTTATGTTTTTTATTTAATGGCCTGATTTTGCGATGACAAACAGAAGCAAAAATGCAAAAAATCATTAGACAAGGTGTGATTGCCAATCAGCTGTCACATATCTGACTTAAAATATGATTGATTTTAATCGATTAACGATCTAAATCTTATTTTTTTTTCATTTTTCTCCACTTCCAGAATGTCAATTAATTTATTATTTGCTATTCTAAAAATAAAAAAAAATTGCAATTTTTTAGATCACATCTCAATTGTTTACGTGTAGGCCCAAAAGTTTCATTCTCCTTTGTAATCGTTATCATATGTAAACTTACTATAATATAAAAGTAAGAAAATTGTATTTGTAAATTTTCTGTCTGTCTGTTTGTACAGGCACATCTTAACTACTGCACGACAATATATTAGAACAGCCAACTATAACTATATGCCAGTACTGCCAACAATATATTAGAATACAAACTCATTTTAGTTTATTAAATAAGCAATCGTTAGTTCCAAGTGGACCAAGCTGCGTACAGGTGGCTAAGAGAGATAAAATTTGAAAATATAAATATTTAAATTATATTACGAAAATAATTGTATATTTTAAGATAGAAAAAAATTATGAATTTTGTAAAAAAATCTCTCCGCTTTACTTTTATTTCAATTATAAGATAATATTATAATAAATTTTATGGCTATTTACAGTGCGATTAGCGAATTAATACTTAAAATATATATTTTTTAATTAATATAATAACTCCATCAAACCTGTCATGTAAAAGAACCTTTTTTTGACATGTTTACCTTTTATCTCATGCCTTAGTGAATCGAGTATAAATTTTCGCATTCTGCTTAGACTTGACATGGTATTAAACCTCATTAACTTCTATAAACAGACGTAAAAGTAGAAGAGTTGTGGGTTCGATAATCATAGGGAACAATTAATTTAATTAATTATTTTCAAGTTCTCACTTTGCTTACAGAAGCTGCGACTTTGCGTTCCGCTTCTTAACAAGCAATGTATCGAATTTGGTAAAAAATGGAGAACAGATAGTCTTGATTGGGTTCTTTGTCTAGCTACATACGAGATACGTCTTCATATTCTACTTCATGTCAGTGAATGGAAAGATTAATTTATATATAGATAGATTAAATTAAACCAGTGCTCAGCCACGTTGCCGTTCGTTTGTCAAATCATCTCTTCACAAAAGTCGGAATGTTTCTGTAGTCAACAATAATTAAATGTTAGCAAACATTCTATCTTCGTATATTTATCAAGACGTAGACAAAATAAGTCAATAATTTAAAAAATAAATTATAGTTAAGATTTAAATAAAAAATACCTGACCTAGAAATAGTACATTTTATATTTCTAAACTTATTCACCCAATAATTATTGTATGGTTAATTATTATCTGCCCACAGGTACAGTGGGTTACATCAATACTATTAACTCAAAACAACACAAAAAATTCAAAAAGAATTTTCAATTCGGACGAGTAGCTCCTCAGATTAGCGCGATTTATTACAATATAAGTACGCATCTTGCCCGCTACATCCGCTGCCCCCTGTCACTCGCGAGTCGAACGACGCACGACGCAACTAACATTCTGCTTTATGATATTTTTTAAAATATCCATTTTATTTATATGCTTAATTGGACTAGAGAATGAATTGACACGCAGAAAACGCGTTGTCATATCACAGTGTATGTCACTTAACCCATACTCATATTATAAGCTCTACAGTAACTCTGTCTTATGTCTGTAACGTAATTGCAGCAAAACCACTTATTCGATTGTGGTAAAATTTCTTATACAGATACTTCAAGATCCTGGGATGAACATAGACTACTTTTTATTAGGACAAAAAGGAAGCCCATTTTCGCAGATTTTTTCTTAAAACAATGAAGCTCCTGGAAAAATAAAAATAAAGCAGGATTTATTTTTATTTTTCCAGGAGCTTCATTGTTTTAAGAAAAAATCTTCGACAATAGGCTTCCTGAACATTTACATCGCGTGTGCCTTATGAGACACATAAAAACAATGTTCTACAAAAATATTTTTTTTTGTAAATTTAAAAAAATACTGTGAAAAAGTCCAGAATAGTATATTTTATCTCTGAATGTTGAGCCACACTAACTATTTGGAAACACTAAATTTAATTTAAAATTTGTATTATTGTTAATGTATTTTGTATAATTTGTTATTAATCGTTATCAAAATAAATACAGGCCATCGTGCCGCAGGAACAGAACGGTGTGACTGCAACGCGATGGTTGTGCAATCAGCTTCACGCTGTATCCCGCACATAGCAGATTGGGCAGAGGGAACCTAGTATTAAAACACTCCATTCTTCACTTTCCGCTGATTTTTCTGAGGCATGGTATGTTTAGTGGCAGAATTCAATGAATCGTTGATATTGACGAAGGGAATGGTATTCAATTAATCTGCAAAATAGGTGATTTGCGTATGTGAGCTTCGAGCATGTTAGATATTATATTATACTAATGAAGTACATCACGCTGGTCCGCTCGCTTACATTTAACTACGTTAATATGACATACAGTTTCTGACAACCGTCATGGGGTCTGGAATACATTAATTTCTAGTATGTGACGGTACAATTACTGAAATAGCATAATCAGAAGCGGCATTACTCCTGATCCTATGGAGAAAATTAGGCTATTTTACACTACATAGTTTCGGTATCAAAGAGACGCAGAGAAATAAATAAATAATATTTTTTATAGCGTCATCGTTAATAAAGCTATAATACTAATCTATAGCACTTATATTATTAAATAAAAGCTATACTTTACCACAGTAAATTGTAATAATTGTTGCCCAATTAGTGTTTAAATTTAAAAATATTATCAACCATTATGGTTTTACTTATTAAAATTATGCTCTTTTTTATGTGCATGTGTCTGACGCTCCTGATATCATATTGAAATACCGACGTGAAATTAGAACTGAGGCCAGCCAGTGTGATTTTAAGCACAGGTTGTGGGTTCGATTCACACTTGAGGAAATGAAATATTAAACATTTTAATTAAAATGAGGTAAGCTGTGGCGCAGGGGCACAAAGTGACTCTAAAATCGACTGGTTGTGGGGTTCGATCCTCACTGGAGGTAATGAAATATTTATTTACATTTATAATTCTGGTGTCAAGGCAAAGCGCGGCGTTGCGCCATTCAACACGCAAAGCCTCCAGAACTACGCGGAAAGTGGGGAACGAAGTGTCTTAACACTAGGTTCCCTCTGCCTACCCTGCTATGTGCGGGATACAGCGTGAAGCTGACATATAATGCAATTCAATATAATTTCTGATATCAAGCCTATCCAATAAACAACTCTGTTGATTTTAAAAAAAATAATTGAAATTTAATGCTAGACTGATTGAGGATTAATACCATTTGAAGTAGCAAACAATACAATTATTAAAAGGTAATTTTCTGAGTAAGCTGTAACAAACAGGCAAGAACTAGCCAAATGTATTCGAGTTAACAAGCTAATATCAGATTCGCCTGGAGACGTAAACTAACACGTACAAGAAAGGACACATTAATTATAAACTTGAACTTTATCCGAGCATAACATAGTTAAGATTTAAACTAAGATCAACTGTAGCCAATTTCATTGAGTGTTTAATAATAAATAAGTGTTTAATACAATTTCATTCAAAGTTTCAACTTAGGTCTAAATTATTGAAATAAATATTTTAAGCAAACTTTCATGAAATTAAAAAACTTTCATGTTCATGTTTCAAATATGTACGTCCGGTGCACCCTTAGATGCGAAATTTAGACAAATACTACTTAATGTAAATTTCAAGTCTCAACAGTACGAAATTTGCATCGAAATCACGATCAGTTTACTTTTGTGTGTACATATTAACTTTTTGATATCCAGTAAGGAATGTCAGTTATTAGTAATATTTAATTCGTTTTGATTGACCAGCCACTCAAGTTTTAATGATCCTTCCAATAACAATATATAAGATAAGGTACTTCATAATATAATATATAATTATAAAAAATATGTTAACGAAACAAATAATAACTTCGAATGTTGTGAAATGTAAAATCAAGTTTTCAAATAAATTTTATTTTATTACAATATAAATCCACACTATATAAAATAAAATTCTGTGAAATACAATATTATTGTTGTCTCTATAAAAGATACCTGAATTAATGTTGGAAATTCTAGGAATGCGTTTCAATAAAGCCTGTTTGATTATAAAAAAGTTTACACTGACAGCTACAAAAGGCTTCCGTTACGGGGTTAATAATAAATCCCTGGCGTTTGTATATAGTAAATATAGTCCGACGTCAACAACAACAACAAAGGAATATTGAATTAATCAAAACTTTAAAACAGGAATATGTCATCATGTAAAAGGGTTTTATTTGGTTTTCCGAAATACCAGACTTTTAATAATAACTTTTACTACGGTACTAGTACGTGTATAAATAAATGACTCCCGTTAAATAATATTTGTTTTATTTCAAATGAAACACGAATATGTTTATTAAATTAAATCAGCTTCACACTGTGTCCCGCACAAAGCAGGGTAGGCAGAGGGAACCTAGTGTTAAGACACTCCATTCTTCACTTTTTGCCGATTTCTGGAGGCTTTGCGTGTTGAGAGGCAGAACTCAACGCCGCGCTTAGCCTCGAGACCAGAGCGAAGAAATGGAAATATAAATTTAAGTAAATATTTCATCTCCTCGGGTGGGGATCGAACCCACAACCAATCGGTTTTACAGTCACACTTCGTGACGCTGCGCCACGACTGGCCTCAACTGACTGGCGAATATGTTTATTTTAATTTAAATTACGAATGTTTCTTGTTTATTTACTAAAAGTATAAAATCAATATGGGATACGAATATAATATTTATTTTTATTATGAAAAATCTGTAGAAACTAAATTAAATAATATCTATTTTAATTACTCTTATTACTGCAAAAAAATTAATTTGTTATATGTGCAAGTACATCTTTGACTTATATATAACATTTGGTATTTGAAAAAATGAGGGAAAGACGGAATGCAAGATCTGTGTAAATGGTATGATACGAGAACAAATGAATGAAGTGGTGTATTTGGGAAGTATGTTCAGTAGAGATGGAAGATAAGAGATGGATGCGGAAAGGCGTATTGCTGCCGGTAACAGGGTTAACGGTGCTTTAGCTGCATTGATGGGACGGCAAAACGTCAGCACAGTTGCGCGTTTGGCCGTACACAATGCAGTGTTGGTACCGACGCTGTTATACGGCAGCGAAACGTGGGTATTACAAAAGGAGAATGAAAGAAACATGAATGCTGTGGATATGAGATCTCTTCGGAGTTCATGCGGAGTCAGCTTAGCTGATTGTATCCGCCATGAAGAGATACACAGGAAGGCAGGTACTAGCGGGGATGTCAGGGTGAGAATGAAAAAGAACGTGCTCAGCTGGTTTGGACATGTCGAAAGAATGAGTCAAATTCAAATATATTTATGACGGAAAAGTATGCGGTAAGAGAGAGAGAGGGAGGGAGACCTCGACTGACCTTCGGAAACACAATATCAAAAATACTGGGAAAGGTCACGTAAAAAAAAGAGGACCCCCCGAAGGGCATATACGAAGAGGTCGATGACAGTGGACGAGGCGAAAGAGGTATGGAGCTCCATTCTCTCTGACTACCCCGCTGTACAGCGGGGATTACGGCGCGGATACAGCGTGTAGCTAGTTTAGTTAAGTTTTATTTTTGACTTACTATAATAATCACGTGGATTTGAACCGCAATAATATAATCATCACCTATAATCAACATGATCTTTCCTATAACCAATTTATATTTTTTTTAGCTTCACGTCGGGTCCCGCAGCGCTTGTGGTAAGATATGCCGGTCCCCATTTTCCGCTGAATTCTGGACTTTGCGTGTTAAGTGGCGGAACTCATCGCAAATTCACTCTCATCAAAATATTTCATTTCCTCCAGTGGTGTTCGGATCCACCACCTGTCGTGTTTACAGTCTTGTGTCCTTGCACCACGACTACCCTCATATTTCTAAATTCATACGAATAATAAATTATTTGATAATCTATTGACTCTTGTGAATTAAAACATTACAAATTATTAACAACAAATTTAGGCTGTCGTGGCAAAGCGGCACATAATCCTACTATTTATAGGATTGTGAGTTCGATTCCCGTTTGAAACGGAATATTTTCATATTCTCATTCCGACAACAAGACCACAAGTTTAATTCCGTACCTCCTCACGCAATATGTCAAAAATTGGGCGGTGCGTGGAGAACAGAGTGTCTTAACACTACGTTCCCTCTGCCTAACCTGTCACATACGAGATATAACTTAACAAAATTCTTCAATATGCATTGCTTAAGTAAGACTGTCTGAAGTATCTTTATCATTTATATACAAATAGCAACCATTTGAATTTTAAAACACTTTCGACGTTTAATTTAAAGTCACTTTCGTGTCTTGCTTCCGGCTTATTCGAAGCTACATTAAATTCGCAAACTTTGGACACCGCAGCAATTATAATATTAAATGAATCTATTTACCATTTACGCGTTTTAGGCAGTCTCGTTAAATTTTAAATTCGTTAAAGACAGAGAGAGAGAGAGAGAGAGAGAGAGAGAGAGAGAGATGGCAACTACTAAATGTGTTGAGTTTTAAATAAAAGAAACACAGTGCTTAATATAAAGATAATGTAAAATTTATATATCTAAGTAGAAATATGAAGCCTTTGAATATTAAACTCTTATATGAGATTGTCGAAGCGATATGAGACGATATGAGGCCAGTCGTGGCGCAGGGGCGCGAGGTGTGACTGTAAAACCGACTGGTTGTGGGTTCGATCCCCACTCGAGGAGATGAAATATTTATTTAAATTTATAATTCCATTTTTTCGCTCTGGTGTCGAGGATAAGCGCGGCGTTGAGTTCTGCAACTCAACACGCAATGCCTCCAGAATTCGACAGAAAGTGAGGAACGCAGTCGGTGTCTTAACACGAGGTTCCCTCTGCCGCACACTGCAGGGTGCAGTGTGCGGGATACAGCGTGAAGATGATTTATTTATTTATTTATATGAGATTATATGTGTTCTTAGAAAAATTGTAAGTACGAGCATGTTTTTTTTTTAATTTATTATAGTATTTGCAATTGCGTATGACGTGTGTTCAGAAAATAGGTTAACTTGCCGTTGGAAGGACCGAGGCCACCTCAAAAGTTAGTTTTGTAACAGTAAATTATTCGGCTGGCTCAGGTCCCCGGAGGGATCAAGAATAACACAAGAACGTTTAGTTAGACGAAAAATCGACCCTGTTCCAACGAAAGCTTTGTTGATTTACCTTTAAAGATTCAAAATAGATCTATGATGGAGATTGGTTTAATTAAATGACTAGCATTTTGTTTTGAAATGTTTGCTTTAAGCACCTGTAAGAGTGTTGAAATGTTGCGTTCCATATGGAATATTTTTTTTATGTTTTCCTTAATTTTCATATCAGTTTAATCTAAAATTAAACATTTATTTGATCGTACAATAATATTGTTATAATATATGAAAAATAATTCAAGAAATAATTAAAAAAAAATCTGAACTGGAGAGTTTTAAAAAGATAAGCAACAATTTTTTTTGCAAACAAATATGATATGTTTTTTAATTCAAAATATACTTTAAAAAAATAACTGGCCATCAACAAAAGTTAACGAAAAAAAAAGTAACTTAATTCCAAAAAAAATAAAATATTCTTTTGAAAACTGTCAAAGCTTTCAACATAAGCATATTATATATAATTTTAATATTGTATACAGTAAAGCTACTTATCATCCACAATGGGTTGCATGCTAAGAAGTGATCCGATGACATTTTGCGATATGTACCTCCAGCCGGATACGGCGTTTGAGATAGTCGACCATTTGGGTGAAATGGGATGTGCACAATTCATAGATGTTAGTACAGCTTAAGTATTGGATAAACATACAATGCTTTTATGACAGCTACATAGTTGTGAGACGATGATTTTATAATGTATTTTTGATCTAGATATATGTATAATACGTTATAGTAAAGAATAGATAAATGTTATTAAGAATTACATATTATACATTGAAATGTTATTAAATTATTTACGAAAATGGACATCGTTTTATATCAATATATTCGTTAAAATCAAAAAATTAAATCAGCTTCACGCTGTATCCCGCATACAGCAGGGTAGGCAGAGAGAACCTAGTGATAAGACACACCGTTCCTCACTTTCCGTCGAGTTCTGGAGGCATTGCGTGTTGAGTGGCGGAACTCAACGCCGCGCTTAGCCTCCACACCAGAGCGAAGAAATGAAAATATAAATGTAAGCAAATATTTTATCTTCTCGAGTGGGGATCGCACCCACAACCAGTCGATTTTACAGTCACACTCTGTGCCCCTGCGCCACGACTGGCCTTCATTACTTATATGAGCCTATATTGGGAAAAATCATTAAAAAATATATGAATGTATTCATAGGGTACTATAATAAATAGTAACAGCATTAAGAAATGCTTTAAATGTTCAGTTGATCAACAAATCAACCGAACAACCGAGCACTTTTCATCACTAAACAGTGATTGATATAGAACAAAGAAGAAGCAGTAAAGTAAAGTAAAGTGTTATGAAAAATCAATACAAAAGTTTTTACTCGGCACCGTATAAGTCTTATTTGTATAGATAGTTACTTATTAAACGAATAAGAAGTTAATTTTATAAGACATTAAAATTCTATCCTAAACCTTTATTTAATAATACTTTTCAAAGATATATTTCTCATTTTAAGTATTCCGCTGTCTGTTTTCCGCATTCTACCGTTTCTCAATCACTTTGTGCATCCGCTACGTACGGACACAGCAAGTGTATGTAAAACGCGCCTAAATTTACTTTACTTCACGTTCATCCGCGAGAGGTTTTGTAGTGACTATCTTTTTTATTTTTATTTTGTCTGGCTGATTTATCAAGTATATTTCACTTTCCACCTGCACCGCGTTTGCATTTTAGTGCGGTCGTTTGGAAACGCATAGACAAAGCAATTTTGTTGTTTCCACCGTTTTTGTGCTTTCGGCGTTTAGAACTGATAGGAATTTGAATATAAACTTCGTATACTGAATAACAAACGTTAAATAATATAATTTCATACCTTTTATATATAGGTGTTTCAGAGATTGCCTATTTAAATGATATAATAATAATAATTGAATATTTATGCTTGTATATTTAGATGACACCAGATGTTAAGCCGTTCCAAAGAAATTATGTTACGGAACTATGTCGGTGCGCAGAGATGGAGCGTAAACTTCTGTATATGGAGGGAGAAATGTTAAAAGACGAGATAAGAGTAATTGAATATAACAGTATGGCACCTAAAGCGTTACCGTTAAATGAAATAACTACATTAGAAGTATGTAATTTTTGTAATTTAGTATTTACCTATGACTTTGCTATGGAAATAAGTGCAATATATGAATGATATCATGACACATTCTTGTAAACGCGACCGGCTGTGAGTTCCCACTCGGAGAAATGAATTACAATTTATTAATATTTTTATTTCTTCGCTCTGATATCAAGAAAAAAGTGCGGCGTTGAGTTCCGTGACTTATCACTAGGTGCCCACTGACTATCCTGATATATGTGGAATATTATGTGAAGCTGAAAAAAGGCACATTCTCGGTGTCCAAGGAACATTATTTTTTTTTAAATACACATGAGTATCATGATGTAATTTAGCCTTGTTATGTAATATATATAGCCTTTTGATATAGTTTTCCTCGTTAAATGAACTATTCAACCTAATAACAATTTTTCAATTCGAACTATAATAGAAATCGAATAGAGTTCTGAGATTAGCGCGATCAGCCAAATAAATTCTGAAATTAAATAGTCTAAGCAATATTTAAAATGCTTGTTTCTATATTATATAATAAAAGTACCATTAGTATAATAATAAATTGTATTAGTAATAATGTTACGTTTGCTATTCTTGACTGATTGTTTTTAATTAAAATTGCTTTTCTAAATGTCAAGCCATGCTGCAACAGGGTCGGAAGCGGAAGCAGGATGTACACGTATAACGGAGCTGCTAAGATCTTATCGTCTAGCTATTCTAGTTCACCTGTGATTAGCGATCATGTTTCTTGTTACACACTCGAGATAAATCTAGTTTATCAGAATTTGTAGAGACCTATAATCTTATATTAAATATTTTATATTAAATACTCAAAAATCGTTTAAATATGTAATTATGAACGCCATATTCTAAAGTTTTCGTATAAAATATGCATAAATAATATTTGTGTTTTTTTAGAATATACTAGAAAAATGGGAAAGTGACGTTTTAAACATGTCCGAAAATCAAACTCAGCTCTTGAAGAATTACTTGGAGCTGACGGAAATGAGCTATGTTATTAGACATATAGGTCCAATGCTTGGAGAATCTGATTTAATGGCAGATATCGGAAAGTAAGATAGCTATGTCTTAGAAGAAAAAAATATTCTCAGTGGTGGGGGTTGAACTCACAACTACGACGCGATGCAGTCTCGTGTTGTTGGGACAACAATATGATGACCATAATATATTTAATATTTCAATTTATTGACCTCACGTATGATGCTCTTATACAATGACTTAAGTACCCACTCGGAAATGCATTCTAGTGCTAAGCTTGTAACTAATTTAATTAAATATTGATCTAGTATCAACATGAGAACTATGATACGATAATATGCTGCACGCTGTATCCCACATACAGCAGAGTAGGAAGAGGGAACGTAGTGTTAAGACACCCCGTTCCCCGTTACTCGCCGAATTCTGTAGGCATTGCGTGTTAAGTGGCGGAAATCAACGCCGCACTTCGCCTGAATACCAGACCGAAGAAATTAAAATAATAAATTTAATTCCTCGAGTGGGAATCGAACCCAAAACTTGTCGCGTTTACAGTCAGTCACACGCTTGTGCCCCAGCGCCATGAGCGGCCTTATCATACTATATAAAATATAGAAAAATATATCCACCAACCATAACATTATTATGGAACATATTAATAATTAATATTAATATTATGAAAGGTTTATTGTAAAATGTATATCATTATAATCTCTGCAGATATGTGAAGCTAAATCATAATCAAGTGTTATTCTAAAATTGTTTACCATGTTAAAAAAAAATTTAATCAGCTTCACGCTGTATCCTGCACACGGGGCAGGCGGAGGGAACATAGCGTTAAGGCACTCCGTTCTCTATTTTCCGCCGAATTCTGGAGGTATCGCGTGCTGAGTAGAGGATCAGCTCAACGCCGCGCTTTGCCTCGACACCAGAGCGAAGAAATGCAAATAAATATTTCACTTCCTCGGGATTGAACCCACAACCAGTCGATTTTACAGTCACACTTTGTGCCTCTGTGCCACGACCGGCGTCTTGATATGCTGTACTTACGAGTACGTAATACGTATTTGTTTTAATTAAATTTTTTTTAAATGTGTTATAGGGCCGCCGGTGGTGACACTGGGTTACTGGGTCGGCTATTTGTGATAACTGGAGTAGTCAAACGAAATCGGAGCTTTCCTTTTGAAATGATGCTGTGGAGGGTCTCCCACGGAAATATCTACTACAGGCGAGCAACACAGGATACTATATTGCAGGACCCACAAACGGTTATAACTATTTGAATATAAAACTGGTTGTTTGATAAATCACTCGTGTAAGTAAAAAATCTATGAAATTACAATGAGAAAAAAATATTGAAAAATATTGACTTTTCCAATTGATCGCGTCGACCTTAACAAAATTATCTAAATGCCTGGTGACGTTTACAGCTCACAACTATTCCCAATACATAAATAAGCAGTAGTTTCTGAGATTAGTGCTTCTAATCAAACAAACTCCCTACTTTACAATAATAGCATACATCATTTACTCAAAGTCTAAAAACTCAAAAAAATCTATATTAACTAAAAATTAATTGAATAGAATTTTTAAACTACTCTATATATGTATACGGATATATTACGAATAGACTACGATACTAGTATATATTATATACTGTACACTCAGTATATACATCGAGTGTCCCTGAACACGAGTGTCTCTAATTACAAGTGGCTAGTGTAGTTGAAAAGTTTTCGAACAACCTTCATATATTCAATAAATCGCACCGCGCACTTTTAAAAATTTCAGTATACTAACAAATGGACTCTACTTAAACACAAAAAAAATTGTACAAGTGTAAACAGTATATGTGTTACCGGAAATATATAAAACTCCTGGAAAATGTATGCAATTCAGAAGATATTTAGGAAATGTATAAAATGTTGTTTTAAAAATTATTTAATATTTACATATCCTAGGAGATATACCTATAAAGTAGGGGCAATAGTATTTTCGTATTGTTCATACAAAGGAAAATATGTTTTAGGTATATTTTTTTATTTATTTATATTATAGTATGTATGTGCTGTTTTGATCGATGACTTATTGCCATCTTATGGATAGTGCTATAATCCCATTCCTGTAGAAATTTTGAGTCTTTTTATTTAAAAAATCTGACAGGTAGTATTCACAGTGTTTTTTGAGGTTAGATTTATGCTTCCTAAAGAGTTCTGCAATGATCGAAACAGGTGGAAATCTGACGGAGCAAGGTCAGGGCTAAACGGAGGATGCATCAACACATCCCAGCCAAACTCTCAATTGCGTGGCTATAGATGAGTGCGGCCTGGCGTTGACATGGTGGAACACCATGTCCTTACTATTCACCAGCTTCGGCCGCTTTTTCTCAATAGCTTTTAACCTCTTCAGTTGCTGACAGTAGATGTCAGAATCGATAGTTTTAACCGTCGGCAAAAGCTTATAGTTTTATGGACGATTCCTTTCCAATTCCACCATACACATTGCACTTTGTTCCGAGTCAGGCCGTGTTTTGCCACGGTCTGTGAGGCTTGTCCATGCTTCGACCATGATTCTTATTACAAGTCACCCATTTTTTCACCAGTAATCAACTGCTTAACTAATGGTTCGGAATTATTACGTTTCAACAAAATCGACGAAATCGTTGTATTAGGCTTCTCTCAGTGAGATCATGTGGTACCTAAATGTCAAGTTTTTTCTTTTACCCAGACTTTCGTAAATGACGTAAAACGACTTTTATTATCAACACCCAGTTCTTCAGCAATGTCGTAGTTACTAATATGTCGATCTTGCTCCGCTTTCTCAAAGATGGCACTGATTTTATCTGTGACAGGGCGTCCAGAGCGAACCTCATCTTTCACACTAAAATTTCCAGACTTGAAACGCTTGAACCACATTTGTGCTACTCTTATTGATATCGTATTAGATCTGTAAACCGCACAAATTTTATTCGCGGCGTTCGTCGCATTTTTACCTTTTTTGTAATAACTTTAAAGTGTACCGAATTTCTTCGTCACATACGTTCATTTCCGTTGCTGGAAAAACAATTGAAAAATGGCGGGAACTAATTTTTTTTTTATTAATTGGATCTTCAAAAAGTCACTTTTTGATGGTATTAAAACCAGCCAGTTACATTTAGTACAGCCAAAGAGGTTTGATTACTAACAATATTCAAAATATGAAAATATTTTTACCCCGACCTATTATTTATTTCCTAGGAATTGCATATTATTCCAATATCATATTAGGAAATGAATGAGAAGAATGCTTTCTGTAATAAAATACGTTGTTAAAATGAGAATAATAATTTTCATTACGGCAATCGTTAAGACAATCAATTAACACTAATGGTGTAAAAAAATTATAATAATCCAACCTAACCTAATCAGACGGTGCAGTACCCGCCCCTTGCATCGCTATCCCTGCGTTCCCATTGACATTTTAAATGTTTTACATTTCCGATTGCTATTTAAGAAATGTATAGATTTCCTAAGATATGTGTCTAATATAATTGATTTGACACATTTTTTTAGGAAATACATACATAATTCCTAGGAATTGTATACAGTGACGGATTATATACATTTCCGTTAACATATAAAAAAAACAGTTTCATACTGTATCCCGCACACAGCAGGTTAGGCAGATGTAACCTAGTGTTAAGACACTCCGTTCCTCATTTTCCGCCGAATTCTGGAGGCATTACGTGCTGAGTTGCAGAACTAAACGCCGCGTTTTGCCTTGAGACCAGAGCGAATAAATGGAAGTACAGATTTAAATAAATATTTGATTTCGTCGAGTGGGAATCGAACCCACAACCAGTAGCGTATACAGTCACACTTTGTGCCTCTGCGCCACGACCGGCGTCAAGTTACGTTAACATATGTATAATTTAAAATTTACTTATATTATCAACAAACTATATTCGTTTGTATATAGTCGCAGGGGTACTCCAGAAAGATAGTAGAAGTGTCAGAAAAAAAATATAAACAGTTCGTTAATGTCTGACATTTGTCCCAGAATTTCTGTCGTAGTCTATTCGCACCATAATTATTGCTTGGATTAATACCGAAACCGTTTATATATTTTTTCTTAACTGCCATTAAGAAATGTTAAGTTACTTAAAAAAATCAGCTTCACGCTGATCCCGCATACAGCAGGATAGGCAGAGGGAACCTAATGTTAAGACACTCCGTTCCCCACTTTCTGCCGAATTGTGGAGGCATTACGTGTTGACTGGCAGAACTCAACGCCGCGCTTTGCCTCGACACCAGAGCGAAGAAATGGGAAATATAAATATAAGTAAATATTTCATCTCCTCGAGTGGATATCGAACCCACAACCAGTCGGTTTTACAGTCGCACTTTGTGCCCTTGCGCCATGACTGGTCTCAAGTTATATAAACAATAGAAAATTAAAAAGTATATGCAAATGTATATAATAATTGTGCCACGAGCAAAGCAAATATTTTAATGTTATATCTTCTTTGAGTTAGCGTTTACAGTATAATAACTAACATACTTTGGAAATTGAATTTAGTGCTCAACCGTAAGTAACAAAAATTTTGAAATAGCAATTTGTTTTCAATAATAATGAAGCCTGCGTTATAAGCCTTTAGTTGATATAGGTATATACATAGGACGCAGAATACCATATACATATGTACGTGTATATAAGAAAATCTTATTAACCACGAGAAAACGTTGTTACTGCTAGGACCGCACTTCGTAAAGTAATTATTAGATGCTTCAGGTAAATATCAATTTACGATGACGTTAATAGTTTCTATTTTAGTATCTGTGCCATGGAGAATGAAATATAAATCTTTAAAAAATAAGGATTTTTAAGTTTGTTGTATATGTGTTGAATATGCGTTTTTCAGTGTTTTGCTTTGTTTAGCTTCACGCTGTATCCCGCATTTAGCAAGGCATGTAGGAAGAGGGAACCTAGTGTCAAGTGTTCCCCACTTTCCAGGGAATTTTTGTCATCATGTAATGTGTTCACTGGGAGAACCTAGTGATAAGTAACTCGGTTGGTTTTTGGTGCAAGACGGAAACTCCCCAACGCCACACTTTGTCTAAGCTTGTGAAGGACAGTTAAAATTAGAATGTTTTAAACAATAAAAATATTTTAAACAAATTTTATTAAATTGTTTAAAATTTTAGTTTTCAATATATTGAAATATCTCGAAAATGATAATGTTATCAGAACATGAAATTCATTCATATTAGTAAATGAATAATTCGCAAGCAGGTCTTTGGTTTAAAATAAACATTATATTATTAATATTCTGAATGTTTATTTATTTGTCTGCTTGAACTCCAAAATGCTTAATTTACTACTCTGATTCAGTTTCCTGTTCTAATGACATTAGAAGAAAGTGACCAAATATGGAATACCACATTGTTTTGGGCATAATTTGTACAAACGTTTTAAAATCTGTTTAAATTAACTACTAACAAATAATACAAAAATAACAAATAAAATATTTGCGTTTTAATTTGTGACAACTTTTGATTATATTGATAACTTTTAAATAAGATTTTAATAAAAAACAAACTAAACAATGATGAAGGTCTCTAATTGTGGAATAGGTATCTCAAGTATGGAATACTATAAGCACTTTAAAAATTTAACGTTGACATACCTAAGGCTAGAACACTTTGGAACAGACAAAAAGCAAAAACCTCTAATCCAGGTGTCAAACGGTGGTCCAGCACAATCACTGTGTTCAGACTTTTGATTATTGATTCTTTACCAATTTATTTTTGTTTTCTTCTTTTCTCTACTTGCTTTACCATGCAAACTAAGTCTTAGCTAGCTTAGTTATTTTCATATAAAATAACTAAGTTAGTAAACTAGTTTTTTTTTCTTATAAGCTTGAAATGAAATAAACACTAAATGTTAAGGGAAGCTTACAAGAATACAATAGTTAAAACTAAGTTTTAATTAGATGTGTACAGGTAAAAAAAAATATTATTTTGAATATTACTATTTTGATAAATAAAAAGTTAAATCAGCTTCACGTTAGCAGGGTAGACAGAGAAACCTAGTGTTGAGACACTCCGTTCCCCATTTGCCGTCGAATTCTGGCATGGGCGGGTTGCTTTGACAAATGCCTCTAATAAAAGATTTTCTAAAATATCTCCCATGTACAGACAGCGATCAGTACATTTTTATTCTTATATGAACCGATAAATTTAACTATCTTGTAATCGTTGTAGGGTCAAGATATCCGTAAAGTGGCATTCTTAGCTATATGTCAAGGGGAACAACTTTACGCTCGATTGGAAAAAGTGTGCAGTGGATTCCATGTGAATGTTTACAATTGTCCCGAAATTTATGACGAAAGAATGGACATGAGTGTGCAGCTGGACTTGCGAATTGGGGACTTGGAGAAGGTAAAACTTTAAAAAAATCTTATTGAACAGTAAGTCGTCAAAAATGTAAGTCGTCGTGGCGTAGCGGTGCTCCATCAGACTGTTAATGCGTCGGTTTTGGATTCAATTCCCACTTGAAGGAAAGAATATTTCCATTTCCTCGATCTCGTAACGAGACTCTGAGCATAACTTTTTTTCATAAATAAAGCACCTCGTATCTTCATCTCTCTACCACAATATAGCACCTCGTATACATTGATAAACAGTATGTTTTTTACCTGTGTATTTACAACAATTTTTCTGATATTTTATAACCTGTATATTGATAGCATGTAGTAGACCAACCGTACTATGTTGTAACGCAAGTAAATTGTTTTACCTGAGTTATTACATTATAATACGCTTCACTATAAGCTACGTAAATTTTTATCACGTAGCGTATTTTATATAAAATATGTCACACTTTATGTGGAATTATATTATTTTAGTTATGGTGTTTTAGATATTTCATCTATGTGAAAGTAGTGGCCAGTCGTGGGTACAAAGTGTAACTGTAAACGCAATTGGTTGTGGGTTGGATCCACACTCGAGGAAATTAAATATTTATTTAAATTAATATTTTCATTTCTTCGTTCTGGTATCGGAAGCAATGCGCGGCGTTGAGTTTCGCCACTCAACACGCAATGCCCCCAGATTTCAGCGGAAAGTGGGGAACGGTGTGCCTTTACACTAGGTTCCCTCTGCCTACTCTGCTGTGTGCGGAATACAGTGTGAACCTAATTTAATTTTTGTCTTAATCTATCGATGTAATTTTACGGAATTTATTGCACTTGAAAAGTAACGAAGAGAAATAATATAAAGAGCAAACGTATATGTAATGGGTTGGGATACAGACACATTTGTGTATGTAAGTTTCTTTATGATTCCACTAAAGACCGGCAAATTTGCTTTATATAAATTTTTCATATAGAATTAATTCTGTTGTAAGCATTTCAAAGAATCTTTAGAGAAGTTTATGGTAAATTAGCTTCTTTTAAACTATAACAAGCGTATATAGTAAATATAACTTTTCTCGGTATGTATGTAGGTCGAGGAAGAAAAGGCGAAGAGATTATATCCATTTCATTGCTTAACGAGTGAATATGGAAAAGATTTTTGGACTGCTTTTACTAAATAACTAATTACGGGAACTGAAATTCGCCTTACTTATAAGAAACGTACACAATTGTGACACAGGCTCTGTTTGCTCAGTTGAATTTTGACTTTTTTTTCAAATTATAGTATCTAAGGAAAAAATTGGGATGTTATTTTTCATCTTCACGCTGTATCCCGCATATTGTAATATTAGTAGTAGTAGTACCGTAGTGTTAAGACACTGCGCTCCCCACTATTAGAAATCAGCAATTTCTAGAGTGGAAGAAGTAAAACAAATAAAAATATTCAAGATTTCATTTCCTCGAACGGATTCTACTATACTATTCTACATGTTGATAAAACAAATAGTAGAAAATTTCTTTCTTTATATATAGTTTGTTTAATGCATAAATAAAAATCTGACGTACTACACTTTTGAGCTAGATTCTCACGTTGACCACGTGCAAGCTGAACTGAAACTTGTTCCTTTTTTTGGTCCTAAGTTTTTAATTTGTCACGTTGTGTCCCATAGGTAGAGCAGAGGAAGCTCAATATTAATACACTCCGTTTTTACGCGCAGCAAAATATTTAAAGAATTCAACGCCGCCTTTGTAAACGAAAAGTAGAGAATGAAATGTTTTTTTTTTCCATATACATTAAAAGATTATCATGAGTTCATTTGCTCTATCTAAGAACGCTTGTCGTCACCTATTTTTATTTTGAAGGTGCTACGTTACATGTACATACATGTAACTCAAGTATATAATTTTTCATTATACATGCCAATTTGTTAATTAATATTATTTTTGGCACGGTGACTTAAAAAAAATCTGATCTATACCGTGAGAAAATTGACGTATTTTTATAATATACAATGTTAATATCGTATGCTTTTCATGTTGCGCCCGGCTATCTAGGATTTTTTGTCATTTTAAACTCTATAACGTATAAACGACAAATACAATTTTATTGTATTGTGTTGAGGCCGGTCGTGGCGCAGCGGCACGAGGTGTGACTGCAAAACCGACTGGTTGTGGGTTCGATCCCACTCGAGGAGATGAAATATTTACTTAAATTTATATTTCTATTTCTTCGCTCTGGTGTCGAGGTTAAGCGCGGCGTTGAGTTCTGCCACTCAACACGCAATGCCTCCAGAATTCGGCAGAAAGTGGGGAACGGAGTGTCTTAACACTAGGTTCCCTCTGCCTACCCTGCTGTGTGCGGGATACAGCGTGAAGCTAATTTAATTTTTTTTTTATTTTTACAATTTTATTGGACTCCGTTGAGATATAGAGAAATTCATTTAAAAATGTTACAGGTTATGCAGAAAATGAAATACTACAGATGTAAAGCGCTACGTACAGTCGCCAAGCAATGGGAAACGTGGATGGTCCAAATAAAAAAGTCAAAAGCAATCTACCATACTATGAATATGTTTACTTTGGATATAACAAGAAAATGTCTTATTGGACAATGCTGGATTCCAGACTCTGATTTACCTGCAGTTGAAGATATGATGGCTCGTATATCGGTAATAATTATTGTGTATTTATATTATAAATCTCGCTTCAAATTGTTGTAGCGGTATTCAGAAGCATTGATCATCCTATCGAAGCCTAGTTAACGTTTAATATACAAAATGATAGTAGAGAAAGAGACAAAAGCAGTCTCATCTTCGTTGTGTAATAAAAACTGAAAGTTTCTCTGCGGATACATTCAGCTATCAGGGATTTGAATTACTATCAGGGAATATGAAATTTGGATCGTGATTACTTTGGTAGTTTTATTTTTTAGTGGTTTTTTTTTAGTAGTATTTAGTTTTATTGGGTAGATAAAGTGCTTAAAATGGTACCCAACTTTCGTTAGTGCTCAATTTTTTTATCCTTTTCACATTATCCCCTGCCAGATTCTTAGTATGGTTTTAACTCCTTGCCAATAACGAAGATCTGGCTTGGTTTGGCTCTTGCTCCGTTATCTTGTTATGAAATTAGTATCAACGAAGAATTTTCGAGGCGTGAAGAATTTCATATTTGCAATTTCAATAAGAAAAGGCAAGAATTTTTAAACTATCAGAATCTTCTGAAGTGTGCAATAATAAAAAATATTTACAAATGTTTCAACACTAAACATAATTTTCAAATAATCCAAAGTAATTCACGCGATGTAAATTGTATTAAATTTTTCAGAACAAAGCGAAATCGAATGTTGAATCTTTTGTATTGAAGTCGGACGATGCGGAAGAGCCACCCACTTTCCATCGCACTAACAAGTTTACAAAAGGTTTCCAGGCGCTTATAAACGCTTACGGTGACTCCACGTACAGAGAACTGAATCCAGGTGACTTATTCTTCTACATATATACCTATATGTTTGATAACAAATGAAAATTAAATAAAAATTTTAACAAAGTGGCTATGGTTTTGTTTACTATTCAAATTTACATGATTGTAATAATAAAGTTAGGCTTGTGTCACTCCGTACCAATTAAGATATTTCTATTTCCCATTTTCGCCGAATTCTGGAGTCATATTTCATTTCCTCGTGGGGGAATCAAACCCACAGCCTTTCGCGCTTACAGTACTACATGCTTCTGCCTCTACGCCACGAATGGCCTTAAATTCATAGAAGCTGTACAAAAAAATTACACGCATAGACTTTAATAAATATTGCCAAAATTATTGTAACTTTTAACTTAACGCAGTCTACGTCGTCTTCTTAGTGTTATGTGTTCTGAGTAATAGGCTTTTAAGTCTAAGCCTAAACGGTCACCTATAAAGGATCAAAGCCTAGCCTTCTGCATCAACTATAGTTGATCGAAGTTAAAAGCAATTTTATTATATACTTGTAATAATAATACATGAGGAACAAATAATTTAGTTTATTTATTTAGTAGTACATAATGTTTTGAAACAATTTATAAAAATATTAATTAACCATACATATTTCAATTACAATATTTTTTTCTAGGTCTATACACGATTATAACTTTTCCTTTTTTGTTTGCTTTGATGTTCGGCGATGTGTGTCACGGCGTTATATTATTGTCATTCGCGGTTTGGATGGTGTCAGTGGAGAAAGAGAACATGAATAAAACGTCGAAAAATGAAATCTGGAATATTTTCTTTGGTGGTAATAATCAATTTCATATTAAATATGGTTTGTTTATGTACTTGTATAGATACGGTACTGCTTAGAATATACAGGGTGTAACGCTGTCGACGGATCAACGGTCGTCTATGAGTACCTAACCATTTTACCCCCCTTTTCATTAGCCAATTTTCAGTGGTTCGGGAAATATTATTTTAATTTGAGAATTGTGAGTGACATTTTAAATCGTTTTTTTTTTACATATTTACATAAGTGTTTGCCTTTTTCCACCATTTTATTGTAATCAATGTTTATTGAACACAAATATTTTGATATTGTAAAGCTATACTAGCACAAGAATTGGCTAATGTACTTGGGTTAATATTAACTCTCACAAGTTGTAAAAAGAATATTTCAAAAGTATTTTTTTTGTACCAACACGCACACAAGTTAAGGGTTGTAATATTTACTTTCGCTTTACACATTTAAACACACAAATTTAGTGGAGGGCCGCTCTTTATTTTAAACTGGATGGTCTCTAATCAAGAATCCTCCACTGAAGATTTTTTCTGTTACATACAATATAAAAGATATGTAGGCAAATGGTCTTTTGGCTCTTATGAACTTGAAATAAATAAATAAAAAAATAATATTAGTCGATTTACAGTCACACTTTGTGCGTCAGCGGCTCAAAGTGTGACTGTAAATCGACTGGTTGTGGGTTCGATCCCCACTCAAGGAGATGAAATATTTACTAAAATTTAAAATTCCATTTCTTCGCTCTGGTGTCGAGGCAAAGCGCGGCGTTCTGCCATTGAGTTCTGCCACTCAACACGCAATGCCTCTAGAATTCGGCAGAAAGTGGGCAACGGAGTGTCTTAACATTAGGTTCCCTCTGCCTACAGCAGTGCGGGATACAGTGTGAAGCTGATTTATTTGTATTTTTTTGTTGTTTTGAAGAATTAACTACCACGGATCGTTACTTTGTAGAAAAGTGCTGTGACAAAAATACATTAAATACTATATACGAAAAGAACAATTTTAGAATTTCTCGCCAGCTTTTCCGAACAGAACTGCCTTTCGAGCCGGTGGTAACTTTCCGTCGAACTGACAATAACATTTTATATTAATTGACGTCTCAAAAGCGCTCGGAAAGGTGTAATAGAATAAGAATATTTGATTTATCTTAGTTTTCCTTCTCTCTGCAGTTTTTTTTTGTATTAAGCATCATCACATATACCTACATCTAGTTTTAATTTACTTTTAGGTAATCCCATAATAAATTTACAATGTTTTAAGTCGTAGTAATATGATTTTGAAGGAGAAAAATTATTTGAATTCTAATATTTTTTTTACAAGCTTCACGTACATCCTGCAGGTAGACAGAGGAGGCTATCCTGCTGTATACGGGATACAGCGTGAAGCGGATTTAATATTTTGTAAAAAAAAAAAATAAGCTTCACGCTGTATCCCGCACACAGCAGGGTAGGCAGAGGGAACCTAGTGTAAAGACACTCCGTTCCCCACTTTCTGCCGAATTCTGGAGGCATTGCGTGTTGAGTGGCAGAGCTCAACGCCGCGCTTAACCTCGACACCAGAGCGAAGAAATGGAAATATAAATTTAAGTAAATATTTCATCTCCTCGAGTGGGGATCGAACCCACAACCAGTCGATTTTGCAGTCACACCTCGTGCCGCTGCGCCACGACCGGCCTCACTATACTATTTTGTAACTACTAAATATTTTAAGCTGTTATTGTTTACAGGTCGTTATGTAATTTTAATGATGGGACTGTTCACACTTTACACCGGTTTCTTATACAATGTGTTCTTTTCGAAATCTATCATTCTCATGACACCATATTGGAAGAACACATATGAAAGAAAAGAAATAGAGACTTATCAGTATATAACATTAAATCCAGTTTTTGAAACGAATCCTCCTTATGTGTTTGGCGTGGATCCAATTTGGGCGGTATTGAATATTATTTTATTGTTTCTATTACACCGGGCTGCTTTAGCGTCTATATATAAAATAAAAATAAATAAGTCAGCTTCACGCTGTATCCCGCATACAGCAGGGTAGGCAGAGGGAACCTAGTGTTAAGACACTCCGTTCCCCACTTTCTGCCAAATTCTGGAGGGCGACTTCTCGACACCAGAGCGAAGAAATGGAAATTTAAATTTAAGAAAATATTTCATCTCCTCAAGTGGAGATCGAACCCACAACCAGTCGGTTTTACAGTCACATTTTGTTGCCCTTGCGTCACGACTGGTCTATATATTATTTTTACATGAAGAAATAATATGCTTAGTTATTTGTTTTTTGTGTTTCATTGTTTATTTTGTTTTATATGTGTTCACAGTTGGCGAAAAATAAAATTATGTATTTAAATTCATTGAAAATGAAAATGTCGATTATTATTGGAATCGTCCACATGATGTTTGGCCTAGTTTTGAGTCTTTTTAACCATACGTAAGATTTTTAAAAATATAATGTAAATATTTTAACTATTATGTTATATTAATTTTGAGGCCAGTCGTGGCGCAAGGGCCAAAAGGGCAAAGTGTGCCTGTAAATCGACTGGTTGTGGGTTCGACCCCACCTCGAGGAGATGAAATATTTATTTACATTTATATTTTCATTTCTTTGCTCTGGTGTCGAGGGGAAAGCGCGGCGTTGAGTTCCGCCACTCAAAACGCAATGCCTACAGAAATTGGCGGAAAGTGAGGAACAGAGTGTCTTAACATTAGGTTCCGTCTGCCTACCCTGCTGTGTGCGGGATACAACGTGAAGTTGAAAAAAAATTTTACATTAAAATACTAGTTACCTGCAACTTTGTGATTGTTTGCATTGCTTTCATACGTAAGTAGTTAAGGTTTACTCTTAAGGTTTAACTGAATTACTAGTATAGTAAAGTAGACGGGAAATATTCGTCATGTTATACGATGTTATATCTCTTATAGATTAGTATGGGCTGCTACGGTTGTTAGTGTGTTACAAGTATAAATATTAATAAATATATTTCATAATAAATAATACTACTACTACTATAAACAAATATCAAGAGCACACCAATGTAATATGTACAATTAAAACAATAAAAAACCGGTCAGTATATATAGCTAACGGGAATTTTTCGCCCGCATATCGTTTTTTTTTACAAAGCACCACCAATACTTCTTTCCCTCGCCCGCTGTCCACCTGCCGGCAGTCAACGTTGAAAAAAGGAAACGTGACACGACGTCAAAAACACGGCCGCGGCTATCGAGCGGACATCACTAGCGTGGAGTTTTGTTTACAGCGTTCACAAGAACGTATTTGTTTTTAATTTTTTTTTAATTTTTTTTGTTCACTTTGATTGAAATAGAATGATGGATTTTAATGTTGTATTGTTGATATTTTTTTTTCAAAATTATATCGTATGAAAGTTTAAACTATTCATTCGTATTCCTATTTTTTTTTAATCCAAGCGGGAATGCATCTGAGTCTGTGATGTAATATATGGGCTTGTATTATTATATATGATTTCAAATTTAAATTATATGACATTTCTAAAAATAATATATTTCTGCCAATTATTTGAAATTTTATTTTCAAAATGGCATGATGTTTAATTTCGGAGTAAATTATATATTTAAATAACAACCATTTACTAAAAGTAAATTAACAACCATTTACTATAATAATTATATTAAATTTATTCCTCATCGGTTGCTCTTTGTTAAACAATCGCCAAATTTAAGTTTAATTACAGCGTGAAATAATATATCTAGATAGTAGTTCTATTTCCTGTGAATTTTGTGCGCTCAGTTTGAATGCACCTTGACATTTACTGTGCACTTGACACGACCTTGCCGGGCAGCCCTTTATGATCGGAACACTTAAACGTTATATTACTTAAATTAAGCTGACAGTTGCTTCTTCAACTGTAAGACCATCGTACTTGTTTGAAAGAGCTTGTTAATTAAAAAAAATAAAACCGGTCAAGTGCGAGTCGGACGCGTTAATTTTGGGATTGTAGGTCAGCGGAAAGTACAACTAATAAAAGTTGAAATACTCAAGTTTGCATTGCATATGGCCCATGCACTCATTTTGTAAGAAATTAATAAGAAAAGGTTTGTATTCATTTTTTTTTGTATGAAATACTTATAGATTTACATTTTTCAAATATTTTTCATTATTTGGTAAGTTCTCGCTTTGTGCCAAAATTCATAACGTGGAAAAACCTATATTTGGCGAATTTCATACAAAATCCAGCAAGAATAATGCAGAAATGCCGTATCTTTTGATTGCGTTGACTTAAAAAGCTAGATTTTTTTTCTGTGCTTCAAGGATCCATGTACCTGAATATTTGGTATTAATTTCGCTTGATATCTACACACGAAAAACATTTTGAAGTACAGAATCCTAAAAATATATAAAAAATATTTTTAAAAGTTCCGCCAACATTAAAAACGCAAAGTAATATTGATAGCATTTGATACAATAAATGTTTTTCATTGCAGATATTTTAAAAAGTACTATGCAATTTATTTACAATTCATACCTCAAGTGCTGTTCCTGTCGTGCCTCTTTATGTGGCTAGTTGTGCTTATTTACATGAAATGGTTCATGTTCAGTGGAAAATATGGTATGTTTATATTTCTAACAAATTTAAATTGTTATTTCACACTTAGCAAAGAACAATACTTATTTAGAAAACATATAAAAATTTGAACGTAGTGGGACTCAGACCCGCGCCTCCTAGAAACCGACCACTAGTCCATACGTTCTCATCAAGCTACGTCGAAATTTTTATACGCTTATTACAACTTGCTTGTTACAACTTAAAATAAGCGATCTCTTAAGAAACCTAACTTTTTAATATAATTCATTATTTTTTAGTAACGTTAGCATTTTTTTTAATGTTGGCCCAATTTGGGTTTCTCTCGATATTGTGATTACTTATAGTATAAAGTAAGCTGAAATTTACTGACTGCGTCTAAATACGTAAATGTTCATTGTTTATATTCACTTTTAAGGAACTTAATATAAAATACTGATATTTGATTCCACTTTGAAATGAAAAGAAATGTGACGAGATGATGGAAATTTTCTCATTTTCCACTAGAAATAAAATATATCCCAGGAAGAGTATAATTTTCAATATTGATTTGTGTATTTAAAAATTATAAAATGTGTCTATTGGTTTGGCTAGTTACTTAAATGTTAGTCTTATAAAATTATAACATTATTGTTTGTTATAATCGTAACAAATTCGGCGGAAAGTGGGGAACGGAGGTTAGGTTCCCTGTGCCTACCTTCCTGTGTGCGGGATACAGCGCGAACCTGATAAAAAAAGTTTGTTTACGTGTTATTGCAGTTGAATTGAAGCGAGGGGCGGGATGCTCACCATTAATTCTCATTTTATTCATCGATATGGTTTTGCTGTCTACAACAAAGCCTGTAGAAGAAGATTGTGATGCTTACATGTTCAATGGGCAGGAAAAATTTCAGCGAATTTTAGTTTTGATTGGTGTCATTTGCGTACCCATACTGTTGTTCGGAACGCCAGTTTATCTCCACTGGGACTATAAAAAGAAGAAGGAAGAAGCATTGGTAAGATTATAACCCTATAACAATATGTGTGAAATACACATTATTTGTAGAGGCAAGAAGGGGTTTGTTTTTTCTAGCTACAGAGTGATCTATCTCTCCTTCCTCATTATTTTTATTGATGTAATTGATTATACCTGTACTTTCATTGCTCACAGCTACATATGTACGACAAACGTCCTTAGAATGAATATAATTATTGTAACTTCTCAATGTGACATCGGCCTCAAATCGATGAGAATTATAAAAATGTTTTAGAAAAAAGTAAGTCAGTTCAGAAGATATCAGCGAAAAGATTCTTCCAGCAAGAGGGCTGAAGAGAAGGTATTAGCAGAAGTTGCTAAATATACCACAACATTCGGTGAACTGATGATACACCAAGCGGTACACACTATAGAGTTCGTTTTGAGCACAATATCTCATACTGCATCTTACCTTCGGCTATGGGCGTTGTCTTTGGCCCATGAACGTGAGTTATATATAAATAAATTATAAGAAAAACAACAATATAACAAGCTGTGACAACTTCACTATGTTATATTGATTTTTTTATTTGGGAGAATTAACAATAGAAGCTAAAAATAAAATGTAGTAAACAATTGAAACGTAAAATGTTAATATTAATAGTAAATTACTTCTAGAGTTTACAGTTTAGTGGTAGAAATAGTATTCTTGGATATTTTATTTCTATACAATCTCCCTAGTGAGGTAGTAAGTTAAAGCGGTAAAAGGCATACCTCTGTCATTTCTTCCACAGTCGTCAATCTTAAGATATTTCCTCTAGGGAACCTCTGGAACTGAGGTTATTGTTATATACAAAGATATTATCAATTTTAAAGAGATATATGTAGCTAGCTCTTACGTTTGTTTTTTATTTGTCGAGAAAATCATGAATTCAATTGTAATGAACACGAAATGCAATGGAAAAAAAGATCTAGATGAAATTGAAACATTATTCTAAGTATAAAAATTGTCCCAAGTTTTTAGCTACCAGTTTGATCTCATTCAGAAAGCTAAGAGATGAGCGAACGTCTAAGGATAACTGATATGAGCAAAAGATAAGATTTAAACTACTGAAAATTAAATTACTTTTGGAAACATTAGGGCTTAAGGATGATAAGACCAGAATTTCCTATGACTAGGAAAGTATAAAATAGAAATTCCAATTTAGCATAGCAGTGTAAGCCTAACAAAGATAAATATGATAACAGAGTAAATTAAATCTTTGACAAATGCTTTTTTAGTAAAGAAACATTGTCATGTTTCTTTATGTAATCTGTTGTCTGTCTCATGTTCAAATAGGTTTGAATGTAACTGACTTTGGCATGATTTTTAATAGTTTTTATATTTATTTGGAAAAATATCGTTTATTGCTTTGAAATGTTTTTGTAATTTATGTTTTGTTTATTTTGTTATTAAATTTTAAGTTCATCAGTAAGAATCAATTTACATTTTTTTCGTATTGCTTTTAGAGCTCTCGGAGATGTTATGGGTTATGGTGTTTGCAAAACTTGGCCTACGAGAAACGTCTATGATGGGTGGACCAAAAATATTTGTTATATTTGCTATTTGGGCTGTATTCAGTCTTTCAATTTTAGTGGTAATGGAGGGGCTATCAGCATTTCTCCATACTTTGCGATTGCACTGGTAGGTTATTAATGTTTTTTTTTTACTAAATGATGATGTAAGGTGTGTCGGTTACTTGTTTAATATAACATAAAAGATAAATTCTTATAAAGATGAGTTCAATAATATAGAATAATTGATTTTTTTATTTGGAACTAAATGCCTAGCCCAGCCCTTCTGACTTAATTAAATTTAATTCCTTAAATAAAATATTAGAACAAGTGAATGAAGTGTTATATTTGGGAAGTATGTTCAGAAGAGATGGAAGATCTCTGACTACCCCGCTAGGGATAAAGCGTGAAGCTAAGTTATTATAAGTTAAGTTAAATATTAAATAAATTCTCCAAATTTTATAAAGGTACTATGTGAAATATTCTTCTTGTTTGCCAAAAGAAACAATGTCCGATGTTTATTACTTAGTATAAAACAATAATTTTATTAATACATGCCGGGTAAGTTTGTTTGCACATTATTTACGTTGCCAAAATTCGCTTTATTTTGAGTTACACTATAGATAAATAATAGAAGCAATATTTAACTATTAATGTAATCCTTAATGGATTTAAATGTGTTTACTGTTATTTGCATGAACCTAATGTTGTTGAGTGTTTGTTTTTTTTACAGAATGTGTTGTTAAAATTTATTGTGTTATACTAAGTAAAATTGTAACAAAATTTTTTTGCTATCAATATTTTTAGCAGGGTAGGCAAAGAGAATAAAGTGTTAATATTAAAGGATGGAGACATTGTGTATTGAGTGGCGAAAGTAAACGTCGTGCTTTCGTCTTGTCACTAGAACGAAAAAATGAAAATAGTTTACTATGGGGGAATCGAACACACGATCACGTTTATAGTAAGATCAAACATTTCAATATTTTAGTATATCTTGAGGAGGAGTGGAGAAATTATTATCTCTCCACTATCCACTCACTGGAGGCAGGGGCACAATCGTGTTACTGTAAATGCGACTGGCTACTGGCTATGAGTTCGATCCCGCTCGAGTCTCACTCTTTTGATAGTATATTTTTTCCACTCATTTTCTTTTCAATGATAAAATATTTTTTTAGGGTGGAATTTATGAGCAAGTTTTACTCCGGTGCAGGGTATCCATTCAAACCTTTTAGCTTTAAAGTTATACTCTCTGGCGAAGCTAAAGATGACAAATCGGAGGCAATGTGCAAGAAAAAGGCAACCGCCTACTAACTTTTAACTTATTTTTCCTTTTAAACTATAGTTATAATTATTTATCTTAAAGAGTATTTTTTTAAACGAAACGAGCAGATAAAGCTAATTTAGGGGTTATACTTGGGGGATGGTAAGACGTAGCCTCCATCGTAACGCAGTGGATGTCTACAAAATATTGTAAAAAATTAAAACTACTTATTATTATTTGAGGCCAGTCGTGGCGCAAAGGCACAAAGTGTGACTGCAAAATCGACTGGTTGTGGGTTCGATCACTACTCGAGGAAGTGAAATATAAAGTTATATTTTCATTTCCTCGCTCTGGTGTTGGGGCAAAGCGCGGCGTTGAGTTCCGCCACTCAACGATGCCTCCAGATTTCGGCAGAAAATGGGCAATGGAGTGTCTTAACACTAAGTTCCCTCTGCCTACCCTCCTGGGTACGAAATACAGCGTGAAGGTGATTTAATTTAATTTTTTTTAAAACGTATATTAGGTCGTTTAAATGTTTTATCGACTAGTTATTGTTAACATTCTTATTTCTTATATATAAAATGTAATTTTCTTAGAAAGTGATTAAGATGATGTGTGTGTGTGTGCTGTGATGTAAAACATTTGTAAAAAACAAACTATGTAACGTTCTAGAACGCACATAGCCAATAAATACAACACCATTCTATTAAAATAATTTATTTTTAATTATTCAAAGATAGTATGAAATATAAAGTATATTTTCTGGATTTAGTATTAAAATAGTCTAAGTGAAAAGAAAATAATATATTTTTTTGTTTTGTTAATTTCTCTTAAGTTTCTCATTAATTTATTTATGAATAACCGAGTGCTTAATTATATTGATTTAAAAAAGTAAACTGTTTTATTTGTAGCTGTAAACAATACAAACGTTATAACACAAAGGTGTCTTTTAAACTTTAAATGTACTAAAATTCAATCATAATAATTTCAGATGTATCGCAAATATGATGTTTGACTGGATCGAATTAAGTAACGATTCTCTTAATTATTGCATATATATAAGTATATAGATACAACTATAAGCCAACAGGTAAGACGGAACAGGAAAAATCTCACTACTGCTTGGATAGACTATATATAAGAATGCGGAGCTCACCTGTAAACGTTTGAGCAATTAGATATGATTTACTTCGTTTTTTCCTTTTAAGGACATGTAATAATTGAGTCAATTGTTGGTAGGCCTTATAAATAAATTAATAAAGAAGGCATATGATTCAGTGCCACATACTTAGCTCTTAAAGGTCTTGGAGTATATAAGATTGATATGACTTTGAGATCATTTTTGTAGGCTTGTATGGGTCAATGGGTCACTGTCCTTCGTCATATAGGGGAGTGTGATATTCCTGCAGCGTCTGAACCGATAAGGATAAAGGGTTTATTTCAGAGTGACAGTCTGATTCCTTTATGGTTTTGTCTAGCTCTAAATCCTCTCAGAACTTTGTTAGAGGATTCAGGTTTAGGCTTTCCTCTTCGCTTTGTATGGTCATATCTCACTTGCTGTACATGGATGATCTAAAATTATTTGCGTCAAAACGTCCTGATCTTACGCGTCTACTAATGGTTACTCAAACTTTTAGTAGTGAATGCAGGGGAGTGTGATAAGATCTGATAATATTTCAGAACCCGTGGTGAATGTGAGGCTTATAAATATCTTGAAATGTCTGAAGCTTTAGATATTGATGAGCAGAACATAAACCAATTAGTGAAGGAGCATTTCTTTGGTCGCATGAGGAAAATACTTGGCAGCCTTTTTATCTGGTGGCAACAAGCTTTTAACGGTTAGGTTATGCTGCTGTTAGCCTATACCATTGCCATTGTAAGATGGACACAGACTGAGTTAGACCCTGTAAATCGCCAAATACGTAAGTTGTTGACGACATACCGAATGCACCATCCGCGTTCGTCTCTAATGAGACTATATAACCCGCGTAAGTGTGGAGATCGGGGCTTTTTGAATGTCAACAACCTCCATAACCACAAGGTATGCAGTCTTAGAGAATATTTTCTCAAGGTTGACATGGATATGCACAACAATGTGGTAACAGATGACAAAGGCCTTATTCCTCTTTCCTTGGGCAAACAGAACTGGCGTAGGTCTATAGTACTTACTACTTCTGATCGCATGGCTGTATAGAAGAGCAAGGAGCTGCAAGGTAGATTCCATAGAGCCCAAGTGGACTCGGACGTGGATACTGCTTCTTCGTTATCTTGGTTACAATTCGGGGATCTTTTCGGGGAAACTGAAGGTTTTGTCTGTGCATTTATGGACGAACTTATCAAGACGCGGAACTACCATAGACATATTATGAAAGATGGCACTATCGACATCTGTTGGGTCTCTCCCCAGGTCAATGTGTCATCGACCTGGGGAGTCCCTCAGACACATTGTTTCTGGTTTTTCTCATCTTGCTAATGGTGAGTATTTGCCTAGACACAATCAAGTAGCCAAGATAATATACCAGCAACTTGTTCTTCAATATGGCCTTGTGGATTTAGAGGTGCCTTACTACAGGTACAATACCATGTCTGTTCTTGAAAATAGCTGTGCTTTGCTAGAGACGGCGTATATTGTGAGGAGGTTCTTGTCTGTTCCTGAATAGTGTTTTTTTTATATTTTTAAATATATTTTTTATAACAATTTATATTTTAATATGTAAAGTTTATTCTCTTCTATAACAAAAATATCAAGTTTCAGATGTATTGCAAATATAACGTTTGACTGAATCGAATAAAGTAACGATTCTCTTAATTATTGCATATACATACATATGAAAAAAAATCAGCTTCAGGCTGTATCCCGTACCCAGCAGGGTAGGCAGAGGGAACTTTCTGCCGAAGTCTAGAGGCACTGATGTTGAATAGCAAAACTTACTGCCGCGCTGTACCTCGATACCAAAGCGAAGAAATAGAAATATAAATTTATGTAAATATTTCATCTCCTCAAGTAGGTATCGAACTCACAACCAGTCGATTTTACAGTCAGTTTTGTGCCCCTGCGTCACGACTGGCCTCAACATACATTATGTAACTAATAATGTATTCAATAAGATGCCTATAATAGTTTCTACTGTTTCGTTTTCTCATTATAGTTAGAGGTCACAGCTAAATTGTGATGTATGATGCTGTGACATAATTATAATAAAATGGATATTTAAAAAAAATGGTTATCCAGTTTAGAAGGCACGCAAATCGATTTTTGATAGAATGTTAAATGGGCCACTCTGCCTTAAAACTGTATCTAGTACGCGGGTGTACAAGGGATGTCCGAACGCTCATAGGCTTTTGTTGCAAAGCTGAGAACCGTAAAGCGAACTTCGCATTTCTATAGGTGTACAGGTACGCAACTAGCCGACCCATGTGATTGGCTTCCCTTTGTTGCTTGATTCCCTCCATATATTTCTTTGATCAGAAGAAAACATACGGTATTACTTTCTTACAAAGCAAAATATAAGAAAAATGAATACTTTTAAGTTTACAATATAATGAATGTTGCTAGTGCAACATCTATTATTCTGTCAGTTCCATATAGATACGTATATTATTGAATATTTTTATATTAACATAAAAAGTCCATGCCTTTTTTAGAATCGAGTCGAGTATATTCATTACAAAAGAAAAAAGTATTCATGTTTTCATATCTGTAGTGTACTTATAAAGAGTATAAATATGTAAGTTTTAGTATCTTGGGTTACATTATCGTAACTTCCGTAAGAATTATAGATTGTGAAAAAAGTGTAACTTAAGACACTTTACATTAAGACACTTCTGTCCCTCACTTTCCAGAAGAAAGAATTAAGTAGAACCTAAATCAACTATTACCTAAACAAGAAATTTGCGAAGCGAAGACCAAACAAAACTATGAATTAATAAAAAATAGCAAATAACCTCTTAAGCATCAGTAATATATCGAAAATGTGTGAAAATTGAAAAAACCGTGAATGTTATATACCCGTTCGGGTCGATCATTCCGTGACCGCACACCGCGGCACTTTAGCTAAGTCGTTTTGAATCGTCGTTATGAAAACTAAAGTATTTATTATAATGATGTTCTGTAAAGTACAATTTAAATCTAGATAGTATGTCTATTATGTTCATATCATACACCTGTGCGGCTAAGCCCTCTTTAAATATATGAATGTTTTAAAAGTTTTTTCGAAAAAACCGGCCAAGCCCAAGTCGGACTCGCCCACCGAGGCTTCTGTATCCATTCTAGGATTGTGATTGGGAAATGGCCAATAAAGTTAATAAACTTAAGTTTATGGGCATACGCTCTTATACTGTATGAAATTAACTACAAACATAAGTTTATAATTTTTTTCTATGAATATCTATAAATTTTTATTTTTTGGGATTTTTTTCTTTATTTGTATTATAAGATCGTACTTCGTCCAAAATTTCATAACTGTAGGTCTACGGAAAGTATACACAAGCACACGCAGTTTTGATTACGCGGTGAATTTCATACAAAATGAAGCAAAAACGATACATAGATACTCATATCTTTTGACTGCGTTGTATTAAAAGCTTAATTTCTGTAGTCCAGGGAACAGTAAATCTGAATATCTGATATTAATTTCGGGAAACTCTTAGCGGTATTTGTAGGTTACTACCAAATACATAGATTTTCTGGAGGTCGTAATCAAGAATATATTTGTTCAGGTTTGTCGGCATATCTATCTATACTCAATTCATTATGGCATGACAAAAAATGTAAACAAAAAAATTCTGTTTCTCAAACTTTATTGTATTTTTTTATTTATATTTAATTTATTTAACGTGGAGTTTTCTATATATAGCATTATTGCTTGTTGTGCTTGAATGTTATATATAAAATATCTTTGTATAAAATAAGAATAGCAAAAAATAAAATGAAAATGTACAAGTTTTACTAAAAGTTACTTAACTATTAGGATAATAAATCTTAATATATCTATTATTCAATTATTTATCAGAATTCGGAGGATTCTGAGGAACTGTCACCAACATTAATGACGAAACGGTCAACCACATTATCTATTAAATTAATTTTATTTTTCATCTTTTGCTCTTCTTTTATCACATGGTGACTACAGCTTTACCAAGCTTCTACTGTTGTATTTTTTATTAGAACAATAATGTTCTAATATAAATATTAATTACGAGATATAATTTATTTTTATAGTACTAAAATGTGTCTGAAGTTTGAGAAGAAGTTGACTTTTAGGTGTTTTTACATGTACATGACATATTTAAAAAATATTATTGAAAATAAAAAAAACCGAGTGCATACCAACATTTTTAAATTTTAAGTTAAAATATTCTCGGCTTTAAATATGAAAACAATCTTTATTTTTATTATTGTTGTTTTACTTACTACTTTTCGTTTTCGTTTATTTTAACTTAACTTCTTTTTATTTACTATATATACAGAGTGCAATTTTATAAAATTTGAAAATATAAATATTTAAATTATATTTCGATAATAATAAGATATTTTAAAAAAAAATTTTTCGAAAATAATAAGAATTTTGTAAAAAAAAATTCTCCCCGCTTTACTGGTATTCTATTTCAATTATAAGATAATATTATAATAAATTTTATGGCTATTTATAGTGTTATTAGCGAATTAATACTTAAAATATATATTTTTTAATTAATATAATAACTCCATCAAACCTGTAATGTAAAAGAACCTTTTTTTGACATGTTTACCTTTTATGTCATGCCTTCGTGAATCGAGTATAATATTAAATTGTAAAAAAGTAGTTGTATTGTCAAAACTACAATAGTAGGACAAATAGTGTTGCAAGTTTTTTTCTAGATATGGATATGTTCTTTAATTTATTGTTCCATCTTCAACAGTTTCTGAAGTGCATGCAATCAAAGACATTTTATCCTTACTTTTTTTACACCTTGGTCAACTGTTTACGCTCACTTATTATTGAAATTTTAGTAAAAATTCCAAATTTTTTAAAGAAATAAATATAGCCAATTTTACTCAGTGATAATGTAGCGTTGTAATAGTAAATTTTTAAAATCGATTCAATAGTTTTTATGTTTATCCACTACAAACATACAAATCTTTCCTGTTTATATAATAGTATAGGAAAAATGAAATCAAAGTAAGATTTTATATCATATACGTATTATATATTCCGTATTAAAATTATAAATGTAACGTTGTACAGAAATGTCAAATAAAAAAAATAATAAATGTTGACAGAGATGAAGCAAAGAGAAAAACAAATAATGCTTTAATACGTAAAAAAGATATTATAGATATTATATATAGATAGAAGTTCATTTTATGAATTTAATTTAGCTGAGTTCAGTAGCTTTATCACTGTTGCCATCTTCGCTAGATTCTGAAACAGCTGGAGTTACAGTTATATTGCCCGTGTTATAAATCTTTTCGCCTGGTAGGTATATGCCAAATCGATCCTGCAAAGAAAATATTATAATTTTACTTATGTTCAACCAAATAATGAGGCCGGTCGTGGCGCAGCGGCACGAGGTGTGACTGCAAAACCGACTGGTTGTGAGTTCGATCCCCACACGAGGAGATGAAATATTTACTTAAATTTATATTTCCATTTCTTCGCTCTGGTGTCGAGGTTAAGCGCGGCGTTGAGTTCTGCCACTCAACACGCAATGCCTCCAGAATTCGGCAGAAAGTGGGGAACGGAGTGTCTTAACACTAGGTTCCTTCTGCCTACCCTGTCGTGTGCGGGATATAGCGTGAAGCTGATTTTGATTTTTTTATTTTTATATAATATAGAGTTCGCTAGGCTTAGGTCGAGTCACTATCATTTTTCTTAAGATGACGTGAGATATTATGTCAAAATTAATATCAAATATCTTGATCTACTATCCTTTAGAGCATAGAAAAAAAAATGTCTAGCTCAACACAATTAAAGCTATAGGTTTTTGATTTGTGTGGGATATCGTAAGAAGTTCGCCGCCTAATAGAAATAAGAAAAGTATTTATCATTGATTTATAATAATGAAATTTGGCAACAAGTGGAAACTTATATATAGTATTATACAAAAGTAAGTTTCTATGAAATAAAATCGAAAATCTAAAGTATATAAGTATAACACAGAAAAAACCCATTACAAATTTATCATTTTGCACGATGTAACTTAGGTTTAAGTTTGTTAACTAAGTTTGTTAAAAGTAGTGCTGCCTAATAGCGATCATATTGATATAGAGCCGTCGCGCGAATCTGAATCGTGCTTGCCCGGTTTTTTGTTTAATTTACTAAACGATATATTATACGAAACATTTATTAGAATCTATATAATTCTAATAACATATTTTGTACATAATAATAATAAAACATTTATTGTCATAAAAACATACAAGTTTACAACAATAATAAATTATTATAAGGTTGACATTATGGAAAAAGGAAAGATGCTTGAGTTTCGACTCTCAAGCATCGCTGTTTTTTAGTTACACCTGATAAATTTTGCACCTTGTGATGTTGAGTACTCGTCAAGAGCTTAAAATCTTAATAAATTTAAAGTGAATTAACATTTTTTTTTACAAAAATAAAAGATAAACAAGAAATAAATGTGCGTCAGTACGGAGATGGTTATGTGTGTGGGTGAAATATTAAATATTTTATTTCCTCGAGTGGGAATCAAATCCACAACTGCTGTTTTCAGTCACACCCCTGCGCTACGACTGGCTTAAAGAAATGTACAATATTTTTTTATATTTTATTTTATCAAAGTTAAAATTATGTACCTTTGGATATCTATTAAAGTAAAACTGGGGGTGACATATGCAAGGGCGAGGCGGTGGTATTTTATAACTCTCGTGAGATGAAATCTCACTCCTCGGCGTTGATGGCGTTTCGTGACCTAGAAATTATAACATACATATGTATATGTGTAAAGTCAATAAATACTCATAACTAGTGGCCAATGCTGTGCACGTGTCTCATACGTATTTTACAAGTTAAACGAGGCTGTCGTAGCGCAGGGGTAAAAGGCTGTGAGTGTAACGTGACGGTTGTGGGTTCGATCCCCATTCGGAGGAATGTATTATTATTTATTAATATTTTCATAACTTCGGTCGGGCAAAAACGTAAAAGTCTGGCGTTGAGTTCTGCCACTCAACACGCAATGTCTCGAAAAATGCGTCGGATAGTGGGGAACTGAATGTCCTAACACTACACCCTCTGCCAACCCTGGTACATACGGCATACAGAATAAAGTTGATTTATTTGGTTTTATTCTAATCAAACTGTTTATAAGACATTAACTGAAGTATATAAGACAAAATACCTTTAAAATTATTTAAACGTCTCAAAGATTTCTTCAGTTTTTTTCTCATTCTCTTTTCCCACGCAATATCTGCAACTGAAAGAGCAAGTATAATTAACTAAAGGTCGCTTAATCCTTTTAAGAAGTTCTTACACTTTCTGGTATAAACAATATTAGCTATATTTAATAAGTTTCATAATTTTAAACCATGCTTCTGACAGCTTCACCATCTTTAAATGTTTTGACATCCAAGTACGTCACGAAGTAAAACTTTGCACTATGTTCTTTAATCTACCTAGAAATTTAATGAATTTTGCATTTTATGCTTGGAGCGAGTGAGTGGCTAAATGTTTATCTTGAGTTCAGTTTAAGTTAGTATAGTTAGGAAACACAAACAAAACACTATCAAACTTTCTAAGAAAGGTTGGTAAATCATAGGTAGGTTACCTACCTACCTACCGACATGATAATTTCTAATCCACTTTTAGTGAGAAAGAGAAAGAAATTAAAAGGATTATTTTACAAAATTATAAAGTATATCACGTAAATTTATTAGATTACCTTACTGTGTATGAGTCCATTTAATAAGCAATGCCTCAAGAATTCGGCGGTAAGTGGGGAACAGAATTGTCTTAATGGGTAAGGGAGTGTCTTAACACTAGATTTCTAGGTAAGTGGTGGCTATGTGCGGGATACAGTGTGAAGCTAGTTAGAACCACTTAAAGTAAATAATACCAAAGTTAAGTAATAAGGCCAAAGTTAGTAACCGGCTAGTCTTACATTAATTACAAATCTCATAAATTATTAAGAAACTGAAGATCAAGAGATAATTAAAAACTACGTTTCGAAAGTTTAGTTCAGAATTAATAAAGAAAATTATTACGTATTTGTTCTTTTTCTTTAATTTTAAATTCAAACATCTCATAGGCGTTATTAAATAAATCAGCAATATCTTTTTTAATCTCAGTAACAGGTATATCCATGGATTTTTCAACTGCTTTCACTAATTCCATGTAGGCTGTGTCGTAGTTCAAATCGGTATCATCGACACGTAAGAATATTGCCTTATCGACGGTGTTAGATACCATCGCGAAGAGTGTCTCCGAAAGAGTTGGTTCAGGGGTTGGTATAGGTTCTGTGAACATTTACATTGAAGCAATTTTAAAAATGAAGTTAATTTGAACGACTTAATTGTAATATTTAGCTTACACTATAAATATACCTATATGAAATTAACATAGCATTGGTGTCTTGGTTCAAATTGCCTTTAGTGGTTACCGTCGATAGATTTATGTATATATCTAATACATTTTTACTTTATGCTCTTTATATAAGTTATAGTATAATAAAAAAAATAAAATTATGTCCCAGACAGGGTTTGACTTAGGAAAATTAATAATATTTGTCTAATTAATAAAATGAATAATATATGTTTGTAGAGGCCAAACGTGGCGCAGGGGCAAAACGTGTGACTGTAAAACCGACTGGTTGTGGGTTTCGATCCCCACTCGAGGAGATGAAATATTGATTTACATTAGTATTTTCATTTCTTCGCTCTGGTGTAGAGGCAAAAGTGCGACGTTGAGAACTCCAGAACTCGACGGAAAGTGGAGAACGGAGTGTCTTAAGGAGTGTCTCTAGGTTCCCCCTACCTACCCTACTGTGTGCGGGATACAGCGTGAAGCTAAACAACATTTGTGTTTCCCCATTCCGGCTCTGATTCTGGGTAAGGTTGCGCGACACACAATATTTCCATGTGAATAGATAATGCTTAGAGGCCAATCGTGGCGCAGGGGCACCAGTGTGTGACTGTTGTGAGTTTGATCCCACTCGAGCAGTCAAGGAAAAAAATATTTATTTCAATTTATTTTTTCATTTCTTCGTTCTGAAGTTGACGCAAACAGCTTAACACACAACGCCTCCATAATTCGGCGGAAAATGGGAATGTCTTAACACTAGGTTCCCACTGCCTACCGTGCTGTGTGGGATACAGCGTGAAGCTGAATTATTTATTTTTATATAATACAATTAGAGCGATTATTAAAATATTAAATATTAATTTTTATCACACAAAATACGTGATTTATAAATGATAAACAAAAGACACTATTTACTATAAATTGTATAATTTAAAAATTATTAATCTTATTTCTTTTCTTTTATTTTATTTTGATTTAAATATCTTAAATTTATTATTTTCAAAGGCAAACCTGGCGTGGGCAATGTGGTATCAGAAGTCTTTATTGAAATAAACGACGACGATTGCGTATTTAACGTGGAAGTGGATGGTGAAGGATACTTCGGCGGCTCGGTTCTATAATGAGTTGTTATTAGATCTCTTATATCATCATCCAAATCGGCATCTTCGTATAAAGGAGGTATATTTTGGGAAACTCCCTAGAATAAAACATTTTATCGTGGTGAAGGAAGGTTAATTAGCCTGGTATGACTTAGGGTTGAAATCAAATACTATTATATAATGTCTATTTTTTTAATATAGTCTCATTATAGGATTTGAGGCCAGTCGTGGCGCAGCGGCACGAGGTGTGACTGCATAAACCGACTGGTTGTGGGTTCGATCCCCACTCGAGGATATAAAATATTTATTTAAATTTATATTTCCATTTCTTCGCTCTGGTGTCGAGGTTAAGCGCGGCGTTGAGTTCTGCCACTCAACACGCAAGGCCTCCAGAATTCGGCAGAAAGTGGTACTACCCTGCTGTGTGCGGGATACAGCGTGAAGCTGATTTATTTTGATTTATTTATTTATTATAGGATTTGATAGGCATGATAGGCAGAGGGAGACTAGTGTTAAGACACTCTGCTCCCCATTTGCCGCCGAATTTTTGGAGGCATTGCGTGTTGACTGACGGTGTCCCGAAACCAGAGCGAAGAAATGAAAATATTAAATATTTAATTACCTCAAGCGAGAATTGAACCCACAACTTGTCGCGTTTACACACCTGGGCTACGACAGACCTCGAAACATGTGTTTGATACGGATATACAAAACAGAAATATTCCACAACACATATTTTAAAATAAAACAATGAAACAAATAAAACATCATTTTATTGACTTTATCAAATACTGATATACGAATACTTCACAAAGGGAACAACATTGCTGACGTATCAGTTTTAATTACTCTTCACAGACAGACAAAAAAATATGCAGCGATGATGTGCTATGCAATTAGTACCGCCCGAAGCACCGGCCGGTATCTGGTTCCATTAAATAAACGTTCAGTCTTAAATTTTCCCCAACCCCCTACAAAGGGGTGTCGCCGTGCTCGTCATTATTGTCGGTACTTCCCCATTTAGGGCTTATATTACATTCATTGATTGTATTAAGGCTAAATGTAAAAATGTCTAATATCATTATGTTAGAAGTCTTAGGATGTTTGTATGCAAATTATATACCGCTATATACAGGGTGTATATTAATCAAGTATTTTTTAAGATGGACGGTACAAAAAAAATTGTAGTGGATTTTTTTTCTTGTGCCCGTGTGAGTTGATATTAACTACTACCCACATGCCTGTGCATTAGCCAAATCACGATCTGGCTTTATGGTATCAAAATGTGTGTGTAGGTTATATACTCTTTGTATATATTTCTTGATGAGAAATGCCAATAGTAATAAACTTAATTTTAAAGTGGTCAATTCTCGTTTTAAAATTACTCATTTTTACCATTTTTTTGCCTTAAGTACATTTTTTTATATATAGTAGTGTAGTTGGCTTTATAAAGTATTTAGATATTATTCTACTCAAATAACTGTAGTTTTTTAAAATTACATATGGAAAAAATCGTTAGTATTGTCAGGTGCTGTGCCACGATGGTACTTATCCGACGCCCGTGCCTCGATATCTAATAAATATGTGGAAAAATCACGTATTTCTCATATCAAATTTAAATTTTAAAATGATTTTAATGATATTAAATTATCATTCTAGCTTATAATATATTTCAACATTCAACCTTTTAATAATTTTATTTAATATAATAAATAAAATATCTAGTAAATATATATTCTTTTACAATACCTGTTTATTTGAACCCAGTTGAGTAAGCCGTTCATTTACTTCACGTTCAATATCTTCCATAGGTCTGGTAAAATGTTCAGCTACATCTTTTAAAACATCTTTCCTCTTATTTTTTTGTATCATTTTACTAATAATTAATTCAACCATAGCATTCACCTAATAAAATTTGGAGATTTATTAATATTATAACAACTATGATTTTGTTTCAGTTAAATTATATTAAATATATATTTAAGACGTATACTTCGTGAGGATTAAGCTGAGATTTGCATTTGTGTTAGTGATTATAAAAGTAGAGCCGGAAAAATAACTTTTAAAAATATAGTTACTAGAAATCAATAAAAATATACATTTCACGCAAACATACCTCTACGCCACACATTGTATCCTCATAATTTTTACTCTTGTCTGATGTGTCGTTTGAGTTAATAATGAATCTTTCCGTTGTATCATCAAGAACATTTTTTTTCCCTATTTGTACTGATAGTGCCCTCTTATACTTATTTATACTTATAATGAAAAATATCACTTTTACGTAGAACGGTTGTTAAAAAGCAGTTTATGCCGATTTAGTTCAAATATGTGACGTTATACTACATATTAACACTCACACAAATAAATGCAAAGCTCACCCAAGGCCTCGCGGAGTGTAACTTTATTTTTATTAAAATTATTTTTTTCACTATACTAAGTTTGTTTATTTGGATTTTAGAATAAATTTTTGTTTAAGAGGAATTTTGAAATAGCAATTAACTGGGGCTTGAAATGTATATTTACATATTATGACAGTCGCGATAGAGAAGTAGCAAACTAAATAGACAATTTAAATATTTTGTTAAAAAAAAATCAGTTTCACGCTATATCCCGCATACAGCAGGGTAGGCAGAGGGAATCTAGTGTTAAGAAACTCCGTTCCCCACTTTCTCCCGAATTCTGGAGGCATTGCGTGTTGAGTGGCAGAACTCAACGCCGCTTGTCCTCGACACCAGAGCGAACAAATGGAAATATAAATTTAAGTAAATATTTCATCTCCTCGAGTGGGGATCGAACCCACAACCAGCCGGTTTTACAATAAGACTTCGTGCCGCTGCGCCACGACTGGTCTCTGGTTTTTATTTTGTTGATTATTTTAAATTATGTATGATATTAAACAAGCACCTCGGGATGGCGTAATAAATAATTTTCTTGTTCAATTTGTAAAGTTTTTCCAAGCCTATTTACACATTCTATTTGGCAAGGTGTTACGGCGTCACTGTCTAATGACCACAAACCATTCGCTGGTAAAGGGTCTGGGGGAACTCCCTTCATTAACTTTTTTAAAGACATCACAGAATAAGACAGATAAATCCAGTTAATATCTATTACTCTCAATTAATTATCTATTTGTTTTCCTATTATTTTGTATGTTCTTTTTATTCATCACAAATAAATTAGTATTTGACTTTTGAGTGACATGTTATTTTTCCTAATTTTCAGTATTGATTTATAATAAAACTTATTACTAAGGTCTTACTTATAATGAAGTTATTAAACAAGTTTAGGTGAGTCCGACTCATACTTGGCCGATTTTTTATTTCTAATATAATCACAAATCCCTATGGAAATGATTATAATGTAACTTCAAAGTAAATAAAAACTCTTATATCATTGTAAATGCTCTACAAACTTACTAGTATTTTTTTTTATGGAAAAAGACAAGGCAAATGAGCGTTCGGGTCACCTGATGGTAAGTGATCACCGCCGCCCACGACCCCGTGTAACACCAGAGGAGCTACAGGTGCGTTGCATGTCTTTAAGTTGAAGACGCGCTTTCGAAGGTACCCAGTTCGTATCTACTTGGAAACACTGCCGCAGGGAGGCCATTCCACAGTTGAGTGGCGCGTAGAAGGAAGTTCCTACGAAACTGCACAGTAGTGGATTGCCATGCATCTAGATGGTGTGGATGATACTTACTGGATGATACTAGTTTGTGATATACTGTACGGTTAGAAAATTCGGCGGCAGGTAACAGGTCAAACAGTCCTCCAGAACAGTCCCCATAATAAATGCAATAGAGAACGCACAGCGAGGAGAATTCTCTATGCAAAGCCAAGTACACGTAATACAATTTTATGAATAATCATATACTTACTTAAACATTGGAAGTCTAATATAAAATATTCGGTAATCTTGTCTTTAATAATACATATTTATAAAAAACTTGCTGACTAAACAAATTGGTTTTATATCACAAATCCCCGCACCATTATTTGTAGCTCAAATCCTGTATGATATATTTTTTACAATAAGCCACCCAGAGCTTTCCAACCCCATGTTTATTCAAAGGGGATGTGCACCTATGGACAAAAATAAGAGGGTTAACGATTCATAATTATAATTTGTTACTCAAAAATAATTTACTTTGCTTAATCGATTAAAATAAAAGTCTTAATTTTTTATGCGATATTACTTTATTTAGCACAATTATAAAATAATTATAGCACATGGTTCTGGTTGAAAGAATATTTGTGACAGAACTTTTAATGGTCAGATGTAATAAGGTGCTGAGTGCAGTTCCGCTACTCAGCTTAGAACGTCGCGAGTCTTGGGCAGAAAGTGGAGAACGGAGGGCTAGGAATACTAGGATCTATTTGAATATAGTGCTACCCTTAAAATGTGAAGCTGCTGGTATGATATATTATTATATTTTTTTTTCTCAGCTTCACACATGTAGCGGGGTAGCAGAGGGAATCTAGGGTTAAGACACTCCACTACCCATTTTCTGCCAATTCTGGAGTAATTGTGTGATTAATGGCGGAACTCAACGCCACGCTTTGCCTCGACACCAGAGTGAAAAATTTATAATTAATTTTACATACATTTTAATTTAATTTCTTCGCTCTGGTAGCAAAGGCAAAGCGCAGCGTTATGATCCGACATTCAACACGCAATTCCGAATTTTGGAATTTCAAATTTGATTTCGAAGAATTCTACGGCAAATAGGAAACGAAGCGAAGTCGACGGCAAATAGGTAGCAAAGTCTTAACACTAGGTTCATTCTAACTACTGCTGCGTGCAGCGAGAAGCTTCAAAAAAAAGTACACTTATCGAATAAAAATGTTAATAAGGTTTAATATTTCTATCTAATGTCGAGGCAAAATCGCCGCTTTAAGTTCCGCCTTCAGACTCCCCCTGCCTCCACTGTTACATGCGGCAACATTTATAAAATGTTATTTGATTCATAATACAACCGTCTATATTATATATACATCAGGTGTATTATTATAATTAAATTATTTTCCATTTAATACGTTAATGTATTTTATTCAAAATAATATGCAAGTATATAACAAAATGACTATAGAAAATAGTAACATAGAACAATAATTGAGAGAACATTATCAATAATTGAGAATTATGTAGAACAAAGCCACATCCGATTTGAATGCTGATATCTATTAACAGATAGAGGGTATTGTTTTAACTATAATTACAGTAACGGCTGGATCATAACATAAATATATTCACAGATACAAAAAAGATATTTTACACGGGTTTTGATCCTTGAAGCAATTTAGTTATAATAATTAAGAATAAGATTAATCTTGATTATTAGAAACAACAAAACTTCTCAAGTTCTTCAAAGTTAGTCATTGAAGTTCTAATCTTTAGCTACTCTTTAGTTATTCAAAGGTATTTTTATATATTTATAAATATATACACAATAGGATTTCTTTTTCACTTTTTTTATAGAAAAGAGAAGGCAAATGAGCGTACGGGTCACTTGGTGGTGAGTGATCACCGCCTCCCACCACCCTGTGTAACACCTGCACCACCACCATCTGCTGCTGGTGCGTTGCCGGTCTTTAAGGTAGAGTGGTGGATAGAGGTGGAAAAAAAGATTTTATAATTTTGAAGTCAGTGTCATGTTAATGCTACAACAGCCTTACATTATCGAATTACTGAGCCTGTTTGTTTTACTTGGCACCGACTTGACACCGACCTACACAATTATTAGGACCTTGAATAAGTCCTCGCTGTTTTTTGAAAGATGGGGTTGCGGCATTCTGTGCATGGAATTTCGTACGGTAACGAATCACCAAAGTAGTACTATATGTAACCTCAAATTATAGTAGAATAGTGTTTACTACAGTGTCAACTACATATTTATTTTCCCTTTGTGAAAATGTGTACTTTTGTGCCAAATAAAGTGTTTTTGCGGGGAATTTTATTGCGATGCTTTATTCAGAAAAAATCTGTAGCAGAAGCACACAGAATTCTCGTAGAGACAATGCTTTGTCGAATACAACGTGCAGAGACTGGTTTAGGCGCTTCAAAAGTAATGATTTTCTGGAGCACCGACAAAATTTGAAGACAAAGAATTGGAGGCATTGCTTGAAGAAGATCCATGTCAGACGTTAGTAGAGCTCGGGAAAACGTTACAAGTAGATGCATCAACAGTTTCAAAACGTTTAAAAGCGTTAGGAATGATCCAAAAGCAAGGGCATTGGGTACCGTATGAGTTGAAGCCGAGAGACGTAGAACGACGTTTTCTCATGTGTGAATTGTTGCTTCAACGGCAAAAGAGAAAAGGTTTTCTGCACCGTATCGTCACTGGGGATGAAAAGTGGATTCACTACGACAATCCAAAGCGAAAAAAATCGTGGGGCATACCGGGTCACGCATCAACATCGTCGCCAAAACCAAATATCGATGGTTCTAAGCTTCTTCTCTGCATTTGGCATCAGCAGGGCGTAATTTATTATGAGCTGCTTAAAACTATCACGGGAGCTCGCTATCGACTTCACGCCGGTCTTAAATGCCGGGGGTGGTAAAGATCCGGTCGAGTCTGCCCATGCGTGTTGCCATTGCTGGCGATGTGACTCACGTACACACGTGACACGTACTTTAGTCGCCTCTTACGACACCACCAGTACCAGGATGATCCTATTCTAGGCCGGGATCACACGGCACAAAAAATTATGTACGAAGTTCCCTTTGCAAACTCATGTATCGCCCCTGCACATATTTTGCCTTTATAAGTAATTCGATCCTAAAAGATCGTGCCATTATAGACTTCAAATTATTATATTAAATTTATTATAAATTTGGTACAATTTACACAGGAACGACTAAGGACTATCCGATTGTCGAATATTTAATTAATCAAAAATACATAAATTTATAAAATTCATGAGCCCCGAGACCGTGACCAATCGTAACTGGTGGTGCATTTTGAAAGCTGCAATCCATTTCTGCCAAAACTTTCCATAGTAATAGAAACTTTACAACTTACACCGACCGAGTTTAGGCTGTTTAAATTATGAGTGCACAGAAATAGTCTTCTACATTTTAATTTATATTTCAAGAATTTTTTAAATTTTTATTTAGACTAAAGACTAATTTATTTATTTCACGGCGTTGAGTTCCGCCACTCAACATTGCCTCCGAAATTCGGCGGTAGTGTCTTAATGGGAAGAAAGTGTCTTATCACTTATTTTCCAGGTTCCCTCTGCATAACCCGCTATGTGCGGGATACGGCGTGAAGCTATAAAAAATAAGAAGTATTTTTAAAATTTCTCAGTAAAGTTATTAATAAGAATTTCTTCATATTTGTTATATAAACACGCAAGTTCTAATAAAAGCTCGTTTATGAAATAAAACATATTTTTAAGCTCATGAAATATATCAAATACCTGGAAATGATAATTATCTATTTATGGTTTCAATATGCACATTTCATACAATATTTCGAATAGTAAATACTAATATATATTTGTGTTACTCAGTAAGCTTCTGGTATTTTGTATTTTCCCATAAACCTCATATAAATGTTATTAGGTTTCAAATAAACAGAATGTATTAGTAGTATGTTTCCATATTGCATAAGAATTTTTATAATTTGTAAGAGATGCGATAATAGAGCGCTTTACGTTTTATCTCGTTCATAGCAGGTTAGGAAGAAGGAACCTGAGACCCTAGTGTTAAGACACTCCGTTCTCATCAAAACATTTCTGTTTTCTGAAGTTCCGTTTTCCTGGAATAATATAATACTACTAGACATAAAAATAACACCAGCAAAAAATAATAATATAATTTAATATTTTATGGGTGTCTTAACACTAGGGTTCCTCTGCTGTGTACGGGATACAGGTGAAGCTGATTTTTTTTACTTATATAATAGTAAAATGCAAACATAATATAATCTTCTTATCCTTGAATTTTATTTTTCAATACTTTTTTTAAATCAGATACAAAGCACTCGCTACTGACGTGTTACAGTAAACGTAATATTATTTGCGTTATTTTTTATATTTCTCTTACAATATGTATAGGCTCAGTGAACTTACTCTCTCAGATTCAAAATAAAAATTAAATCAGCTTCTCGCTGTATCCCGCACACAGCAGGGTAATCACACCTCGTGCCGCTGCGCCACGACTGGCCTCTATTCTCAGATTCAGGTTTCATAAAAACAACAGACGGGAGTTTACTAATGCTATGCATATTTAGGTAACTAATTTAGTTGCCAGTGTCGATCCAATTATTAGAATATTGCCTTGTTGTCGAACAGTCCCCTACTCTGTTACAATTTTATTATTCACCCCTTGCGCACCGGAAGGTGGCACGGGTACTTAGCAAAGAGTTGGAATTATGATTTCGGAAATTGAAAAAGAATATTAGCATAAGTTAAACATTATTTGAGACTTTTCTGTTCTTATGAATCAAATTAATCTCAAAATTTCTACATAAATGAAGTTTGCTTATATTATGTATGTTTTTATAATAATAAAAAAATTAGATTAAATGTTTTCTTAGCCTTAAGATTCCTGTAGGATGGAATTGGTTGATAGATTGAGGTACTATAAGTCTCTTAAGGTTAACGTAACGAATTTTATAATTATTGAAATACCACCCCCTGACAGAAGCCGAACCCACGACCATCACATGTAAGTGACAAGCCATGACGCCCAAGCCACGATATTGTCCACAAATTACATAGCATTATTTTAAGTTTTCCATAAATCATGATTCTTTTGATTTGCATTTAGATACCCTATTTTCGCAGATGCATACTCCCCAAAACTTTGATTGAAACTGAGATACATCTTCAAATAATTTAAAACAACCTAGATTTATTTCAATCTGTTATAACATTATAGAGAAATTTAATAAATCATCATCTTTTATTATGAAAATGCAATTTACCGCGACCTATTCTAAAATTCCATTTGCCAAATATTAATTATATCATACGCGCGGACTAAATATAATATCCGATACAGTCAATTCAGCGTACAAACTCGACTCCTTTATTAAGCTTTGACAGTACCGTTTGAGCGATTTGATGGTAATCTCCAAAGGGAGGCATACCTCCCTCACTACCCAGTTGTATGATATTACACAAATGCATTCGAGAAGCTGACTGAGAGAGCAACGATTTTATATGAAAATATTATTATAAAAAAAAACAGCTTCACGCTGTATCCCGCAGGTAGCAGGGAAAGCTGAGGGAAACTCCGTTCCCCACTTAATGCCGAGGTCTGGAGGCGTGGCGTGTTGAGTGGGGGAACTTAACGCCGCGCTTTATCTCAACACCAGAGCGAAGAAATGAAAATATAAATGTAAATAAATATTTCATCTCCTGGAGTGGGGATCAAAACCCATAATTTTACTGGCCTCCAATATTATTATGAAACTCAAAATAATATAATAGGGGAATAATAAAATAGAGGTGATCCCTAATATTGTGCTTCGCGCTAATTAAATTAAATTCTCAAAGGTGGAGTTTTAATTAAACCGACACCGGTGGAGGAGACTCGTTTGATGTCCGCCGTTAAGACGGGCTTCTGCGTGATTAATAACGAATTAATATTGTATACCGCGCGTTTCACTCAACAATGTGAAGCTTAAAATCGAATATATGATAAACAATTAGTTTTGTACCAACAGGCACTCACAGTGGATAGCAAGCGGGATACAGCGTGAAGCTGATTTATTTTTGTATTTTTTTATTTATTTGAATCGATGAATTGTAAATTTAATACTAATACTTAGTGCGTGCATTTCTATTATAATATAATAGTATAAAATATCTTTGAACTATGGTAGATGTCACAAGGTCCAGTCACAAAGTCGCCTCTCTGCAATATGCAAGTGTAACTACGCAACCGATGTTAATGCGGTTTTCACAAAAAAAAAAATGTTTTTAGTAAAGTTTGCATATTTTTAGTGTTTACTTTGCAAGCGATCCTTACATCTTAGTTCAAAATAATACAGTACTACGGTATGTTATATCGTAAAAAGATCTAAAAAAAAAAGTGTTTGGAATTGATTTATTATATTTACTATACTCCCACCCACATCCACAGGTTGGCTAGAAAAAATCTTTTATAGAGATAAGTCCTCTGAGGTCAACTTTTATTTTTTGTTGTATGTGCATATATTATTTTATGTTATTTTTATTTATTTATTTGTTAGTTCATTTACGGCACATATTTTTACCCGTCCATACCTTTTTTTGCTGTGTTATTAGTTTGAATGAAATGAGGAATAATCGGCCTCTCGGTAAATTGACGATTTGGCAGCTTGCGTTCATGAGGGTTATGCTAATAAATGTCAAATGGATTATTTTATGTTTTTATTTTTTTAGCTTCACGCTGAATCCCGCACATAGCAGGTTAGGCAGAGAGAACCTAATGTTAAGACACTCTGTTCTCATTAAGACACTTCCGTTCCACACTTTCACAAGTAGCCATAATAGTGGATTCCGCGCAGGTGAAGCCGCAGGTGCGACACTACTACTATAATATAATACTATTTTAATAAACTTAACAAATTAGAATATTGAGAATATTTATAAAAAAAATAAGAATACGAGACACTTAAAATATCTATCTACAATTTATTCGCAAATGTTGCTTTTATTTTGCTTTTAATATTATACAAAAAACACAACTCAGTGCATATATATTTTTCATTAACAAATAAAACAAAAAAGAAAATTAATGTTAGTTACTTATTTTGTGTATTCTGTATACACACAGAGAATACCTATTATAAAAAAATGAAAACGAAATTTTGTCTTGTTTATTATCTGTACACAGATTTAAATGTGAAAAAATATGTTTTATAAAATTACCAATATGCATCTCAATGGTATATGAACTCCTGAATTTCTTTTAAATCCTCAATTTCAATCAACCCCTGATTTTCTAGCTTCACGCTGTTTCCCACGTATTACAGTGTAGGAAGAGAAGGAAACCTACTTTCAGCCCAATTTTGAGATATTGCGTGTTGAGTGGTGGAACTTCACTTGTCTTATAGCTTCAAAATTAATATAATTGATTCTCCCAATTGGGAATCGAACCCACAACTTCTCTTACATTTCTTATATACTTTTATTCGTCGAATGATCTGTTTCACTTATCAATTTAATAATATACATTGTGTTGGTGAGTCCAATTCGAGACGCCGAAGCTTAATTAATTATATTATTATTGATAGTAATGTAGAAACCGAATATACGTAGTTTTACGCATTTGTGGCTGTTAATTAAATATTATAAATCTGTTATTGGATATTGTTCACTTTTGATTGTAAAAGACACATTTGAGCATTATGAGAAAGACATTATCAATGATTCTCATTGATAGTATTTTTTTTAAATAGATACAATCATTGAGGGGGAGCTTTTTCTATGTACCTACATATAAGCTGACGTATAAGGATGCTCTTTTTAAAAAATTAAAAAAAATCGGTCAAGTGCAAGGGGACTCGCCCACCGAGGGTTCCGTATCAATTTAAGGATTGAAGTCAACGGGAAGTACAACTTATAATAATTGACGAACTCAAATTTCCGGAAACAACTACAAATATGGTGGAAATTGGTAATTATTTTTTTTTGTATGAATTACCAATAAATTTTCATTTTTCAGATTTTTTCCTATATTTACATTGTACGGTACAGTTATTAAATTTCAAACGAAGTGAGAATTCACTTAATTTTAAATTATTTAGCTATATGATACTATAGCGGTTTTTGTGAACTACGCTATTTAATAATATAATTAATTAATTTTATTAAAAGTTAATATTCACTACAATACCTATTTAGAAAACGTATAAAAATTTAAAACCGACCGTATGGCTTAGTGGTCAGAGCACCGTTCAAATTTTTATACGTTTTCTAAATAAGTATTTTTCTTTCCTAAGTGTGGAATAACACTCTGAAAAATGTTAAAAATATATAAGACTTTTTTATTAGTGGCGTTTAATATTGGAATAGATCCAAATACAATTATTTTAAATTTTTTTGTCTGTTTGTCTGTGCGTTTGTTCGCGCTGATCTCAAAAAAGGCCTTAACCCATTTTATTGCAATTTTTACTATTGTAATTTGACAAGCTTCACTTAACATTTAATGTTTGTTTTAAATAAAAATAAATAAAAAGTTAGTAGTTATATACTATTTTAAAGAATGTTGTTCGACAAAATTGCTATAAATAGTTGTACTGAATTGGCTAAAAAAAATAACTGTTTAATATAAGTATAGATATTGTTTTTTAAATAACATTATTATTGAAAAAAAATAAATAATGCAGATGTGTAAATTAATAATTATGCAATTCAAGCGGGCGACGCCGCAAGCGGGTCGCCAGTATAAATTATAAATGCGTGACTAATTCGCGACCACGACTCGATCAGTAGTCACTCAGTGGTTCATGGAGGACACGAATTCAGGCTTATTTCGGCTGGGAGGCTGTACCTACCTTCATTAAACGACCAACGGCTCAGATCAATTATAATCTGATTACAAATTCTTTTTAATTAATATAGAGCTAAAGCACGTGCTTTTTGTTATTATTGTTATATTTTTAGCTTTACGCTTTATCCCGCACATAGCAGGATAAGCAAAGGGAACCTAGTGTTAATACACTCCGTTCCCATTAAGGGATTTCCGTTCCGTTTCCCATATATCATATAGACATTGCGTGTTGAATGGCGGAACTCAACGCCACGCTTTGACTCGTTACCAAAACAAAAAATTGAAAACAATTAATATTTCATTCCCTCAAGTGGTAATCGAATCCACAGTCTATCCCGTTTACACTAGCACGCTTGCGCTTCTGCGCCACAACTCTATTTATTATAATTATACAAAATTTAAATGTGGTTAATTTATAACTAAATGTAAGTTTTAAGCAAATAATTCTATTTTTAATTTAAGCAATCGTAATGGATGGACCATTTCAGTTTGTGTGTTTGCGTTTTGAAGTTTCTCGATGTTGGTATAGTCAACAAGTTCAAAAACGTGTTAAATAGTCATAAAACCTTTAAAAATATATGCGATAGCTCATTCGATTCGAAACGACGTCTAGAAAAATGAAAAATGTTTTTTCTAAGGATTAACATAACACAAATAATTGCAATGTAATTTTGACATATTAAATCACCTTCACTTCCCTGTATCCCGCACACGGCAGGGTAGGCAGAGGTAACCTTGTGTTTAGACACTCCATTCTCCATTTTCTACCGAATTCTGGAGGCATTCTGTATTGAGTGCTGGAACTCAACGCCGCGCTTTGTCTCCAGACATCACGATTCCACGAGCGGAGATCGAACTCATACTCTGACTGGCCTCAAATTTTAAGATTTGAGATTGAAATAAAGTTAATTTACAATAGTGTAACTTTTTAAAATATCAACATATTTTTTATATCATTGAAACAAAAAACACATATTTTAGGTGATATGTCGGCTTTTACGACGGCGAGACTACGCCGTAACGACCTCGTGGAGTCCTATTTTCAACGTTATAAAAAAATTATAAATAATAGAGATAGAGTTGCAGGAGTTAGGTCTTTTACATTGGAAATTTCCTCGTCTTCAGACTAGTTTATTGAAAATTTCTTAAATATTATTAATTTTTGAGTAGTAGTAACGGAAAACCGAATACCTTTTTTTTTTTTGTTAATAACAATTGCAATTTTTTATGTGTTAATTAATCTTTAATAAAAATTAAATTATAGACGTCATTCGAAAATGAATGCACATATTTTTGGGAGGCTTATGTCTATTTAACACGTTTTTTAACTTGTTGACTAACCTATGTTGCACGTTGTTTATGATTATGCCAATACTAGATTGGGGATGAGTTCAAGGGAAAATATTTTAGTTTTATACGTAACGGTATCGTTAGACGCCACGAAGAAGGCAGTGTAGGTACCTACATTTTTTTCCAACGTCTCATTATTTCTAAATGAAAAAAAAAACAGCTTCACGCTGTATCCCGCACTCAGCAGGGTAAGCAGAGGGAACCTAGTATTAAGACACTCCGTTTCCCACTTTCCGCTGAGTTCTGGAGGCATTACGTGTTGAGTGGCAGAAATCAACGCTGTCCTTTGCCTTGACACCAGAGCGAAGAAGTGAATCTCCTTCGGGATCGGGATCGAACCCATAACCAGTCCACCTTACAGTTACACTTTGAACCACTGCGCCGCGACTGGCGTCTAAATTTAGTTTTAATGATTTTCAGTTCTAATAAATATATTTACTTAATTGCTTACTATACTAGATTTGATCACTACTAAAATTTGCATAATATTTAATATTCTTGTTCGATTTTATAACTATTATATTCAATAACTATAATCAAATCAAATATTACAATATAATTTCTATTCGTAATTGAAAAATAAATTTACAATATGTTACCGTAATAAATAAACATAACACTACATTTCCTTAGAAATGACCATCAATCTACATACATACACTTGTAACAGAAAGTGTGTAAGTATCCACAAGTCAAACAATATTGGAGCGGCCGAGAGCCGGTGAAATTGAGCCAGAATCATTTATAAATGGGGGGACAAACGGGGGTGTGATAGGGGTGGGAGGGGGAGTGGGAGGGTGCGCCTGCATTTTGCATGAGCAGTGTTGGTTCCTCGATCTGCTTTTACACATCGTCTCGTCTTCATACCATAATATTAGCGTGCTTAATATTTGATTTTAGAGGTATTTCAGAGGTGGGTGTGTGATCGATTCGAACTTTCTATTAAATTTAACACGAAAATTGGCAATCGTATTATTGTATTGAACAAAGTAAATGAAGTATCATTAAATATCGTTGTTCTTTTATATTTATTTATCTTATTCATTTTCTAATTCCAAGAGGACGATATCTTTTATGGATTTATATGGTATAAAAAATTGTATTCAACATTGATATTATTGTAAATAAATACTCTAGTATATAGCAATATACTAAATATCATAGTATTTTTAATAGATGCCGCCGTGGTCCAGGGGCTCAAGGGTGTGATTAAAACGACACAACGACAGTTGTGGGTTCGATCTCCACTCAAGGGAATGAACTGTTATTTCTAAAAATTCGGCGTAAAGTGGGATATTTCGGGAAAATGTAATCTGTGTCATATTTTAACCTCTTTAGCCTCTCAACAAAAAACAAGGAGCAAGAAATTAAAAAAAAACCTGTCAAAATGACTTCACACATCAATAGTATAGACTATAAAAACTACACCTCAAACAATACAATAATTAATTAAATAACAAAATAAAGATAAACAAAACAAATTTATTTTTTATAATAATAATTAGAACGATAATGGTATAACAAATTCTTAAGTAAGATAGAACCAGCACCGAATATAAGTTGAATTATTTACATAGGTTCAGGTAGCGAAATGGGGAGGCGAGGGACCAGTCGCCGACCCGGTCTGCATTTTGCATTAGATTTAAATTGTTTACGTCGTTAAGAAAGAAACTTTTCTCAAACAGGCCGAGAGGATAGCAACTTATGCGATTACGGTGTATTTAATTTAGCTTTTTTTTAACAAATAAACTTTGGGCGAAGCTAGCTTTTTAGGTGTTTTTAATAAGATTGTGTACCTATCTTTTTATCTAAGAAATTATGAATATAATTGAATTACCGATTATGTTATTATCGTTATTATATGTAGATATAGATAAAATAATAGTAAGAAAATATGTTATATGTAATTTTTTTTTAAAGTTACGTAATTTTTTTGAAGATAATAATTATGTTTAATATTTATATTTATGATAATGGAGGTCCCGGAGTTTTATGTCAGGTGTACCAGACCCAAAATTTTCTAACGTTGTCAGAATGTGCTCATCACGCTGTATATATTTTCCTAAAATATGATCCCTTATAGTTTAGCTTAGCTTCTACGATTGCAAATGAAACCTGTGTCTTGAAAGTAAAATACGGTTTTCAGGAGGCGCGAGTTCGGGTTCAGCTGCGTTCAAATTTTTATACGTTTTCTAAATAAGTATAAATACTCAGATATTTTTTGTTGAATCACGAAAACCGGACAGACAGACAGGACAAAAACTATAAAAAATATTTTTAACTTACTACTATATAACTATTAGAACTATTAGCGTTCCGTGTTTTAAAAGGCAAGAAAAGGAAACCTTTTAAGATCAGTTTGCTGTCCGTATATTAAGACCATTTATCTAGAGATCGCGAGGAGGTCAAGCTGTAATAAAAATTAAATAAATCAAGTCTATAGTTTCTTGGAGTAAAGGAAAAAAAACGCTTTTAAGTCTATAATATCTGTATAAAGCATTTATGCGTATAGTTTATCTGGACCACTACGATTCTGTAATAGGTATGGAAGTCTTCAAAATCAAAATATATCCTAGCCTAGATTTACCTATACCATAGATCCAGGGCTAATAGCTACGCAACAAAAAATATCAATCTCAAATCGGCTCAGTAGTTCAGAATACGTGTTTTTACAAATACATAGACAGACGAAATTTTTAGTTTCATGTTATATTAGTTATTTAAAATCACTACCACTCTACATTGTTCTATTTAATATCAATTTCTCACAAATAATACATATGTTATTCAAAATTTATAATTCCAAATTGTAGCAGAAACTTATATTATGAACGTAATTGTAAAATATTTGAAATGTTTGTTGGGCTAATACATATGTTTAATTATTGCATTTTCTGATTCCTATCCTGTAAGTAGATTAATTGAGTCTATTATTATAGTGTTACGTAATAATATTATGTATAGTATGTTTTTATCATTTTTAACAAAACTGAATAAATCAGCTTCACGCTGTATCCCGCACACAGCAGGGTGCCTACCCTGCTGTGTGCGGGCGAGCAGAGTAGAGAGCAGCAGAGTGAACTTATTTTTAAGACATTTCGTTCCCCAATTTTCACCAAATTATTCGAGGCATTGCGTGTTGAGTGGCGGAGCTCAACGTCAGGCTTTTTCCTTGTTGTCAGGTGGACGAAATGATTATTATTTAATATTATAAATAAATTATAATTTGTAACTTTTGATCACAAACAGATTAATTAAAATGTTCGTCATAACCAATAATGACCAGTGGGTCATTAACGAATACCTGAAGACGGTATGTATGGAAGAAACGTCCTCATTTTTATTAGTAATCTCGTCAAATGAGAAAACTTTTAGGTGCTTCTATTTGAGCTCAAGTTTAGTTATTTCAGAACTTAATACTTAGAGTAGAGTAAGATGGGATAAAAATGACCTGCACGGTTGGATATACGCTTGTGGCAAATATGACATCATAATATGTTTACTTATACACCACTTCTTCTCTTGATTCTGAACTGCCCTGTAACTCAGTGGCAGTTATCGTATAGTTATCAGTTAGAAATATATTAAAATTTTAATAATATTTTTTAGTACTGTGAACCGACTGAGTGTTAATATATTATATAATATATTTAATTTATTATTTATCAAAAGTATGTGTAATTTAAATTTTGAATTAATTTAAATTTTTTTATTTATAAATGCTATGTAAATAACAAAAAATATATGAGGCTAATTAGAAATAACGTTTGATTTAATTACTGAGTTCATTTTTTAGAATTACTACAAAAATACAATTTAAGTTAATTGACTGATTACTATAAGCACAATATTGTCCCGGGGACGAAATTAAATGCTTTAAAGTATACCTTTAGTTCCTTTTTATTTTATTAAATTTATATTTCTAGGGTTTGTAGTACAATAGTGTGATTTTAATTTTTTTTGTGGAATTATGAAATATTCTGTCTTGTAATGGACGTTTCATTCATCATTCTATTTGATAATTGTTTGTTTTCTACGTTATTTTTACAAAAAGGGTAAAATATTTAGTGACTTTAGCCTATCATTGAAATTAAAAGTGAGAAATTCGAGACATTACTGATGCTGAATGACAACGCTGCGCTTTTATTAGTCGCAGCGAGGAAAAGTAGTAGTAATTTAGATATAGATAATATTTCAATCGATTCGAACTGGAGAACAGACGAATTTAAGACGTGTGTTTTTAATTATATTTTTTTTTTCATCATCCTTAATAATAATTTTTTCGTATAAATATTTTATGGACAGACACATTTATTTCATTATTATATATTAGAGACCCGCTCTTCGTTTCGACAGCTTGAACACCACAATTAGTTATTTAGTTACTTAGCTCCACAATTAGTTATTTAGTTTCGTGTGTTCAAATAAAACTATCAATTTAAAGACAATATTATGTAATTGAAAATTAAAGTTTAAGCAAAATCCATAAAACATTTATTTTACAGGTATTTAGTGGAAAAAAATAGTTTAAATTGATATAACTTTTTTATTTTAGATCCGATTAAATAAACACTAAATGTTAAGAGAAATTGACGAAAATATATTGGTATAAACTGCATTCAAATAACAGAAACCATTTCTGATATTAGTTGCAAAAAGGCGCAAAAAACAGATAAAAAAATATAAGCTATTATTTTGGGTTGATTACATTGATAAATACCACCAAAAATAGTTTTTTTCGCATATCTTCTTTGTATAGACAGCCGACAGTTACATTTTTATTACATGAACAAATGTAAAAAAATTGAGTTATTTTTATAAAAAAAGCCTCACACATGAGTAATTCCAGAATTCGGCAGAAAGTGGGGAGCGGAGTGTCTTCACACTACCTAGTGTGTTCTTCTGCCTGAAGCTGATTTAATTTAATATTTTTTTTTAACTATGATATTAACTCATATATTATTTTGTTACTAATTATGCATCTTTTTAATCAAAACAAACAAATAGAGATCGAGGGACGCGTCTGCAAAGCGTAAATAAAAAGGAAATAATTTGCAAAACAAATCGCGTTCTTCTTATAAAAATTATAGGAAGATTCGAAAAAGTTTTAATTTACAATAGGACTTGTCCATTATGATGTAAATATTGAGAAAAATGTTTTGAGAGCATATTTTTCTCTTCTGAGAATATTTTCTTTGTACATTAAATAATAATAATTCCTGGAACTAACTTCTTGTTTTAAGTAATAATTATTAATTAACACGATATAGGGGACAAATTCTATTAACAGTACATCCTTCGCCAGGAAGTCTAAGTTTGTATCACCTTATTACTGTGAATCGTTGAAGCGTTAATATCACTGTTACATACACAACGTTTGTTTACTCATTAAACACTTATAAAATCTAACAGCTTAGATTTTAAGAATCTCGTGTGGATACTTTTTATATGGTTTCAATCAAATGACCATATTCCTAGGTTCTAATAAGTATACTAAATCCCAAATCCAATCTTTGAAATTTGATAGTATTATATATAATTAAATAAAAAAAATCAGCTTCACGCTGTATCGCGCACACAGCAGGGTCCATCAACCAGTCGGTTTTACAGTCACACCTCGTGCCGCTGCGCCATGACTGGTCTCATAATCTCCATATATAATAAGACAGTAAAAATATTTTGTCTGTACATTTAGTAATTTTGACTGAAATGGATAGAGGGACACTTAAAAATAATAATAGAAAGCAAAAAGATTTTTTTTACATTTCTTTTCTGTCTGTCAGTCTGTCTATCGATATGTATGTCCACATTTTTCTCTGAAAGTACTGAACCGATTTACTTAAAAGTTTCACCAATTGCTTTGTTTTAACTCAACTTAAGTACTAAAGTTTAGTTNAAATATCAAATATCAACAATGGTCGTATTTTTTATTTAAAACAATCAAAAATTCTTTGACGATAATGTCGTAAAAAAATCATATTAGAAGTCATTATAGTTGTCAATCAATTCTGCTTATTAAATTAATAATCATGTATTTTAAGCGGGCGAAGCCGTGGGCGAGCCGCTAGTATTATATATAATTAAATTTCTTAAATTGTACTTTGTTTTTACTTTCAACTTTTCACTCATCCACTTTCACTGGTTGATTCGAAGAGATTTCTTATAGAGATAACCTTTGTTAGATAACCTTATAGAGATGACCTTTGTACACGATTTTGTTTTAATGTTTTTGTCTATTATGTATTTTAGTACAATTCGGAGGAAATAAAACTAAAAAAAAAACTGAAAATAAAACTTTGTATATTGATTTTACTTTTAATCACAGAGAAGTACGTTAATGTTTTTTTTATACAAATCAATATTACACATACAGAATGCTGCACTTAGCTGATTGATCTAGGGACTAATTAATAAAGGCCTAGATTAAGAGTAGCTAAACATACACATTATAAACTAGGGCAACCTAGTTTTAAGGGTCTCTTTTATGAAATTGGATGTTAGATTTTATTGATTTATACGTTTGTCTAAATATTGGGAACGTGGATTATAAGTCAGTCAGGCCAGTCGCGGCGCAGGGGCATAAAGTGTGACTGTAAAACCAATTGCTTGTGGGTTTGATCCCCACTCGAGGATATGAAATATTTACTTAAATTTATATTTCCATTTCTTCGCTCTGGCGTCGAGGCAAAGTGCGGCGTTGAGTTCTGCCACTCAACACGCAATGTCTCCAGAATTCGCCAGAAAGTGGAGAACGGAGTGTCTTAACACTAGGCTCCCTCTGTCTACCCTGCTGTGTGCGGAATACAGCGTGAAGCCGATTTGATTTGATTTGGATTATAAAAGTTGTATAACTTAATCTTGGAGGCATTACACCATTATGTATGCAATTAACTACAAATATAGATTTGTAATTTGTTTCTATAATATCTCTACCTATAAATTTCAATATTTTTTTGGATATCTTTCCTATTTTGTAAATTTTCACTTTTTACTAAATTTTGAAATATGAAGATCCACGGGAAGAGCCCCATAGGTTTTGATTACGCTGTGAACTTCAAACAGACAGACGGACTACAAAGTGATTCTATAAGGGTACTGTTTTTTCTCTTGAGATGTGGAACCCTAAAAATATTAATAGGAGATACTTACAGTACTTACAAATTGTTTAATAACTGTATTAACAATTGAAACTAATTAAATATTTAGATCAAATAAAATAATATTATACTTTAAGCTATAATCACGTTGTCATAACATTTTCTATACGATTTTCCTATATAACTGTAGATGATTTTTTTGTCTGTAGGCAAACTAATTAATTTATTGAAAGGTATAAGGCGTTCCAGCTATCATGATTTTTCAATTAATTCTTCTAATCATTTTCGTTTATCCAATAGTTTTAGTTACAGTTCAACACGAGAACGAAACATGTATCGAAACTAAACTACGTTCGGATCTCTTGAATTCCTTTCAGCAAATGACAAACGCCGTCAGATCGTTTTTCAACGTGACACTGTTACCCAGTTTAGTTGAACTAAAGAAACACAGGCAACATTTAAAAAAATCTTTTTACAGATTTATCAATGAAGCATTTATGAACAGGAGCCATAATTGCAATTGACCCAATTAAACTTTTATGCGGTAATCACATATCAATCATCCAATCTATCAACCATTTTCCGAACATCACTTTCCACTTCGTTGGAAATGAGATGCATTCCATTTTGTAATTACGTATATCGAGTTTTTTTATTTAATTATAAGGGGAACAACGACAGGATTGACTTCCCAGACTAAAAATCCTTCACCTGTACAGAGTACACGTGGCACGGACGGCCGATATGATGTGTTGGCTTCAAACTAGAGAGGAAATAAATATTCAAGCGGCCCTGTGAGATGTGTTTCGCAATTTTATTTTGTAGCGTAGATAAATGGATTTTTTAAGCAAATATTTTTTTTTGTGAAACTCAATGTGTTGGGTTGAAGATAATAGATATGTCGCGTGCTATGACATCACTAAACTATTTTTTTAAATTTAAATTTACTTTGACTGTATCTATATACATTTTAAATATACCTCCTTTTTTCTACTTTATTTAAAATATTCTACATCAAATCAAATTTTCTATAAAAACTTTAGATTCGATATTTTAAAATTTCAAAAAATAAATCGATTCTAATTCTTAGTTATAGTGGTACGGCGATATTAACCTTCACAATATATACAGGAGTGCTTAGAACGCTTTTGTGCATACATGTTTTGTGCGTCGGACACGTTGTTGATTTCCCATGAGCCCAATTCACCTCCCAGCATCAACGCGACAATAGAAAGCGCTTCGGCCACTCATTTTAAGGGCTACGGGAATCATTTAAAACTCTTTAATTATTTAGCTCTTAAGAATCATAATTATACATTTTTTTAGAAATAAAATTGTTTGTTATTAGAAATAGAAATTTAAGATACTTGTTGATAAAATAAAATATAAAAAATAAATGAAGATTTTTTTTTAAAAGAGCTGTTTATTTATTTACGCCTACTCACGGATACATATGTATATCAAAAATTCTGATGAAAATTACGATTATGTAAACCGTGTTATATCTAATGGGGAAGTTTTAAATATTCATTAGAAATTGCTCTATAAGAAATCTAATGTAGACAGAGTATATTAAAATAAGAATTCAATTTAGTATATTAAATAAAATTTAATTGTGTAATTCAAGCGGGCGAAGCCAAGAGGAGACGTCACTAGTATTATTTTTTTTAATAATATCACAATATTTACTTGTTTAACAATTTTTATACAAAATTAAAAAAAAATGACAAAAGAAAATTAATGTAAGACAAAATTAAAATCAACGCCGCATCTGTGTATTGTGGTATTTTTATCGTGTTTTGTACCGTTTGATACAACGTTTAAAAGGTTAATAAACTCTCAAAATTTATTTACTCAAAGTACTTTATTCAATCAAAACTTCAACTTTTATTATATTTCACATAGTTTTTGGATGAAAATTGTTTTTTAACATATAAATCCTTGATATTAACTTAAGACTTTAATTTTGATAAATTATAAAAACCTATATATAGATATATACCTATTTCTTACATATTATTTATATTTTACATCAATAATTTTAGTCTCTTAAAGTAACGTAATATTTATTTTATACACTTTGAATGAGGCGAATATCACATTATGCTCGTAGCAAGTAGTAATAAACGATTTAACGTCAATACGAATTCAATTTAAAAACTATTCTTATGTTTCGTATGGACATGCAGCTGATTTCCCTAGGGCTACATTGAAAAGCGCTGCTTAATGCGTCATCACTGCAGAATGCTCTCAATGACTTTTTTTATTAAAAAGACAAGACAAACAAGTATACGGGTTACCTGATGGTAACATCACAGGAATCGGGTGAATATGAACGCTTTTCTATGAGTCTAGAACTACGCAGACTGAGTAAGAGTCTTGAAGCGAATGCGTTAGCACCAATGTCAGCTCAGGAGCACATGCATGAAGCACCAAAGGAGAGATGCCATCTGGCCCGCTCGCCTAGTGGATGTCCATTTAAGACAGTGCACGCCGAACAGCTTTTTGGCTGAACCTTATATCGGACATTGAGCTCAGGCACTCCAGGGTGGTTGGTGGTATGCTTTCTCAGTTATTCAAAGTTAAGTTCGAGGCGTAGAGAATGCCCCGAAGATCGACTTTCTCTATCGCCGTAAGTATCAAGATGTCATTCTCTGTGTATAATGGTGGCACCGAAGGCTAGCCAAAGTTACCAAGTGCAGCCTTCGACAGTGCCCAAGACTACTGAATGGTCGGATTCCGGATTTCTCTAGTTTTTCATAAATTTTACCCATATACACAGACCTTGATCTGGTAACTTGCCACTTAAAGCTCAGTTGTACTTTCTTTTTAAGGCTTTTTTTCTTCAGATTCTTTGTAACCAGTGCCTCGGCCCAGATCCCCCTATTTAGAGGATTTCCCTCGTAGTTGCCAATGGCAGCTAGTTTGCAAGACGAGACAAGCCAAGGCTCTCTCAGTAACTTACCACCGATTGGCACTATAGAGTTGACTAAAATATACAAGATATTTGGCAAGAAAAAGGCTGTCAATTTTTACCTAAGTGTACCTTTAAGTTGCTTCTTTAAAAAATGTAAAACTAAACTTAAAAATAATTAATTTAAACTTAAAAATATTAAAAGTACTTATTTATTGGCATAAAATGCCAATACTACTATAAAAAATAAATAAATCAGCGTCACGCTGTATCCCGCACACAGCAGGGTAGGCAGAGGGAACCTAGTGAAAGACACTTCGTTCCCCACTTTCTGCCGAATTCTGGAGGCATTGCGTGTTAAGTGGCAGAACTCAACGCCGCGCTTTGCCTCAACACCAGAGCGAATAAATGAAAATATAAATTTAAGTAAATATTTTATCTCCTCGAGTGGGGATGGACCCCACAACCAGTCGGTTTTACAGTCACACTTTGTGCCGCTGCGCCACGACCGGCCTCCTACTTTACTACTTTCGCCGGACTTTATACTACTATGGAATCCTAAATTAAATATATAAACTAAATTATAACCCTATAGACATACAACTACCGAGGGCGTACAAGGTATAAATTGTACGTACTTAAACGTTATAGAGACAGAGCTAGTTTAAAATTTAAGTAAAGCTATTCTGCTTTACTTTCTAGTGAAAATAAAAAAAGACTGTCAATCTTTAGAACCTTGGTGTGACAAAAACGTAGGCTTAGTGATAAATTATTTAAGAAAAATCTATCCATTTGGACCTTTAAAGGTATTCACCAATAAGAAAGTAATTTTCCCCCTTTTCAATCTAAAGAAATAGTTACCCTCTTAAAGACTGCCATAATTTAGAAGGTGACTTAGATCAGGTGTGCCGTATTACAGAAAAGTACGTGAGCGTAGTAAAATATTTATTTACTTTTTATTCTGTTGCAACTTGCCATGTTTGCGTATTATGGAAAAGTTTTACAAAGTAGAAGTAGATCTTCAAACTCGTGGAGAAGTATCCAATACTTTTCCACTTAGTGCAACAAAATATCGATAAGTTGTTAAGAATAGTATTTTTATAAATATTTTCAACTGATGACTTTGACACTTCCGTTGAGTTCCGCCACTCAACACGCAATGCCTCCAGAACCCGGCGGAAAGTAGGAATGGAGTGTCTTAACACTAGGTTCCCTCTGCCTACCATGCTGTGTAAAGGATACATGCTGTGTGAAGGATACAAATTAGTGCGATGCGTTTCCTTCTCAAAATTTCAAGATCAATGTTAATTATTATTTAAATTTCTTACTTTAATGAACATTATTTTGCTGTATATATACTTATCTTTCTGTCGCAGTCGAAAACAGAACATAAACAATGTTAAAATATTCACTGAAGTTTTTATAATGGCAATATAAGACCTAATAGAAGAAGTATTTATCGAAAAAAAACTGTATCAAAGGTATTAACGTGCGATCCGCTTCCGCGGACACTCAGCTACCTGTCTATTATGTCCCCAACCTCCCCTCAAAGGGCTTCTAAAGCCCTACATTACCGCATCAAATAATAACACGCCGTAAAGAGACCGATAGGGTCGGTACCTCGGCACAGACAACAAGTATTGATACATAGCTGTGATATATTATTTCAAAAGCAAATAAATAATGTTTTTAGTAATAAATCGACAGCATTAATAAATGTATAATAACCCTAAATACGCAAAATACGTGTAAATATACAGGTTTAAGTGAATTAAAATACTATATGCAATAATCCCTTATAACTGAACGTTTAATAATATCTAATAATATAATTAAAAAAAAAATATTTCAGCTTCACGCTGTATTCCGCATACAGCAGGGTAGACAGAAAGAACTTAGTGCTAAGACACTCTGTTCTCCACGTTCTGCCGAATATTTCAAGGCATTACGTGTTGAAAGGCGGAACTCAACGCTAGGCTTTTGCCTTGGTGCCAGAGCGAAAAAATGAAAATATTAAAAAATAATAATGAATTCCCTCGAAAGAGCATCGAACCAACAACCATCGCGTTACAATCACACCCCTGAGCCCCTGCGCCATGACGGCTTTAATCTCATCTAATAACATTATTATATGTAATATATGTTAAAATGCATGATATTTTTATAAATGCAAATTTAAGCTCTAAATCAATCTGATCTAATTTCATTGGACCTCTCTGTTCTCAGGGTACATTTATAAATCATTTCTACCACCGTAGAAGTGATTTATAAATGTACCCAAAGAACAGAGTGATATATACTAGGTTCTCCGTCGCACTGCATTTAATATAACAGTTTTATTAGATTGGCTAAAATTTTGATTTTTAATGTACCTACAGATATCGTCTAATTTATCGTCGTCTCATAAAACGATAATGTTATTAGAACACGTAAGTAATCCAGGTGATTAAATAAATAATTGTGTAGTTCAAGCGGGCGAAGCCGTGAGCGGATCGCTAGTACTCTTATAAAAGTTTATTTCAAGTGGCTTTGCAAAATGTAGCACTGGGTTCCGCTTCTTAAATCAATTGACTGTTACCTTACTACTACTTAGAGGCCAGTCGTGGCGCAGCGGCACGAGGTGCGACTGTAAAACCGGCTGGTTATGGGTTCGATCCCCACTCGAGGAGATGAAATATTTGCTTAAATTTATATTTCCATTTCTTCGCTCTGGTGTCGAGGTTCAGCGCGGCGTTGAGTTCTGCCAATTAACACGCAATGCCTCCAGAATTCGGCAGAAAGTGGGGAACGAAGTGTCTTAACACTAGGTTCCCTCTGCCTACCATGCTGTGTGTGGGATACAGCATGAAGCTGATTTTAAAACAATTACTATTAACTATTACAATTTTTTTACGAGAATTCGAAAGCGAAGCGAATTATGAGTACTGTATGACAAGAATAGACTTAAAGATATAATGCGTGATAACAGTCTATGATTATCTACTAGCGATCAAAACGATATAATAGGGAGATTTAGATTAGGTAAGTGATATCGGAGGCTATTGTCATACTAAACTATTGTTATTTTATATGTTACGTGTATATGAATAATGAGAGCTCCATATATTACTGTTTTACGTGACTTTGTTTGTAACACTATTTTATTCGGTCGATTTGAAACTATTTGTGTATCTACAATTAAAATCTAAGAAACTGTATTTATATACATTTTCACGCTGCATTCCGCCCATAGCAGGGTAAGCTGATGGAACCTAGTGTTAAGATACTCCGTGCCTATTCAGATACTTCCATTCCCCATTTTCTGCAGAATTCTGGACGCTTTGCGTGTTGAGTGGCGAAACTCAATGTCACTTCAGCACATGTGAGTAAATTATAATAATTGTATTATCTCGAAAGTTGGTAGGTGGCGACAATAAAATAATATGGTATCATTGAGCTGATGATGAAGCCAGGACCAGTTGTATGAATAGCTCTTCAGAGGTAACTAGTAAGCCAATCGAGTTTAAGTTCATATAATTTAAGAGCTGCAAGCACACTCCACACTCCATTCTATACTTCTGCTAAATACATACTAAATCAGCTTCACACTGCCCACAGCAGCGTAGGCTGAGGGAACCTAGTTAAGACACTCCGTTCCCCACTTTCCGCCGAGTTCTGGAGGCATCGCGTGTTGAGTGGCGGAACTCAACGCCGCGCTTTGCCTCGACACCAGAGCGAAGAAATAAAAATATAAATATAAATAAATATTTCACTCCCTCGAGTGGGAATCGATGGATTGTGCCCCTGCGCCACGACTGGCCTCATATATATTAAATATTTATTATAGAATTTGATAATACTATAATACTTGAACTATATTTGTACTTTATTTTATTTGTTAAATGTAAGTTGTACAAAAACATATTTCAAATTAAATAAGAAAGATAATAAAATAAAGTTATTGGGTACGGAGTTAAACCGCGACTTATAGTAACTGTTTAAAACAAATTATGTACCAGTTTTACATATAGTATAAATTGGGTATAATAAAACAATAAGTTGAAACGAGCGAAACCGCGTGTGGGTCGCTTGTATAATATATAATTATGAATTTATCTATTTTTGGAATGGAATAAAAAAACCAAGTAGTAAGTAGTGGCGTAACTAATGTCCCACAGCTGTGTTCCCTGCATTTATTGCGAAACAAACCATTAAATATTGCAATTTCTCCGCGTGGGGTGACATTCAATGATTGAGTTGCTGAGGCCCAGCGTACAGTAGGTATTGTTAATTGCATTTTTGATAAGATTTTTGATGAAATATTACTTTGTATTATGTTTAAATAGATTCAAATATTGTAAAGAGTACTTTTTTTTTCAGCTTCATGCTGTATCCCGCACACAGCAGGGTAGGCAGAGGGAACCTAGTGTTAAGACACTCCGTTCCCCACTTTCTGCCGAATTCTGGAGGCATTGCGTGTTGAGTGGCAGAACTCAACGCCGCGCTTAACCTCGACACCAGAGCGAAGAAATGGAAATATAAATTTAAGTAAATATTTCATCTCCTCGAGTGGGGATCGAACCCACAACCAGTCGGTTTTGCAGTCACACCTCGTGCCGCTGCGCCACGACCGGCCTCAAGTACCTATAAGGAAACTAATATATTATAAGTGAATTAATAAAATATAGAGGATACCGTGGTACAGGGGCACATGCGTGCGAATGTTAACGCGACGGTTGTGGGTTGGATACCCACTCGGGGGAATAAAGTATTTAATATTTTAATTTTCTCGCTCTGGTGGTCGAAAACAAGACAAAATGCAGCGTTGAGTTCTGCCAATCAACACGCAATTCCTCAAGAATTCAGCGGAAAGTGGCCCATGGAAGTCTTTTACTGGAAAACAGAGTTTAACATTAGGTTCCCAGGTTCCCTCTGCCTACTTTGCTATTTTTCTTTGCAGTATTAAGGTAAAAAAGGGGGAAAAAATTGAATACATGGAGCATTGGAACGTATCAAACTAACATCCGATCAAAAACAAGTATGATATGGGACCCTAGTTCAATATTTAGTAATGCGTCGTCCTCGGTATAATAAATAAACGAGATCTATGTGGGTGACAAGTTCTGTGTTCACTCAGCATGTAGATCAAGCTCAAGATGTCACTTGTCAAGTTTTTACATACAGGTTATATAATATTTTAATGTTAGTCTTCCTCCTGTTTGTATTGGATTTAAATTTTCAGGCTGATATATTTGATTTGTTATTAAAAAATAGAAATAAATTTGAAGAAAACTAATAAAACTGTAAAATATAAAGATAATCAATTGATAGTTCAAAATTACTTAAGAAACATTTTTCCTAGAAATTATTATTTATTTGAACTTGTCCTATACGCAACGATCTAAAATATCATGATTAGGAAGAAAAATGTTTAGATTCTTAAACATTGTATGAATTTGGTATTTGTAAAACCAATAACGCATTAAAATCGATAACACGTCAAAAATAATCAATAATGCGTCGTTCTCAATTTCTCCGATAAAAACAATCGGAGACCTATATAATATATGGATGCCAAGCCAATGCCTATGTTTCCTCATAATACAATTCAAGCCTGAAATTAGACTAGACTATTTTTTACATACAGGCTATGCATATAACATTTACAAGTTAATGTATTTCCAGCCAGTACTGGATGTTTAATTAGACAGTTTAAATATAGAAGCTCTAATTTTTCAAGTGATAACTTCTTATGGGAGGATAAACTCAGTGTTTAGTGAGCGATAGGCATATAACGTTGACAGTGAGCATATAACCTAAATTGCTACTTTTGATGGATTAAATAATGATATTAATAATGTATATACAATAAATTGTAACGTATTATATATATATTTAAAAATTGAAATGAAGAACAAAATATATTTTTAATCAATAAATTATATAAATTAATATACATAAAATTTAAATAATAATATAATAATTGTCAAGTTAAACAATTTCAATATTGAACAGTTCAATCTAGATTAGTTTAAGTTATCACTTCTGTCAGGCGTTAGTTAGCTAGTTAAACGTGTTCGCAAAAGAATTTGTTGGAATTAAATATATATTTTTAAGTATTTCCTAATGTTTCCACTATGAAAATATCAGCCAGTTCATATAACTGATGGAATCAATACGCTGTAAGTGTAATCAAAATCAACTTAGAGAATTCACCCAAGTGTGCTGTGCCTCCTAATTTGAGTAGGTTAACGGAGTAAATTGCATCGCCATCATAATTCTGTTAACGTTCACGGCAAGTTCCAGCGAAGGTTTTTCATTTAAGCAGTTTCAAAGGTAACTAGCTTAATCGTGTTTGACAAATAGTATGTATGTATTTTGTACGTACATATATAAAGTTAATTCGAAAAAAAAATGGATGAGGCTGACATTTCCCATTTCGTTGACAAAAACGGTTAATAACGATTGAAAAGTATATCAGACATCACATTAGTAACTTTTTTTTTCAGCTTCACGCTGTACCCGTATGTAGAGTAGAGAAAGCAGAGAGAGGCTAGTGTTAAGACACTCTGCTACCCACTTCTGGTGAATTCATTCAGAAACAGTGAGAATATACTTGTAAAAGGTTAGAATAAGGATTGTTCCTTTAAAATATTATTACAACGTCTGCTTGTGCTTATATTTGAATATAGTGATGATATAATTGTTAAATGAACAGTTGTTACTTTGAAAATATAAAGTAAAATCTGGATAGCCGCCACAGTAGGAGACTTGCCTCGCTTCTGATTAGGGTAACATCTTCACTTTTTGAAATTGCCTCCTAGTTTTGTAATGAATTAATAAAAATATAATTAATGAATGAACATATAATTTCTATAAATTTAGGTACCTTATTTCTTTACTATGATTTTATATGAACTATGAACTTAATTTTTAGTAGAATCATATATTTGGGGAAAGATGCCTAACTTTATGGATCTGAAGGAGTTGCCCCATCATGAAGATAAGAATACTTCACGCTCTACATTAGGCAAATATCCTCCAAAACATTTTCAATGCTAGACAACTGTTTATAGACTATTATCCTTTCTCCGAGAGGTCAAATATAACAGGATTTACTCAAAACCATTATACATTTTTTTCACAAGAATAGGCCTTAAAAGAGTTTATGCTTTCATATATATGACAAAATATTAGAGGATAACTTTAATCGTTTTAAAAGACAACCGGAAACTTAATTAAAAAAAAAACAAATAAATATATAACCTAAACTAAACAGGCGCGCGGCGTCGATTAGACCGCGACAAATATTATTACTTATAATTCCTAAAATTATCGTCACAACACTATCTAGTCTCGAGTAGCTTTTTGTTGGTTTACTTACAAACTTTATATTATATTTAGAACGAGCTATATTCCCCCTTTTCTCTGCTTGTACTGATGTACGAATAGCTTTTGTTTTGTTTGTGGCATTGTGGACGAAAGGACCACGCGTGGTGGCGTGGTGTCTAAAAGTTTACGGACGATCTTGTGTATAGATTTTTTAAAATATTTTAAACCAAATTAGTATTTCATTGGTATTTTCTTAATAAAAAAAAAGTTTCATGATTGTAGAACTTACAGGAAATACAACTTTTAAAAGTTGACAAACAGGACGTATGTAAAATTAGTATTTTATTTGAAATGAACTACAATAGTTGTGAGGGGTTTTTTCTATGTTGTACTCATAAGTAACCGATTTTCGGATTATTTTTCTTTTATTTGTACTGTAAGTTCTATTTTTTACCAAATTTCTTAATTCTTGGTGAACTGTACGTATGTAGGTTTTGGTACTTAGCGAATTTCATACAAAATGTCTCAATTCTCATACTTCTTGATTGCGTTGACTGAGCATTCTAAGTCTTTTTTGTGCTCCAAGGGACGGTAGACCTTGACATTTGAAATAAATTTCAGCGTCATACTTCCATGCAATCTAGAGAAAAATAGCTTGACGGACGGACTGACAGACAAATTGCAAATCAGTCAAAAGAAAACGAGACTATAATGTTAATTACTTAAATTGAAATATTATTGCTTTAATAAGTATTTCCAGTTTTTTATGTTATCGTTATTGACCGCGCGCCTGTCAGCAGCCAAATCAACTTCATGCTGTATCCCGCATAGAACAGGATAGGCTGTCGTTTAGACACTCTGCGGAATTCCCTACTTTTGTAACAGTATGTACCTTGGGTATAAGTTAAAAATAAATAAATAAATAAAATAAAATATGCATGGCAATACACATAAATAACATAGTTAATTATGAATGATACACACTATATATTTTCATACCATATTAATCGAGACGAGTTCGTGTATTGTCGTCCCGGATGTCGCGACCGTCGTTCTGTCTATATAGGTGGTGGTGATGCTGGAAGGCAGCGGTCGAGTCGAACTCTTAAGTACTACGGTACTAATAAATATGATGCACATAAAGACTCGTACCAAGTATATTATAAATATAATATAATAATTCGAAGCCTATGATGGCACGATCTTTTAGGATCGAATTTCTTATAAAGGCAATATATGTGTAGGGGCGACACATATTGTGGATCCAAGTGATCTTTGACCAATATTATGATATTGAATGTTGCTTGACGTCGCGAAGGCTGACGTGATGGGCTTATGCGAACTGTTATAGCGACATTAACTATGTCGTGGCTGATGCCGTCTCGCAGTACGCTCGCGATACGTAAGCTGTGCTTGTATGGCGTTGGTCATTGACATATTATATACCACTTCTACGACTTGGTATACGACTAGTAGGTGTGTGGTGCTATTTTATGTCCCAGCTCCGGTGTATGTAGTAGTGTCCGCCTGTCTCATACGGGTGTGTGGTGCTATTTTATGTCCTGGAACTCTGGTGTATGTAGTAGTGTCCGCCTACGGTTCGAGACACGACTGTGGGGTGTGTGCCGTGCGTTTATTTAACATATCGGCCGCCTTGCGGTAGTGCGTTCGTTCCAACGACTTATATTGATCTCACAAATCAATCAACATCACGAATCACCATTCTAATACAATCTTAATATAAACAAGCGTAACAAGTACCTTCGGAAAGATCACACACAAACGTCTCGGAGGGTTCAACGATGACTGTAAAGCCACGGTCTGGTCGGAACTCACGGTGTAGGGCGGGGCGGTGCCCGTACTCTTTCTTCTTTTTATTATGACTAGTTCGCAGTTATAGTGGAGAGGAAGATAGGACGCGCTCTTGGCTTTTCCTCGGACGAGCTTCGAGTTATGACAATGTCATATTGTCGAGTTTCCAGTTATCTAAATAACTGACACAAGAACAACTTCTGATGGCAAATATTATATCTTATTAAAGCGATACCTTCTAATGGCATAATATGGAATTCTTAATACTGTTACCTCTAAAAGATTTTGGGTTCTTCACGATCACAACTATAAACGATTCTAACCACTAGACACATCCCGAGCCAAGGCACTATTTATTAAATAATATTTTCAAAAGTGTTTGGGATATCAGTTACACTGCGGAATTTTTCGAGGCATTGGTGTTGAATGTCGGAACTCAACGCCGGGCTTTTGCCTTGAATCACCTATAAATAGGTTTAATTTAAAATTATTTATATTATACTTTATTCACATTAAAAGCTAGTCCCACAACGAAGAGTAGTATTAATTGATAAAAGCATTTTAATTGAGCGTTAATTACATGAAAGTGCAGTGCAAAGTGCTTCATAGCAACGTGTTTATATCAAAAAAACCTACGTATACGAAAAAAATTCACTCGAAATTATTCGTTTCGGTTTTTTACTTCGGAATTTATTCACAGGAATAACAATCACTGGGAAATCACGCAGAAACGCGCCGAACTTATCACGAAAGGAATTTAAACAGGAACCTGGCCTATACAACACAATATGTAGGTACTTTTTTTTTGTATAAACGTTTTAGGAGGGTGATTTTTTTCTATAAGTTAAATAATATGGATACAATATATACTTACAAGAGACCCGCCCGCGGTTTGCCCGCTTCAACTAGGTGATTATTTATTTAATTAAGTAAAAACTTTGTGTTTTTCTGAGTATTGTAGCGCACTTCTAATTAAGTCAAATATGATTTTTTTAATACCTTGGGCTATATTATCGAAATTTTCAATCTTTACAGATTAAAACATAACTTGTTTTACCCCCTTATGACGTAACTTCATGTCGCATCCATACGACGCCGTTATTAGTAACTTATAAAATACTACAATATATATTTTAAATACCGTGTTGTGCTTTTTTTTCTCAAGAGACAATATTAAAAATAATTTCGGTCATTTTTCTCTCTTCTTCTGTATTTTAAAGATCTTATGGGATATCCATTTTATTGATGTCCTGTAAAGAGCAATTTTGATCAATATAAAGTTCACGACGTGTCTAACGTATGTAATGAAATAAGGAATAATATTATACCGTAAATATCATTATATTTTTTTTCAGCTTTACGCAGTATCCCGCACACATCAGGGTAGGCAGAGGGAACCTAGCATTAAGATACTCCGTTTCCCACTTTCCGCCGAATTCTGGAGGTATTGCGTGTTGAGTGGAAGAACTCCTAATATACAATTGTGTTCAAAATGTGTTTTACACGATACTCTTTTACTATTCATTTATGTATTACACAAGAAAAGATAAAAAAAAATATGTAATGGTACAAAAATGTGCAAAAAGTTTTTTATGTTATCGTTATTGAACATCTCATAGAGTCGAAATTAGTTTAAATATGATTCCATCCGACGTACACTGTCACATCGTCCTGATGTTCCTCCAAGTTAGTATAAAATCAAATAAAATAAATCAGCTTCACGCTGTATCCCGCACACTGCAGGCTAGGCAGAGGGAACCTAGTGTTAAGACACTCCGTTCCCCACTTTCTGCCGAATTCTGGAGGCATTGCGTGTTGAGTGGCAGAACTCAACGCCGCGCTT
>JAAIXJ010000327.1:0-47699 GCA_013403705.1 Heliconius hermathena
TTATATCTAAATTTATCATCATTTAATTTCTAAATGTGGTGTAGATTAAAGTAAAAATGAAAAGAAATATATTTCTCATCTTACCTAAAGTTATGATAAGTTTAAAATTAGAAAGAACGAACCGCCACAGAGTAACTTAGATTTGCTTTTGATACACTAACTTGAATTTCTATGACTTCTTGGGAAGTCAACTGTATCCGGCACTTTCTATACACTTTTTTTAACTTCACTCTTCTTTTTCATGACGAAAAATATATAAAAGTTTGATTTCCTCGCTCTGGTAACAAGGCAAAGTACGGCATTCAGTTTCGCCATTCACCACGCAATGCCTTAAGAATTCGGCGAAAAGTAGTGAACGGTAAAGTCTTAATGGTATCGGAGTGTCTTAACTCTAGATTCCCAGGTTCCCCCTATTATGCGGGATGTGCGGGATACAGCGTGAAGCTGAAAAAAATCTCAATTCCTACTTCGCTACGGTGGCCTAAACGATATTTTACTATTTCTAAATTCAATATAACTTTTCCACGGTATTTCCAATCCTTTATCTATGTAAAACACAAAATTTGCAATACATTATAGACCGAAGCTAGATTATAACGTAGACTCAATAGTACCTAATCTAAAATGGAACAGTAACGATAATTCCTCATACAATCGACATTGTTAATACACTGAAATTTATTTATGACCTCGGCTTAGTTTAGAATTTGTTACTTTATTGCATATTATTATAGGACAATATAAAAGAGATAGCTGATCATCGTAGCATAGTGGTCGTGGGTTCGCTCCCATTCAGGGAAAAGATTATATCTCGCCATTTTCATTAACGCCTTTTTTGATATACGTATATTGTATTATTTCTATTTAGGTCTCAGTGAATGGAGTAATTTAGAAGGAAGCTTCTAGTACCTATAAAAAAACAAACAGTGGAGTCAGAGAGCATGCAATGATTGTCGGTATCCAAACAGAAATATTTTGAATTAAATTAAATATGGGCAATGTGCGGCGTTCAGTTCCGCCAATAAACATGCAAATTTATTGGCGCGACTAAACGCCGTTTTATACGAATTGAATTCAGTGTGACAGGAAAATCGAAAGTTACACGTCTAGTGTTATATTATCACTATAATATGACACAGACTGTTTCACTAAATAGATAGAAGACGAAAAATTTTTTTTTTATGCATACCATGCAATTTACCAAAGTACCTGCAATAAACCGTTGTGGCTTCAATTCCCACGTGGGGAATGGACTTTTTCTATTTCCTCGCTCTGGTAACAAGGCGAAACGTGGCGTTGAGGTCCGCAAGTATCGAATATTAGGCGGAAATTGGTTCAACACTAGGTTCCCTCTGCCTTCCCTATCTACCCGACAAGTTAAATTAATTGCTTCTGTTATATCTCGATACAACGAGAAGTAATTTATTTATCTTATCTACTCAATAACATTTCTCAGTACAAATTAAATGGCTAACTGAAACATTCAACTCTCGTTACACCATTTCTGGAAATAAATAAAACTATTCAAAATAATAATGAATTTATTCTCTAGAGTCCAGCGCAATAAAACTGTGAACCGAAGCCGACTTTAAGACAAGTTGAGCGAGCTCCAATGAAGTACTACTGCCTATAGATTGTTATGCACGCACTAGTTCATTTTGCATATTGTTTTGAATTTTGAGGGACAACGTTGGAGGTTCGATTTTCATTTTTCTGCTCTGGCAAGACAATTCGCGGTGTTAAGTTGTGCTACTCAATACCTAATTCAGGCGGAGAACTAATTACCTTGACACTAGATTCTTTCTGTTTACCTTGCTGCTATCATAATATATAAGGAGTAAAAAAATACAATGCATAAAATATATAACAGTATGATATAAGTAACTTTTACAATCTATAAATGGAAGCGGTCAAAAAGCGGCTTCACAGTAATATAATGGCCAAAAATAGACAAACAAAATAAAAAAAAAGCTTCACGCTGTATCCCGCACACAGCAGGGTAGGCAGAGGGAACCTAGCGCTAAGACACTCTGCTCTCAATTTCCGCCGAATTCTGGATGTATTGTGTGTTGAGTGGCGGAACTCAACGCCGCAATTTAATATAAATCTTTAACATACATACAGAGGCCTGTCGCAACGCAGGGGCACAAAGTGTGACTGTAAAATCGACTGGTTGTGGGTTTGATCTCCACTCAAGAAAATGAAATATTTATTTACATTTATATTTTCATTTCTTCGCTCTGGTGTCGAGGCAAAGCGCGGCGTTGAGTTCTGTCACTCAACACGCAATGCCTCCAGAATTCGGCAGAAAGTGGGGAACCGAGTGTCTTAACACTAGGTTCCCTCTGCCTACCCTGCTGTGTGCGGGATACAGCGTGAAGCTGATTTATTTATTTTATTTCTTTAACTTAGTGTAATTCCGCCTTTAAACCTAGTCAGCAGCTTTAGTGTAAAATATCCCAACTCATTATATGCAACAAACTAGTAACTAAATGATTTATACTTTAGTAAATGAAATATTCTCGCCTACAATACGACCGTCGAACAAACAAATACAATAACGTTGAATAACTATACCTCCGCTGTAGTAGTTTTAACGAAGTTTTATTAGTTTCGTGCTTGGATTAATATTGACATAATATCTACGTATCTATTCAAATATTTTTCTTTAGATTTAAATTGGTTGTTTATAACGGTATATTTAGGTTATATATTTTTTTTAATTTCAGAGTGTATCTCGCTCATGGCAGTGTAGGCAGAGGGAACCTGGGAACCTAGATAGTGTTAACAGAATCCGTTCCCATTAAGACATTTTCCTCTTGGAGGTCTCGTGTTGAGTGATGGAACCCAACGCCGCGCTTTAGCTCCTTATCACAGTGAAGGAACGAAAATATTAAATATTTACTTTCCTCGATTGGGAATCACACGCTCGCGCCCCTGCGCCACGCTGGGTTTAATCCCCTAGATTATATCTTTATGTTGTAACATTTTTTTTAAACTTACGTAAAGTGGAAGAGTACAGGGTAACCAGTGTTAAGATACTTCACTGATTTCCGCCCAATTTTCAAAAAATCCGCGACAGTGAATGCACGGATTTCAACGCCGTACACAGTGTTGTTACGTTATATAATTATACCATTATTTAAAAACATTAAATTAAAATTAAACTATAATACATAACAAACAAAAATAAATTCATTATACAATTGTAGCACCTTAACCTAATATTAAATATAACGTCCAGAATGAAATAAAGTGAATTTTGAAAGCAGTTTCACTTAAGACATAAATTTGAAATTTCTCCCAACAAGACTTTTCCATTTCCCAAATGTTAGTACATTTTATTTGTGAGGATACTTTGTAATAGATTTGTATGAGAATATGCATAAAGAAATGTTCATGATATTGCTTGGAACATGTGGTGTACGTACAGTGTTTACAATTCTATATTTTAAATAAAGAAGGTCTGTAAAATAAAGGTAAAATAAAGGTTAACATTTTCATTTCCTCGCTCTGACAGCGATGCGAAATGCGTCGTTGAGTTCCGCCACTCAACACGGAATGTCTCGAAATTTGTCAATGTTGAAAATGAATGCAATTAATCCCTTCGAGTGGTGAACCAATGATCATCGCGTTGACACCCAGACGTTTTTCCACTGCGCCGTGATGAGTTACAATTTTCTATGTAAATAAATAGTAATATATAAAGAAAATTTAAATACATTATATACTTTTATAATATAAAAAGAATTTACAATACCACGATGTTAAATTTAATGTTTGCAGTAGTTTACATTTAAAATGTCAAATAAAATATTTTCAACATGCTTTTCTTTGTAAAATACAACTTAGTTCGTAGCTCAACGTTCTTTCTGTTTAAATATTGTTTGTGCTTGGCGTGTATTTATATATTGCACTAGTTGTAACCCGCGACGCCTTTACGTAAACTATAACTAAAATCTCATCCCATATTCCCAGGTATGTGCTGGATACAATGTTAAACTAAAAAGCTATTATAGTAAAGAGATAAAAATAAATAAAACTTGAAATCTCGTGTTTTCCTGTTTCCATATGAATTTTGGAAAATCCTTCTTAATCCCCTGGACTCCTTAAGGAAAAACATATCAAATTTCAACATTCTACGCTACGTGTTTCCAGCTGTGTATTCTCAGTCAGTCACCCATTAGAAAGAGTTTTATATAATTGTATAGATTCTATGGTACAAAAACATTATAATCTATACAGATAATAAAATTGTATCTGGTCGCTCTCTGTACATAAAAGATATATAAGAAAATTTAATATTATGGACCTTTTTATCAATATAATGGATTTTTAAAAATTTAGTGTATTTATCTGAAGTATTTGGTTCGACAAAATTGGTACTATATTATTTAAAACTTTAAGTTTCAATGAATATTAATTAACTTTAAAATTATTAATTCATTAGAACACGAAAGCAATTCAGATAAGTAAATAAATTTTGTGATTCTAGCGGGCGAAGCCGCGAGCGGATGCCTAGTAAAATTAACATGAATAAAAATGTAAGCTGTAATGTTTGTCCCAGTCACACCATATAAAAATAGACAGAAATCTTATATCAAGTCATCTCGTTCTCGCTGAAAAAATTACATGATGTTTATGAAAGAAATTATATAAAGACTAACTTTTCACAAATTTTTCGATAATTTTTACTCTATAATTAAACAACTTCAACCTATGTTTTACTATTCCACACCTTGCATTTGCATTTAAGCGGCCCAAGTTTCATTCCTCCTATATAAGTTAACGCCGGCGGAAACTTTTTTACTGACATTAGTATAGAGAATTTTAATTAAAATTTTAAACTATTTATATATGCGAAAAGTTCATAGAGCTGTTAGGTAATATCAAATTTAGTTGGCATTCAGTATAAACTCACTAATTTGAGAACAGTTTTCGAGAAGTAGTTTTGTCTGAGCGTAATTTTATTATTTTGCACTGAATAGATAATTTTTATTTAATTTGTCTAAATTTATGTATTCGTATTTCAAAAGCAGCTAACGTGGTGAACTGGAACAGTGTTATATTGTGAAACGGTTGTGGGGTCAGTTTCACTTTTTAATAAAAAAATAAACTATAGTAAGACATTGCAAAGCACTATCAACATGTAATATTTCGAATTTTATCAGAAAGTGGGGAACGAAATGTTTGGGCAATAGGCTCTCTATCTACTTACCTTGTTTAGCATACATTTCAATGGTAAATTATTTACCAATCTAAAAAAATTAAAAGAATTAAGAGTAATGTTCTAGAAAACTGGTGACAAGACAAATGAGTTGTTCCTAATGGTTAACGCGTAAAGTTGCATCTTCTATGTCGCTGCGCCACGATATTTTTTTCTGGAACAGACAAGTCAAACGAGTACACCCGTACACTTGTCACCTGATGGCAAATGAACACCATTGCCCGCGACCCTGTGTATCAATTGTAGGGCTACAGGTAGGAGCAATGTCGGAGATTAAAAGTTTTTTTTAAGTAAAGATAGTGTCCCAATCCGATATTACTACTGCAGATTGACCATTCTAAAGTTGTGTGGCGCGTGGGAGGACGTTCCTATGAAAAAGATGAACATACAGAGAGTAGTAGAATGTCCATATCAAGATAGTGTGAATGATATTTTAGTTTGTGAAGTATTGAGCAGCTAGAAAACAAAACCAATTCAAAGACTTCGTCAGAACACTCTCCATGATCAATGTGATAGAGAAAGCACGCGAGAAATTATTGGGTACCTAATAATTCGAGGCGCTCTCCGTTGCATACATTACTAACACCGCAATCATCTATTTTCTTATAGATTAACTCAAAACAAAAATAAAAAATCGGACAAGCGCGAGTAGGGCTCACCCACCAAGGTTTCCGTACTAAAATTGGAGGTCTCGAGCTTATTCCGAAATTCAAGCTGAGCTTAGCCAGAGCCCTTTCATCTGATACCTCACTTAAACTAGCGGCTTTAATATCAAATTTTGACCCTCTTTTAAGTCTGTTTTTTAACATTTAACCACAAATGTTGGGTTTTTTTCCTGAACTTGTACTACCTGTAGACATTAGCTGCCAAATTTCATAATTCTAGTCAACCAGAAGTACCTAATTAATTTTGATTCCCTTTATAGTGTCGAAATACGCGTTTTTTGGGGGCTTAAATGGCCATAACTTTTTTTTAAAGAGAAAGTAGAAAACGATTTTTTCAGGAAATCAAGGGGCGGTAGATCTCAGTATATGGTTTGAGTTTCAACTAGATATCTCTAGACGCTGCTTAGGTAAAGGTTCTTGACAGACAGATAGATGGACAAGGGTTTCTTTTGTTCCTTAAAATTTATGGAACCCTAAAAAAGCCACTCTTATATTACGAATAAATACAGCATTTTAAATGGAACTCTTATTTGCTCTACAGGAAATCAAGCTAAGGCATGAAATGAGTCGCATCAGCAGACTACAATGGTCGGCGAACAAGTAACAATAGTGCCCTTTCAGAGATGCATCTTTGTTGTCTTTAGTTTGTTTACTGTATTTTTAGCAAAATTCTATTTTTTTATTACATGGAATAATTTTCTTTATTATTATTTTCTTTTTTATTATTTTCTTTTATTGTTATTTTATAAAGAAAAGCAGAGATAACTATATAATCTTCGGCGATCGACAATCGACGATCTAAGATTGAATTAAATTATCACATGTACAATCAGCCTTTTAATATGTGTATATATTTTTAGCATCACGCTGTATCACGCGAATAGCAGGGTAAGCAGAGGGAACCTTGAAACCTAGTGTTAAGCCACTTCGTTCCCATTAAGACCATTCCCCACTATCCGCTGAATTGAAGAGGCATTGCGGGTTGAGTGGTGATGAAGAGGTCAACGCCACGCTTTGCTTCGTTTCCAGCGCAAGAAACTGTAAATGTAAATATTTTCATCCCATCACTAATATGATTGGTTTTTGGTATATTTCAGAGGATATCGGTAGTTAATTATATATAATTAGTTCTTCCTTCCTTCTTACCTTTTAGTATATAAGTTTCTTTATAATTATTTACTATATGAAAGTAAAAGTTTTTTTGAATATAATAATTTCCCCGAGCAAAAAGTTTCCTCTTCAATCTCTCAAAAAACGTTAAATATAAATAGAATTAACAATATTTTTCTTAGTAAATAGATATTTCCGACTAATACATATTCATACTTCTTTACGTATATACAAGTATGTAAAAGACAGACAACTCGCGATGTTAAAAAGATTGCTTAAGTATTATTGAATGTTGACTTTTTACTTACATTTGAGTTAGGATAATATTTGTGGGTGAATTCGCGTGAACCTTTATAAGTGCCATCTAAATGGTAAAAGCTCTTCCATAGTAAAACTCGATGTTTTCCTTATTCAAATATGTATAGCATAAACATATACGTGTTATATGTACGTTATTATATGAAGGCAGTCGTTGCTCAGAGACACAAGCGCGTGACAGTAGGTTGGATTTCCACTTGAGGAAATGAAATATTTAATATTGCCATTTCTTCGCTCTGGTCTCGAGGCAAAACGCTTTGTTGAGTTCCGCTACTCAACACGCAATACCTCTAGAATTTGGTGAAAAATGGGATACAGATTATCTTATGTACGAATGAATATTTTTTTTCGCTCTGGTAGTAAGACAAAGCAGGGTGCTAAGTTCCACCACAGAAAAAGATAATCTTAAAAAAGTAAGCTTTAAATTTTATGTAAAACTGAGAATGGAGTGTCTCACCACAATTTTTTTCTTTATCTATCTCAACAACTCCTTAAGCCTTGAAATCTTATACACATAAAATTCCTGACAATTTCTTCTAACAGCACTTTTGCCTTTTCAACACAGTAATAGTGTAGTGTCCAAACGAGCACATACCCTAAATAGATCGAAAACAAAAGGGACTATTTCGTGAGTGGGTGATTAAATTTCACCCAAGAGGTCTCTAATGGAGGAAAATGGATAGTCTCATATAAAATTAAGGAATGGATGAACGTTTAGGTGTAATGAAGAAACTAGATTGTTATGGCGTATATTTTGCTATCTTTCTACTAGGCCTACACTTATATTTCTTTTTGTCTTAATATTATTTACAATGTACAGTGTTACTGTAGTGATTTTTATATAAACAGAATAAAACTATAATAGCAAAATCTGTCATGGCGTAGCAGCACAGCGACTGAATATGTCACGGTTATTGACTCGATCCCCACTCGAGATGACTAATTATTTCCACTACGACTTCACCAAGAGAAAGAGCGACTTTGAGCTCCGCTAATCGACACGCAATTTTTAGAATTCGCGTTGAGGGTGGAGAGTCGTGACTTGTATAATGTGTCTGTCTACCCTGTTATGTAGGATAAAGCGCAAAGCCGTTTTTTTGTGTTGATGTCTATAATATATTCTAAGAGGCCAAAGTAACAATGGTGGTTTCGATTTCCACTGTGGGGAATAAATTATTTAATTTACACGCTCTGATAACAAGATAAAACTGACGTTGACTTCCACTCGAATTATCTTAAAAATTGGCTTCGGGCCAATTCTTAAGACAATTCGTGTGGAAGTCAGTGATGAAAGGAGAATTTTGCAGTATGTGGGATAAACCGCCTTTTTTCACCAGAACACATTAATAAGACGATTGTAATGAGCACAAACTTAATATGTTTACTAATAGGCACTCCAAGGTTCCACCATCCAACTTCTAATTGCATCATCAGACCAGCTCTACGCAGAAGTTACCACAACATTGTATTGTTTTCTAATCTACATATAATTGACAATTTCATAAAGATATAACAATAAGAAATGTGTGTGATTTAGATTCTTAGATTATTATATTACTTAGTTACACCTCGCACTTTTCAGAGGATGTCGTGACTAATATCTCTCCGATATTTGTTTGTGGGCATACGGGTACGCGACCCAAATCCTCGAGCCACCACTGTTATACTCTCATCCGGTCCGTAAGAGTAGTATCCTTCCCCCTCTTTTACTCTTTTCTTTTACCTATCTTTCTCTTCTATTTTACCTGTTCTATTCTTCTCCCCTCGATTTTTCTCATAACTGGGTCTTGGGGCTCAGATGGCAATCGCTTCATTGACCACTAAGCAATGGTGGATAGACCACCATTTTAATAGAGACTGGGTACGGCTAGTCTGTCGCCGCAAAACGACGCACAACATCCTATACTTGTGACAAGTAGACAAGGGTTATAGTGTCAAGTTAGGGCACGGCTAAAGGCGTTAGGACCCAGACATTGATATTCTGGGAGCAGTATTGTGCACCGGCGCAGAAACTATGTCGGATGGAAGTGCCTTGCTATGTCTGTCCCTGGAATAAGATCCCCGGACGCGCAAGGAAGCGTTTATTGGATGTCGTGATGCAGGACATGAGATCCAATGGTTTAACCACCGAGGACGTTGCAGACCGTGCAGAGGAGTAGGTTGAACAGGAATTCAGACCCTGGCAAATACACCGGGATTAATGCGAGGAGGAAGATTACGGCTCGAACTTATAAAAGCGTGTTTCCTTTGAGTTTCACGATGTATCCCGCGTATAGCATGGTAGGCAGAGGGATCTAGTGTTATGATACTCCGTTCCCTACTTTTCACAGAATTTTTTGAGGCATTCAAACTCAACACCGGGCTTTTGTCTTGGTGTCATAGCGAAGAAATAAAAAATATATAATGAATAATAATTCATTAAGGTATCGAACCCACAACCGTCGCGTTACAGCCACATGCATCCTTGGACCCTCTAGCCATGACGGTCTCAAAGCGTGCTAAAAATATTATATTTATTGCATTTTAGTCATACACAACATTATTTGCTATGAGATTCACAAAGAAACCGCTTTAGCTTTATTTAGTTTCTTTCCCATTTTTCTCGTCCAGCGCCGGATATTAAATCGCGATGTATGTATGTATGTCTATATTTATCTATGGACGTAAAATGAATAAAATCCTTGTAAATAATGTTATAAAGTATTTTTAAATTCGTCTCTTAATTTCCTTCACCATGTCGTATATGAGTGGACGATTGCAATGAATTTGAAGAAAAAATGCTTTCTAAAGTAAGATAAATATAATAAAACGTTACGGTTCTGGATTCGATTCTTCTCAGTCTCAGTTATTACTTCTCTCAATTCTTTAGATATTGAAGAAGTTGGATGTAGCTATAGCATACTATTCTCTAAACTTTTTTTCTCTTAGGATGTTGTTAAATTTTGATTGGCTTTACAGCTGACTGAAGCACAAGCCGAACAGGTCCATTGTGTTCGACTTATTGTACTGTTGCGTTGTGTTATTTAATGAAATGCACTCTAAGTGGTAGTGCGCTTTACATCTAGAACATTTGATTCTTTTTTGAGCTCCCAATATATTTAAACTTACAAATAGCACATTTATTTATCATTTTAAAGTAATTGGTAAGAATCAAATTAAATTTAAAACACAATTCTACAATTTTATTTTTGTCAAGTTAAATGGTTAATGTCAATCATCTTCAAGAAAGTTTCGTTAACAAAAGGAGATCAGTTAAAGGCATGAAGACTTCCCGAAAGGGATTATTATGCCTGGGTTAAAATATTGACAGAATTAAAAACAATACTTTTAAAGTAAATAAGTATTTCGAACTTAGCAACAGCTGGGACAATGAAGCATACTCTCAAATCGCAAGCACTACACCAAACTCGCTTGCAATGTGACGGACCCAGTACAATTATAGGAAATGCATGGAATGTTAAGCCATACTATGAATTTCATATCACAAATCGATAATAATAGAATTACTACACAAAAAAATCGAAATATTTACTTTCTGTTCTGTTTGTAGGAATAAAAATACTCAAATATCAGTACCGACTTATAAAAAATCCATCTTCACTTACTTTCACTTGTTGACTTATATCGCCCGCGTTACTATTGCACAAAAAATATCTATGTTCTTAACGACATAAATGCTTGTTATCTTTTTATTTCCTAGTGGCTTTTCCACCTATATTTGATCGATTTTGATTCATTCAAATCTTTCAACAATCATCACAATTTGTTTTTTATTTTTTTTAATTTTAAGCTGTCATTGTTTTAAAAAATATACATATTTAATGGTTCCAATCAAGACTATTTATATATTTGAAGCTTAAATTGATTCAATCGATACTATTTATTATTTTGACGAAAGGCAACATGTACTAAGCGACTAAACTTTAATATTTAAGAAAGAGGATAAATGTATCAACGTACACTCAATACTAAAAATAGTGTTTGTAAAATCCGCTAAGCGAAATGTTTGTACAAAAAAACTGAACAAGCGCGAGTCGGGCTCGCCCACCGAGGTTTCCGTACAAAAATTTTAGGTCTCGAGCTTATTCTGAAATTCAAGCTAAGATAAGATATCAAATGAAAAGGCTCTGGCTAAGCTAGCCAGAGCCTTTTCATTTGATATCTTACTTAAACTAGCGGTTTTGATACCAAATTTTACCCCCTTTTTAGGCTATTATTATTTAGGATTAAACCACAAATGTATTATATAATTTTCAGATTTTTGTTTGAACTTATACTAACTGAAGATGCTAGCTACCAAATTTCATAATTCTAGGTCAACCGGAAGTACCTTATTAATTTTGATTCCGTTTATAGTATCGAAATGTTTTTTATATTCTAAATAAATTCTATATAAATGGCCATATCTTTTTTTTAAGTCAATGTAGATATACATTTTTTTAGGAAATCAAGAGATCGTAGAGCTGATTATATAATTTGAGTTTCAACTCGATATCTCCAGATAGATAGACAGAAGACAGACAGACAGACGGACGGTCGGACAGCGACCTGATCTTTTAAGGATTCCTTTTTTCCTTAAAATATATGGAACCCTAAAAATTTATGCTTTTAACGACTTAGTAATAAAATATGATGTTTTGTATGTCAATTGATACAATGGACTTCAAAATGAGGGCAAAGTAACTGTAGCGTTCAAGCATCGAAAAAGTGCTCTGAAAATTATGAACTGAGCTTAAAAAACCAGAAAAGTCCACTGATTTCATAACACAATATCGCAAAAAATGGCATTTAGACCAATTAGCCTTTCAATCGTCGAATTAAAATTTAACTAAAATACTTTAAGTTCATTTCTAAATCAGAACATTTGTTTGACACCTATAATAATACTATTTCCTAACCTACTTCTATACAATACTAGGTATTTCTATATAAATTGTATACAATATGCTAGATCGTCTAAGTAAAACGGATTCTAGAAAAATAAGTAAATAGGGCAAAATCCCGGCAACAATGGATACAGGAACTCGCTATTGTAAGTGATAGGCAAGATGGTTTTTATACCCTTATATTTCCGTACCCAAAAAAGCTTTTGTAACATAAAATAAAAAACAGAATACCTTAGATTGGAAGGTATCTATAACACTGTGGCAACTTTAGGTTTAAATTTTATACATTACTAACTTTAGTCCCCTAAGTCAAAGCCCGAGATACTCTGGTCGTAGATACAATGGATGACATCGAAACGATAATATTGGTTATAGCTTTCCTCGATAAATTGTCTATCAAATACAAAAATATACTTTAATTCGAACCAGTAGTTTCTGAGATTAGCGCGTTCAACGATACAAACCCTTCCGCTTATGTTAGTATGGATTATAGAAATAATTTTAATGCTATTGTGTCGCAGTGGGGCAATCTGAATGTAAGCGTCTTAAATTTAGGTGCGATTTATATTGGGGAGTGATTATTATACTACAATAATTAGGACTCTCCCGCCCTAACAAGAGAAAGGGCGAGCACCGCCACTCGACTAACAGGAACTCAAATCACCCGCTGTGTGGGAAAAAGCATAAAGCTAATTTTTTAACTTAATTTTTTAACGTATTTTGCACATACCAGGGTAGACAGAGGGGACTCCAAAAATACAACAGTGAAAACTACATTTAAATCGGTTAAGCCATATTTAAGATAAGTATGAATAAACGCTCAGACAAATAAACAAGCAGACAAAAAAATAAAGAACTTCGTCTTGGGTTCTAGTAAGTACATTGTTTAATGCTCCACAACAACATTTTTTATTATATATGTTCCATGTACAGACACCGATCACAATTACGGTTTTATTAGAAGTTAAATAAAACATTTATTTTTCTTTTTAACCAATTTCTTTTTTAAAAAGGAGGAGGCTCTATATTCGACAACAATATTTTCTACTTTCATTTAACTAAATTAGTTTTACATAATTATATTAAAATAACAATAAAAGTCATTACTTAGAATTTTACGTATATAAATTATATTATTATTATCTATTTTACTTTCATTCAATTTAAGCCTAATTGTGTAAAGATGCTTTAGTCTAAATTTAGGTTCATTAATTCTTAGATCGACAAAGGCAATATTGAAGTTAATTATAATTTCTTCCATTATTCTGAATAAGTGATGCGAAATTTCAAAATTGGGAGAAATCTGAGAATTATTTCAATAATGATATTGTTGGAAACAAAGAAAAACCTAATTATGAACTGTGGGTTCTGTTTCCATGTTGGACAAATATCTTAAAATAACATGTCCTCGCGTACTACGTAACTTATTGATTGGCGGTGCTTAACACAGCGCTTTGTCTCACCATAACGAGAAAAATAATTCATTTCACCGAGTCCAAATCGAACACCCAATCGTTACGTTTATAGAACTACAGGTAAACTAGTATTGAACAATATTACTTATTTTAATAAGAGCCCAAATCTGCTTCCCAATAAATTCGTCATGTGTAGCAAATGCATTAACATGTAAATGAGAACGTACGTTGTTCATACGTCGCATAATCATATACAATTTGCAAATACAATACGTATCGCATACTATACAACTTGTATAGTGAAAATTTGAAGTGGTAAGATAATGGAAGACTTTAATTCAAACAAAATTATAAATAACTTTTATTACAAATAATTGAGATATTACGAATAATATCGAGGCCAGTCGTGGCGCAGCGGCACGAGGTGTGACTGTAAAACCGACTGGTTGTGGGTTCGATCCCCCACTCGAGGGGATGAAATATTTACTGAATTTTATATTTCCATTTCTTCGCTCTTGTTTCGAGGTTAAGCGCAACGATGAGTTCTGCCACTCAAAACGCAATGCCTCCAGAATTCGGCAGAAAGTGGGGAACGGAGTGTCTTAACACTAGGTTCCCTCTGCCTACCCTGCTGTGTGCGGGATACAGCGTAAAGCTGATAAAAAAAGAAAAAGAATAATATTGACTTACAGCTTTTGGTTCGCACCGTTTGCGTTCCCATTCCACACTTCCGCATTCCACTTTCCACTGAATTCTCAAGGAACGGCGGAACTTATCGGAGCGCTTTCGCTCGTTACCAGAAGGAAAATATTAAATATTTCACTTCCCCGAGTGAGGATCGAACCTACAACCGACGCGTTTTTAGTCGTACGCTTAAAACCCTGCGAAACCACGTCAGACAACTTGACTTGACTTCAGTCGGTTGAATGGCCGAGCAATAACGATTTTAAATATAATTATTCCCTCGACTGATGATCGAAAGCATAACCATCCTATCGTCGCGTCATACAGTCAGACGCTATCTCACTGCGCGCCCGGGAACATTGAAACAGATGTTACAAGTACATTATATACCAAATATAGAGCAGAAAATAAATAAAACCTTTTTTCTTCTTTAGATAAATGAATTGGTGTAACTTTAAGCGTAATATATATATTGAGATATCTTTTTTACAAACAAAGAAAAAGCTAGCCCATACGAAAACCGGTAAAATTCCTTTCTCTCAAAATATGAAAGAATTAAGTATTATATAACAAAGAGTTATTAGCCTAAATGTGTGGCTGCAAATTTTGGCCAAAAGGCATCTTATTATTCTTCGTAGCGATATGACACACGCACGCGATATTACTGTTGCTTTGAAACTGGCAAGTGCTTGCGCGAGTACACTTAATTTTTTTTAATAACTATATTTCATTAATATTTTATCTCTATTTTCTTTTTAAGACGTAAAATGAAAAACGCGGTTTTTTTATTCCTGTAAGATTTTCCAGAAAACCCCGCTTAATGCCCTTACACTACTTTTAGTTCTGTAGTTTTGTCTGTACATTGTGTCAGTCTGTCACTCACTCAGTAAGGATTTTATATTATATTGATTATATTTGAGTTCTTTCAAATAGTGGGCAAAGAGAACTTCGACTTAGTGTCAAGATACTACATTCTCTTTCTTTGAGTGACGAAATTCAATGCAGCGCTTTGTCTCGACGAAGATAATTTCATCAGTTTCACGCTGTATCCTGCATACAGCAGGGTACGCAAAGGAAACTTAGAGTTAAGACCCTTCGTTCCCCACTTTTCCCTGAATTCTAGAGGTATTACGTGTTAAGTGGCGGAAATCAACGCCATATTTTTGCCTCGATATCAGAGCGAAGTAATGTAAATAAATATTTAATTTCCTCGATCCTCGAGTGAGGATCGAACTCACAACAAGTCGCGTTTACAGGCACACTTTGTGTGCACACCCTGCGCCATGACTAGTCTCATTTAAATGTTTCATTATAAAAATAAATATCCGTAGATATTTTTAATGCACAAAATCACTAAATATTTTTCCTCCTTTCCTCAAAAAGCACGAAATAAAAAAAAAAAACAAATAAAATGTAAACGCAGCATAACTTACCCCAAGAACAACTTAATATAATTCAGAAGATCATGTGTCACACGAAACATTACCGAATACGTTGCCTTTATTGCTACACCATTAGCGTTGGAAGATGTCGATAATTTTTAAAAGAAGTATATTCCTGAGTTTTGACGTAATAATGAGAAATTTGATTTATATTATATGTATAAATAAAGTAAATAAGCCAGCTTCACGCTGTAGGCAGAGGGAACCTAGTGTTAAGACACTCCGTTCCCCACTTTCTGCCGAATTCTGGAGGCATTGCGTATTGATTGGCAGAACTCAACGCCGCGCCTCGTCTTGCCTCGATACCAGGGTGTAGAAATGGAAATATAAATTTAATTAAATATTTCATCTCCTCGAGTGGGGATCGAACCCACAACCAGTCGGTTTTACAGTCACACTTTGTGCCCCTGCACCACGACTGGCCTCATATTATATGTATGTGTGTATTATTTTGATTGTTAATGTGACAATTATGGTGTCGATTGTTCGTAGGAGAAAATTATTTTTATTTTGTCGCTCTGGTAGGAACGCAGGACAAAGCGCGGGATTGTATTACATCACTCAACACGCAATGTATCGAGCTTTGGGTGGTAAATAGGGAACGAAGTGTGTTAACAATAGGTTCCATGCTGCTATATACTACAGTATCCACCATGAAGTTAAACATCTGTCTTTGGAAACGCAAATTTATTTTGTATCGTTCTGTATGACAATGAACAGAAATTTCATAATAAGTAATTTAAGCCAGTAGTGATGCTGTAGAATTGAAACGCGATGTTGTGGGTTCAATCTTTGACCAGTGGAATGAATATATTTAAATTATTTGCACTCAAAAGACAAAGCAAAATCTCGAAAATTGGGAAGTGAAAGTGAACTGGATTCATCGGCTTACAAAAATACAAATTTAAGCCTAAATACATGAGCAATGAGATCAAGTGACGTCATTGTACCCAAATATCGAAAATATTGAATTTTAATACCTTGTTGTATGAGAAAGTCGAAGGATATTAAAATTCATAAATCTTGGAATAATGATACCCCAAATTATTCATTCATTTCGTTTCTTTTTCACTGAGAAACAGTTCATTTTTAGGGTTCCGTACTTTTAAAGGAAAAAAGGAACCCTTATAAGATCACTTTATTGTCCATCTGTCTGTCTATATATCTGTCTGTCTGTCTGTCTGTCAAGAGCCTTTATCTCAGGAACGCTTGGATATCGAGTTGAAATTCAAAGACAACAGACACTTAGATCTACCGCCCTGTAATTTCCTGAAAACAATTCTACATTGCTTAAAAAAAGATATGGTCATTTATATCGTAAAAAACGCGTATTTCGAAACTATCAAGGAAATCAAAATTCACCTAGAATTATGAAATTTGGCTGCTAGTATCTACAGATAGTAATAGTTAAGGGAAAAATCTGTAAACTATACATCTGTGGTAAACTCCTGAAAAATTTTAGTCTTAAAAAGGGGGCTAATTTAGTATTGAAATCGGTAGTTCAAGTGAGGTGTCTAATGAAAGGACTCTGACTAAGCTAAGCCTGATTTTCAGATAAAGCAAGACCTCCAATTTTTTACGGAACCCTCGGTGGACGAACCCGACTCGCGCTTGTCCGGTTTCTTTACTTAAAAAAACCCGACTTTATTACTTTATCTGAAATATCAAATTGTGTCTCTTGCCTATACCTACATTGTTCTTTGAGGTACTTTTGTGAAGGCAAACAGTGCGGTTTTATTGAATTCGGAAAGCATCGACATTTTATAAAACCTTTATGTAATATGCATGATTTCTATTAACATTCTTTATATTTAAAGACACTCCTTTTCACTCTTTTCACACAATTTTTGAGACCTTGTCTATTGAATGGAGGAATCAAACGCCGCGCTTTGTCAGAGAACAGAGTATGAAAATAATTAATTTCCAAGTGGAGTTGAACCCCCAATCATCTACTAACAATCAAAACCTATGGCATAAAATATTCGTGGAGATTATTTAAACAATTCTTATTATTTTTGCATTTTCAACGTGTAATAATTGTTGCATTTACATTTTACAATATTTAAAAAAATAAAAAAAAAACAGCTTCACGCTGTATCCCGCACACAGCAGGGTAGGTAGAGGGAACCTAGTGTTTAGACACTCCGTTCCCCACTTTCTGCCGAATTCTGCAGGCATTGCGTGTTGAGTGGCAGAAGCCGCGCCTAGCCTCGGCACCAGAGCGAAGAAATGGAAATATAAATTTAAGTAAATATTTCATCTCTTCGAGTGGGGATCGAATCCACAACCAGTCGGTTTTACAGTCTCACTTCGTGTCGCTGCGCCAAGACTGACTTCAATAACACAACAATATTTAGATGTTTTATTGCATTATTTAATATTTTTATTTCCTTGCTTTCTGCTTGGTTACAAGGCAAGATACGGCGTTGAGCTCCGCCATTCAACGCACAGTGTCTTAAATAAAAAAGAATCAAATCAGCTTCACGCTGTATCCCGCACATAGCAGGGTAGGCAGAGGGAACCTAGAGTTAATACACTCCGTTCCCCACTTTCTGCCGAATTCTGGAGGCATTGCGTATTGAGTGGCAGAACTCAACGCCGCGCTTAGCCTCGACACCAGAGCGAAGAAATGGAAATATAAATTTAAGTAAATATTTCATCTCCTCGAGTGGGGATCGAACCCACAACCAGTCGGTTTTACAGTCACACTTTCGTGCCGCTGTGCCACGACTGGCCCCGAATAAAAAAGAAGTTCTGATTTAAATTATACTAACTTAAATTATATTCTTCTAGATAACTTTAAGAAGCCAAAAAGCAAATCTATAATATATTGTAATAAATAAGTAAAGTTTGTGGGCTTCTGGATTCGGGAAGAATTTCTTTAGGCGCTTTTTTAATTACTTTTCTGATGGAGAAAAAATTGGTTAAATTATTTGAACGTACTTCACTTTCTACTTTTGGAAACAAATTAACGCCGCGCTGCTTCTTGTTACCAGTGCGGATAAATGAAAACAATATTGATAAAACAGCAGCTGGAATCGTACCCACAACGGTCGCCTTTACTTTAGATACTGTTCCACAACTGTGTCATCGGCTTTTATTTAATTGTTTATTGAAAATTATATTATTCAATAGTAAGTAACTGTAACTTAACTTACTTAACTTAGCATCCTCCTATCCCTAGCGGGGTAGTCAGAGAGAACGGAGCGTCATCAACCTCTTCATACATGCCCTCCAGGGAGTCCTGATGCTTTTTACGTGACCTTCCTCCAGTATCTTTGATACTGTGTGTTCGAAGGTCAACCGAGGTTTCCCCCTATCTCTCTTACCACTCACTTTTCCATCATAAATGTTTAGTATTTTTCGTTATAAATAATATCAGACAAAGTAATTATTTATGTATGTATATAATCGAAGTAGCTACATTATAACAGAGCCTCTCTACAACTTGGTAACTGTGAACATTTTTAATGTATGACGTTCCTTCAGTGGGAAAAATGCCATCTGCGTCAATACATTTATTAAACACGAACGAAATTTGAAATGCGCGTTTCGTGTTGCGAGTTTATTAATAAGTAAAGAACTTTTAAATAGCTAGATGTATGTTGAATTTTTGTAATACTTGAATAATAATAATTAGATACCGTCGTAGGTCGTCTGACTGTAAACGACAACAAAGGTTGGGGGTTCGATTCCTACTCGGGGTAATTAATTATTTCTATTATTTCGTTCTGGTAACGGAATGAAGCGGGACGTCGCCATTCAACATGTCATGTCTCGAAGATTGAGCGGTAAGTTTGATATCTCTCTCCCTGTTAGACAGATACAGCGAGAATCAGCAGCTAAATAACAACATTATTAACATTTCACGATGTATCCCGCAAGCAGGGTAGGCAGAGAGATTAAGACACTCCGTTCCCCATTTTCAGCCTGGTTCTGGAGGCATTGCGTGTTGAGTGGCGGAACTCAACGCCGCGCTTTGCCTGGACACCAGCGAAGAAATGAAAATATAAATGTAAATAAATATTTCATTTACTCGAGTGGGGATCGAACCAACAACCAGTCGATTTTACAGTCACACTTTGTGCCCCTGTGCCACGACTGCCCTCTTAATATATAATATTATATTATATTTATATTATTGTTATTCTCCGCTCAAGGATATCTGGAAAGTGGAAAATGGAGTATTTTATCATTAGATTTACTCTAATCAACCAGCAGGATCGTCCTTAAACATTTATTTGCCTCAAGTATGATGTAGAAACGATATTTACAGTTTAATTCATACAAAATAGCATACGTTCGTAAATATATACTTTTTTAGCATCACGCTGTATCCCATACACAGCAGGGTGGGTAGGCAGATAGAACCTAGTGCTAAAACATTCCGTTACCCATTTTCCGCCGAATTCTAGAGGCATTGCGTGTTGACTGGCGGAAGTCAACGCCGCGCTTTGCCTAGACATCTGCCTAGATATGAAAATATTAAATATTTTATTTCCTCGAGTAAAAATCGATCCCACAACAACTCGTGTTTACAATTACACTTTGTGCCACCGCGCCACGGCTGGCTTAACTATAAATTTGTCAACTCTTATAGGCTAAAAAAAAGAGTAACGCTAATAAATATATAATTAATACATTTGTAACTGCCTATTTTTTTCTCGTGTGGACTTTTACTTTTAACACCTATGACAAGCGTATAAAAATATTAAACTGACAAAATAAAACGTATACTTTAATTGGATAAAGGTTTTAAAATGGTATGTAATTAACAACTCTTATTTTGTGCATTAATGACGTAATAACACATTTTTGAAAAAAAAACAAAGTTAAATATTTTAATGTACGGAGTGTCTTAACACTAGGTTCCCTCTGCCTACTCTGCTGTGTGCGGGATACAGCGTGAAGCTAATTTATTTTTATTTTAATGTATGCGGAAAGACTATTTACCTCTATAAACTACGATCGCGTGTTCTGCAATATTTCAAAAAGTGCTAGTACGTAATTATTGTACCAAATAAATGAAATAGAATATCGTAGCATCGTTACAAGCTGTCTGAGTAAGTGCTACATTTTAACTATAAGTTTCCTCACGCAAACAGTAATTTTTGTTTTTATCTCTAATTTCCAAATTTAGTAAGCATCTAATCCATCGCGTTAAATCTCAGGCCTAATCATTAAGTCCTAAAGAAAATTTGCTTTAAATTATTATTTTCTTCTTGATAATATTTGCTACGATGAAAAGAAACACGTTTGCCGTATACTCGTACTTTTTATCTAAATATTTTTTTAAAAATCAAATTTCAAATGTTATACTAAGGGTACCTACATCGGTAATAATTGCAATATATTGAAACTAATTGATACCGTGTATGCGGTTAGAACTCTCATTAAAGCTACTCGCATGGCGGCTGTCATAGTCATACATGTACATACTTTTGACAGTTTTTCCAATATACTCTGAGAAGTATGGACTTCTGAAAGAATTATTAATCTCCTCTCTTATGTAAGACAAGCCCAGCGCTGAGTTCCGCAACTCAACAAGTAATATCTCGAATTCATGTGGAGAGTAGAGAACGGAGTGTCTTAATACTAGGTATTCTGTATCTCTCTGCCTGCGAAACAGCGTGAAGATGATAGAATATTTTTTTTTACTTTTGTCTTTACATAGTATCACTAAAAGTTTTCCCTAGCGATGTAGTTTCAAATCTTTCAAACTATACAACGAATTGTAATGTAGTTTTCATTATCTACTATTCTATTCTAGCACTTGTGATATGCGTATATCACAAGTGCTAGAATACCATAAGAGTAGTTGTACGTACGCTTCCCGACTACGGTGAGGCCCGAAAGCACATAACCCTTCTTTTTTTAGCGCTTATGTATGTGTGTATGTATGTCCGTTCCTTTGTTCCCTTGTAACTGTGAAACCAGTGCACCGATTTGAATAATTTAATTTAGTTCCAGCAGTCGGCATTTTGCTTAGTTTATTATTAACTTTTTCTCTATTTTCTTTGATCATAATAATAGAAGGTAAAATATATGGTGAAAATCCATTTCTTATCAACTTGTTAGATAAAAATAAGTAGCATAATATGTATGAGAAAGTTCTAGTCACGCTTATCGCGGTGTATCCGTTGAACCCGCAGAAAGGTTGCTGAAATGTATATATATAAACTTAGAACAGTTTCTAATTTCATTTTGTAGGTGAGTTACTTTGAAAAGAATGTTTGTTTATTCAGCAGTAGTTTTGTTCGTTTTCTTGCTTATATTATGTTTTTAATATATTATTTTTAAAGAAGGTTCGTGTTTTACGTGTGTTTTTTTTTTAATTTTGTTTTTAAACTATATCATTAAGGTAGAGATAGACAACTTAAGGTGAAGACAATCCATTGTCCATTATTTTTTAACTTCACGCTGTATCCCTCTGCCTACTCTTCTATGTGCAGGATACAGCGTGAAGCTAAAAAAAGTAATATGAAATGTATAATTTTGTTACTAAAATATCGAATTGTGTAGTAACTAATAAGATGTTTGAAGACTGTAAGATGTTTTTCTCTAAGTAAAAGCCAAAAGTAGAATAATATTAAAAAAAAAAAAAAAAAATCAGCTTCACGCTGTATCCCGCACACAGCAGGGTAGGCAGAGGGAACCTAGTGTTAAGACACTCCGTTCCCCACTTTCTGCCGAATTCTGGAGGCATTGCGTGTTGAGTGGCAGAACTCAACGCCGCGCTTAACCTCGACACCAGAGCGAAGAAATGGAAATATAAATTTAAGTAAATATTTCATCTCCTCGAGTGGGGATCGAACCCACAACCAGTCGGTTTTGCAGTCACACCTCGTGCCGCTGCGCCACGACCGGCCTCAGAATAATATTAAATATATTTTAATAACTTTTGTTCAAATTTCTGCCCGTGTTCTATTTCAAAATTTTACAATTTAAATTCAACCTACTTTTCGATGTTCAATTGAAAGGAAGTTCGCAACGTCTTTTGAATTAACATCCTTTAATAATAAACAATAGATAAGCTTGGAAGGCTTTAAATATAGCCTATAATTATATACAAAATTGTATATCCGCTCTTTTGTAGAGTAGGCAGAGGAAACATAGTGCCGTGACATTCCGTTCTCCCCTTTCCGTATTTAGAGGCATTGCGTATTTGTAGGGTTGCTAAGCTCAAAAGAATATATAAAATCCCTTGGAAGATCAGGTGATCTTCCAAGGTACCGGAGGTAAATAGGGGTTGTCCAACTATTTGTGTTCTTCTGTCAAGATAATTTTTCCCTAGATGGCATGGAGGTAGCAAACTGTAATTAGTTCCAAATATCCGATTTTACAGTTCTTTTGAGCACAAAAAATATAAGCTAAGTCAATAAAATGAGGAGAAACGAGCGTCTACGCTTTATTTTTTTCAATCAAACTTTGTACGATAGTTCGTGTCGTCTTTAAATTATGTAATTTTACCAGAAATTATAGTATTAACAGAGAGAAAAAAAATCGAAAAATAGAATTATATTGGTGTCTTAAGAAAAAAATAACATAAACTTATATTGGCGTAAAGTTATATCAATTTTTATATGTAAGTTGTGTTTCTCCGAATGGAAATCGAACCCACAACCATCGCATACAGTACATACAGAATCTTACAGTTAAATGCTATCTCACTATATCACGACCCGCTCAATTTATTAATGTGCTTACACAAAAAGACTGTGTCAATATAAAATATTAAGAATCATATATTATTTATTATTTCTAGATTTCTTTCAAATCTATATTGAATAGCTAAAAGCTTCTAAGAATTTTATCAAAACTTCCACTTATTGATTCATATATTATATTTACGTTTTCAAACAAAACGCGAATAAATCAATTTTCGATAGAAATATGCATAAATCCTATCAACGATACAATAAATTACAACGTTGATCTGTTTGTTGACTTGTCAAACTGTGCATATTTTATATCTAATGGTCATTTTGAATGGAATAAAGTTTTGTTTTAATTAAATTTGAATATGAGGGAATTCAAAGTCTTTATTTACTTTTTTGAGAAAAAAAATATTTCACGATACATAAACCGGCTGACTAATAAATATTTAAAAATGAGTAAATAAATCAGCTTCACGCTGTATCCCGCACACAGCAGGGTAGGCAGAGGGAACCTAGTGTTAAGACACTCCGTTCCCCACTTTCAGCCGGATTCTGGAGCCATTGTTGAGTGGCAGAACTCAACGCCGCGCTTTGTCTCGACACCAGAGCAAAGAAATGGTAATATAAATTTAAGTAAATATTTTATCTTCTCGAGTGGGGATCGAACCCACAACCAGTCGGTTTTACAGTCACACTTTGTGCCCCTGCGCCACGGCTGGCCTAATAATAATAACTATTAATAATCTCAAATTTCTGTTTTCACTAAGAATTTCTTGCTTAACCTTAATTGTCTTACGTAAGATTATTATGTTCAAAATTAAATAGATATGAAGTTCATCTACCGCTTACTCGCGCGTTAGCGAGCACACTCTAGTTCAAAATTGCAAAATATCACCTTATCGCTGCAAGTATATTCGCTTATTTAAGTTTTTGAGATTTGAAAATAAGTTTGGTTAAATATTTTAAATATTTTATATTATTATTTACGTAGAAATATAAAAAATATCTTACAGACCAGAGGTGGCGCAGGGGCACAACGTGTGACTGTAAACGCAACTGGTTGTGGGTTCGATCCCCACTCGTGGAAATGTAATATTTATTTTAATTTCTTCGCTCTGGTGTAGAGGCAAACTGCCTTGATGCGTTTCGCCACTCAACACGCAATTCCTCCAGAATTCGGTAGAAAGTGACGAATGGAGTGTCTTAACACTAGGTTTCCTCTGCTTACCCTGCTACAATGATACAATGTGAAGCTGATTTCGCTCTATATAATAATTAAACCAATCGTGTGAGAATGAACCCACAAGCATAGTGTTTTCAATGAGAGACCGTACTGCTATGCCACGACACCGTAACATTAACACTCCACTACAACATTAACGCTAATCAATTAAAAAAAATGATTTATTCGAAATTTGCTCAATATATTAACTAACGTCAGTCACTTAATTTTTCAGTATAGAAAAAAATACACAAAAAGATTTGAAGCCCAAAGAAACTTGTATACTTTTAGTCAGCGATTTTCTACTTCCATTCGGGAAAATAAAAAGGATATCAAGCTTTCGTTAAGCTTGCGACACCTCACTGTTTTAAGCTACGAAAATACTTTGTCAAGTTGAAATTCTTATACGGAATATATTTTGAGCATATTTTCTATGATATTTTTGCTTTGACGTGTCTGTTTCAATTTTTACTTTTTTTTTCAATTTCACCCTATATTCCGCATACTGTATAGCAGGGTAGACAGAGGGAACATAATGCTAAAACACTCCGTTGACAAATTTTTTGAAACATTATGTGTGGAGTGGCGAAACTCAGTGCCGGGCTTTTGTCTTGGTGTCAGAGCGAAGAAATGGAAATATTAATAAATGATAATTCATTTCCCCGAGTGATGATCGAATCCACAACCGTCGCGTTACAGTCACACCCTTGTGCCTGAATCACGATGATTTTAACGACGATGATGGCCCTTATTCCAATACAATTAATTATTATTTAAGCTATAATAAGATAGAAAATGAAGAATCTTGTAACTAAACTATCAAGGTATGAGGACGTGTAAGTCTAATATCGGGGAAAATTCAGAGTTTAGATATCATTCGTGGCACAGAGACAAAAACGTGTAACTGTTAACGTGACAGGTTTTGGGTTCGATTCCCGCACGAGGAAGCACATTTTCATTTCTTCGCTCTGTTGACAAGATTGGCCTCGCTTGGGCTTGGGACGCAATGCCTCCAGAATTCGCTGGAAATTGGGGAACAGAAGTGTCTTAATAGAAACGGAGAGTCTTAACACTATGTTCCCAGAGTTGCTCTGTCTACCCTGCTATGTTAGGGATACGGCCTGAAGGTTAAAAGTCTTAGTTTTCACTGTTATCTAACTTAAAAATCAATAGCATCGAGGCCATTTTGCTCACTATACGTATACTGATAAAAAACTGTGATCAAATCTCACGGCAAATTGCGAACTATTATTTAACAACCGCAGCACTATGAAGCTATCACCAAATTGGATATTACACTAGTGACGACCATTTTGTGGTTAATTCCAATATAAGTAAACGCCTTACAAATGAACCTTTCTGGTACAACAAAACGTGGCGTTAAGTTACGTTGCATAACATGCCTTGAATTAGGGCGAAAAATAGAGAATGGGGAGGCCGTTGTGCTGTTGTGGCACAAGCGTGTGACTGTAAACGTGACGGTTATGGGTTCGATCTCCACTCGGGATAGTGAACTATTATTTATTAATGTTTTTATTTCTTCGCTTTGGTAACAAGGCTTAGTACGGCGTTGAGTTTCACCACTCAACACGCAATGCCTTCATAATTTGGCAGAAAAGGGGGAATGAGATTTTTTTTAGGGTGTACTAACAAAAACAAAAAGATCGCAAAATTGAAGAAAATTTAAAACGTTTTAAACAAACCGGAATACGATCAACCATCAACCTTTCAAATTGGAACTAACACTGATAGTGACCACATTTGGTGGTTAGAACTATTGTAAGCTAATTAAGCGTTGCAGTTGCATTAGTTAAAACTTAAGGTTTAAAATAGAAAAATCATTTGTTCAAAGTCACAATTAGCTTTTTTCTGACATTTTTTTTAAACAGGAAAGTTTTAAACGATTTAAATTAAAAAAAAGAGGCCTTCGTTGTTCAGCGGCACAGCGTGTAAACGTTAGGAATGTGATTTCGATTCCCGCTTCGTTTGGGAATTTAGTTATTTTCTTTTCTTCGCTCTGGTATAAAGATGAAGTGCAGCTTCGAGTTACGCCGCCTTGGGCTGAGAGTGGGAAACGGAGTGCCTAGACTCTGGGTACCCTTTGCTTAACCTGCTTATGTGAGATACAAGACGAAACTAAAGAAATATAATTAAAACGTACTTCTGTATCTCCACTTGTTTATTTTACGGGACAGGTAGAGTCCAGTGTCTCCGTTATAGATACTTAATATTGAGTACTTGGTTACAAAATTCAAATTTATTTTAATTAAAGCTGTAATTTATAAGACAGTGTGAAATCATGAATATTGTATATAAATGAAGAAGCTATTATATAAAATGTCGACAAATCAGACAAGTGCGAGTCAGGCTCGCCCACCAAGGGACGAGTAAAATATATATTGGAATATGCACACCAAACTCTTTCATCTGATACCTCACTAGAACGGATTTAATAACAAGTTTTGCCCCCCCACTTAGTTTTCAGAATGACCAATTTCGTAATTCTAGGTCAAATTATTAATTTTAATTCCTTTTATAGTGTCGAAATGCGCGTATTTTGCGATATAAAGGTAGGTTTTTAAGTAAATTAAGTATAATTTTTCCTAGAAATCAAGGGACCGTAAACCTGAGTATATAATTTGAATTTCAACTCGATACTCTAAGCGTTTCTGAGATAAAAGCTTTTGGCAGAAAGACCTGTTCCTGTTTTCCTTAAGAGGTATGGAACACTAAAAAACATTATCCTGCAAAGATTTTTTTTTATTCAACGGTCGAAACAACTTAAGAGCGAAACGATCTATTTTTATATTATGTATATTTGTTTCAGAGCTGAATTTGAACTCTTGAAATGCAGTCAGTCGACCACCATGCCACTACGTACAGTTGCCTTTATTATGCTATACATTAAAATAATATCGTATTTATTTAAAAATCTCATATTCGAGTTCACAATAACAGATATTTATACCTTATATTTGAATATACGCTTTCATAATTCCGAATGTAATAAAATTATTTTCGTTAAATTACCATTATATTATACTTTGTATAGTAGCAAATAAGGCGAGCCAAGCGTGAAGGTAATTTCGCAAGCAATTTTTTTGCTTTTATATCTATATATACATACTAATATTGTGTTATAATGAGAATGTAAATTATTATAACTATAATTTAAAAATTAAAAATCAAATTAAATCAGCTTCACGCTGTATCCCGCACAAAGCAGGGTAGGCAGAGGGAATCTAGTGTTAAGACACTCCATTCCCCAATTTCTGCCGATTTCTGGAGGCTTTGCGTGTTGAGTGGCAGAACTCAACGCCGCGCTTAGCCTCGAGACCAGAGCGAAGAAATGGAAATATAAATTTAAGTAACTATTTCATCTCCTCGAGTGGGGATCGAACCTACAAGCAGTTGGTTTTACAGTCATACTTCGTGCCGCTGCGGAACGACTGGCCTCAACTATAATTTAAGTTTACTCAATAAAATAATTAAAAAGCCTACTGATAGTTACAAGAAATGTGTGACTCATTTAGTGCAACAATGTCGTTTTTACATTTTTTAAATCTGCAGGACGCGCAATTTGTTAATAGTCTTTCTGCATATATTGACTTTTTTTTAACATATATTGACTTTTTTTTAACAAACAAATCGGCCAAGTGCGAATCGGTCTCGCCCACGCAAAATTGTAGGTCTCAAATTTGCGGACGTATGCCCTTATTTTGTATGAAACAAACTACAAATATAAGTATATCATATTTTTTTGCATGGTGTATCTAGAAATTTCTATTTGTATTTGTTGTTTTTTTTTATTTATATTGTAAAATTTCATAATTATATCTCCATGGTAAGTATCTTATAGATTTTAATAACGATACGAATTTCATATAAAAGTAACAGAAACGATGTATAAATGCTCGAATCCTTAGATTGTGTTAATTTAGCAACTCAATGTTTTCTATGCTTTATGGACTCATAGAGATCGATGTTTATTATAAATTTCAACTTGGCAACTTCACTCTATCGTGAGACATAGTTAACTTTGCCTTGATAGAGAGCAGACATACAGAAAGAAGGATCTTCAATCAATGGGACTTTATATAGGTTGCATTTTTTTTCTTTTTAGATACCCATTTGCATTTTTACATTTTTTTTTCTTTTTAGGAACCCTAACAAGTGAAATTACTTCAATCGATATTTATTATAGTATTTTGATTCAATAAAATAATACGTATATGAATGAGTGAATGTATGAAGGATGAATAAATAAACACTATAATGACAACAAATAACATATAATATAATATTTATTTGAAGTGGTGAAGTATAAAGTAAAATGCTTATAAAATCCGAAATATGTAGATTTAAATATTTACAACTATATGTAATTACTATGTAGGTGGTTCCTAAGATTTACTAGTAAATCTTAAGATTCACCAAATGATTAGGAAGTTATATTATAAAAAATATTTTTTAAAAACAAGCACCAATTTCGGTCTAACCTAAATTAATCGTCTCATTTACCTACACTGTTGATGACGATGAATAATTATTAGTAAAATCAAATATTATCCAATATACTGACTTATATATAGTAGTAAAATATATAGGCCGAAATCTTCTTGAAAACAAGTATATAACTACATATTGAATGTCAGAGTAAAATCTCGACGAAACGTGAGTACTATTTATCACGCCAACTCAATATATTTTGTTCCTGAAAAGGAAGAATGGTTTTAGAAAGATATATTATATACCGTCACCGCTATCGTACAGTAGCAGGAATCTAATTAGATCGATAAGTATAGGTTTGATAATTTACAGCTTCAATTTCACTTAAATAGTGTGATGATGGTGGGTTCAGTTTCCACTTAGAGGGATAAATGCTTATTGTTTTCTCGCTCTGGTAACTATATAAAGCGCGGAGCGGAGTTCCACGAATCCACACACAATGTCTCGAAAATTATGATGATGATGGAGTATCCTAAGACTATGTTCCTTTTACATACCCTGCTATACGCGGTATGTAGCGTGAAGCTAATAAAAACACGTATAAATAAATAAATAAATAAATTCCGATTTATTGTTATTTTATACACTACAGCGTTCAATTTTAAACCAAGAGAACATAAATTGTCCACACGTTACATTTTAAAACATAGCGCCTTCGCTTTGTTTTATAGTAAATTTCTGAGTCATCTAAAACAATGCAAGCGACTGTTTTAGAATTTCAATTGCACAATTTTATATTTTTATATGGTGAAAGAGAATTCTTTGGCCATTGCAGCGCCGTGAGACAATGTGTGATTATAAATGCAGTGGTTGTGGCTGTCCAGCTAGGTTAAGACCAAGCCCGGAGATGAGTTCCGCTTTCCAATATACGAATTTCGAATTCGGGCGAAAAGGAGAGAAGATAGCGTTCTCACAGAGTAGGCTATCTTTGTCTACTCTATTAAGTGAGGTAAATTATTGATCCATTAAAAAAAATGTTCATGTACAATTTTTATATTTTTTATTGTTAATCAACACTTAAGACTTAGCGAATGTGAGCCTGCTCCTCTTGAGACCTGACAAAGTTGAACCTATCAGCTCAGTACTTAGCGTTGGACAGTTTCCAAATAGCGCGGGTTCAAATCCCGGAACGTTAAAACAATTAAAACAGCATCACGATTGCAAACAAGCCCCAGAAAAAAACGATAACTAACAATTCTATGTATCTATATAACGGTAAATCAAATTAAAACCTGCAAAACTTTTCAGTTCCGCGCAAACTGTATTTTCCTTTTTCGATTCGGTTCTAAGAGAATTAGGTGCAAAATCTGAACTTATCCCTCGTTTGATATGTAAAAGGTTTCGCCGCCACCATCGAGTCCGGAGTTATCGCGTGATAGCGTATCCTATCTTTATACGGTACTGTACTTTACATTTTAAGACAGTTTTTTTTTAGATTTAACACTTGGCTTAAGTAAATTAATTTTGCTTTTTTTGTATATTAGTTTTTTTTTTGTGGTTAATTCCATTTAAAGGTACAGCGTATGACTATAAGCCCGATATTTATGCTTGAATCCGATGGGTTGAGTTCCGCTACTCAACAGGCAGTGTCTCGAAAATTAAGAAGTAAGTGGGACACGGAGTCTTTTAAAACTGTATTCCTTCTGCCTAACCCGTTATATAAGGGATAAAGAGTTAAGTTAAAAAAAATAAAAATCTTGAAAATTGTAATAAGCAACAAAACCAAAAACGTTCATTCCTTCGAGTGGAAATCGAATCCACAACCAGCTGTGCTGCTACGCCACGACTGCACACCTAAATTGTACCTAAATTAATTCAAATCTCGCCAACAATTACTAAAAGTAATGATTTAAGCGTTATTCTTCATTCTATATATATTCTATATACTTCTAGATACTTCTAGAATAACTCAATTTTATCACAAAGCATTCACTACTAACAGTTCAAAATTTCACTGTCTAAGCATTGTTTGAACTGAAAAATTCAATTTTCCATTTCAATTCGCGTCTATTGCCAACGTGTTCACGACGTGGGAGACAGGACAGTACGCAATTATTTTACGGTATAGGCGTAAGGGGTTAGCGATTTATTACTTACTAAATATAAGCATCACGATTTTTCCTGGACGGAAAATACCTAGTAGAGAACGGAATCTATTGAACACTCCGTTCTCCATTCCTTGCCTGAATTTGAGACATTATGTGTCCAATGGCGGGAGTCAACACCGCGGCTCGTCATGACAGAGACATGAAAATATTTTTTTCCCACGAGTGGGAATCAAACCAACAACCATAGTGTCATCATTTAATTAAAACAATTAAATCAAATGAAATCAATTAAATCAGCTTCATGCTGTATCCCGCACACAGCAGGGTAGGCAGAGGGAATTTACTGTTAAGATACTCCCCCACCGTATTCTGCCTGGTGCCCCACCGAATTCTATAGGCATTGCCTGTTGAGTGGCGCAACTCAACGCCGCGCTTTGCCTCGACACCAGAGCTAAGAAATGGAAATATAAATTTAAATAAATATTTCATCCCCCGAGTGGCGATCAAACCCACAACCAGTCGATTTTACAGTCACACTTTGTGCCCCTGTGCCACGAAAATATACTATATCTTAAATAACCATAGCACTTGCATACTCATAAAGGCACGTTGTGGGTTCGACTCCTACTTGGGGCAACATTTATATTTAAATTATTTTCAATTGCCCCAATTGGACGAGGTTCAAACATTGGAGGAGTACCTTAACACTAGGTTCCTTAAAAAAAATATGAGATATTACAATTTAAAAAAATACCATTTTCAAAAATCTTTTAACTTGAACCACAGAGGACGCCTAGTAAATCCAGCAGCTCGCTATTGTCCGCCAGCCAGTAATAGCTGGCAATAAACAGTTATAATTACAGTGGAATAGAGCATAAAGGGTCTTTGTGTAAATTGGTAGTTTTTTTTTAAATAAACACATAAAAGGAGTTAGCACCACATTTAGTTAATTGAGTATGATGTTATTATCCACTTTCATAATTATAGGAGAAATAAAGCTTAGTTAATAAGATTTTACTTAGGTTTCACGCTTTAACCCGCATATAGCAGTGCAGAAGGAAGGAACTTAGTGTTAAAACACTCCGTTTCCCATTTTTCGCTTGAAAATTACTGAAAAATGAATAAATATTGATAGTAACTACCATACATAGTAACTATCAATACTAATTACGTGGCGCAGGGGCACAAAGTGTGACTGTAAAGCCGACTGTTTGGGGGTTCGATCCCCACTGGAGGAGATGAAATATTTACTTAAATTCATATTTCCATTTTCTTCGCTCTGTGTCGAGGCGAAACGCGGCGTTGAGATCTTCCACTCAACATGCAATGCCTCCAGAATTCGGCAGAAAGAGAGGAATGAAGTGTCTTAACACTAGATTCCCTCTGCCTACCCTGCTGTGTGCGGAATACAATGTGAAGTTGATTTTACAATACATACAAATGAAGAAATAGAGTAGAGTAGAGTTGAGATCGTCTTGGCTCAGCGGCACTGCATCTGCATGTAAGCGCGACGAAAGTAAGTTCGCCACTCGGAGGCATAACTTTTTTTCCTGACTCTAGTAATAATACATTGAGTTCCGCCACTCAACAAGTATCTGTTACCCTCAGTCTGCTCTGCCATATACGAGATGCACCGTGAAACTGAAAAAAAAATGCCTACTAACATAATTTATCTTTCAATAAGCAAGCTATATTATAATGACAATAGAAACTGTCGTGGCGTAGTGGCATATCGGAATGCAAACTCAATATTTTCGAGTACAACTCCCACTTTGAGGAATGAATCGTTTTTATTTTGTCACTCTGGCTCGTTTGACAAAGTGCGTCGTTAAGCCTAACATGCAATACCACTCGAAAATTGAGCGTAAAGTGGGGAACGGAGTGTCATAACACTATATTCCCTCTGCCTACTCTGCACTATACATTTTCTGTATGTAAGATACCAGCGTCAATTTAAGAAAAAAGTTAATTTAAACATTTCATTTACTCTAGATTCAACATTTTACTTCCAAAATATAAACTAAAATCCTTTCCGTGAGCTTAATTTCAAATAAACTACAGGTACAATTTAATTTGTAACAAGAATGCATTTATCGCACATAATGGTACATTTTCACACTAAAACGGTAGAAAAGGTTGGTCTAAACGAGAAATTACATTCACGTTTGTCACTGTGGATGTAGTAGCACCTATGTATATTGTCCTTTTAAAAATATTTTTTATTTATGTTAGATATATTCTAAAGCAGAAAGTGGGAAACGAAAACGTTTTAAAGGGAACGGAGGGTCTTACCGCAAGGTTCCAGGTTTCAGCTCATACCTTTAGAAACCATCTAACCGTACGGCTTAAAATCCCGCTACGTTCAAATTTGTATAATTTCTTGAAAAAAAAATATAATTTCTTCCTAAATTTGGTAGTGATATATAATATTAAATTTTAAATCAACCTTTGGCCACTCCACATGAAGAGTATAACTTTCACAACATATTTTCAGAGCCAAAGCATTTTTGTCACCTTTGCATCCTTCTACAAAATACTTCGAAACTTCGAACGCGATGTTAAATACAGCTCGAGTGCGCTTCTATATATTGACAATAAGCTTTTGCATACTAATCATTACCGTATCTAGAGATATTTTCTGATAGGACTTTAGCTTAGAATCTAAAAAATTCTGGGATGAATAGAGGACTATTTGGTCAGACTATCCAGCCCCCAATTTTTATACCAATGGCCTATGTATCTGGCTTAAAATTAAAGTATCTAAATGTAATGTTTGTAACTTTGTATAATAGCATTCACTATTAAAAAATCCTACTGTATAACTTCTTTTCAATTACTTTTAATATTGCATGATTATTAAGTAAATTGTAATAATAATTAATATTTTTTTTAGCTTCACGCTTTATCCCGCGCATAAAATTTTCCTGCCGCATAGGGAACCTGGGAACCTAGTGTTAAGGTACCACATTCCCATTTAAACACTTCTATACCAAATTTTCAGTCGAATTCTCGAGGCGTGTCTCGTGGGACGTGAAGTCTCGAACTCACCACACCAGAGAGCAAGATACAGTCAGCTCATTCTGCAAGAATACAGGACAGTACGCGAGGCAATTAAGAAATCGTTGATTGTTTGATATAATAAATTTATCAACAGATAGACAGATGCCACATCAATCTACTGTCAAGGATACACTGAAGTGGACTACTGTAAAGTGTCCAAATTCAAAACGTCAGATTTTAAAAAATATATAATACTAAGTACACGTGATTAATACGAATAATTTGCTTGAATTAGAATTTCTTATACTACTTATTCGCAAAAAATATAATATTCAAGTTTCTTTCAATTTCTAGAACAGGGAAAACAATTAATTTTCCCAAATAAGAATCGAAATGACACCCATTATGTTCATAGTTAGATATACACAGACATTTCTAACTTAAATTCTCATAGCTTTTATCCAAAGTAAAATAACGAACTTGTTCAGACTGTATCTTTTGTGTCTATATCCCTTTATCTTTTACGATTAATCCTTCTTTTGATCTTCAATTGTTTCCAGCAAGCTCGTTTTTTATAACCTCACTCTTCAAATATTTTGTTGACACAAGTGTTAGAATACATTATTGTTTTTTGTTTTATATTGTTCGTTGTTTTTTGAATAAATTAAATTGGGCGAATTTAAATTTCTTAATACTTTTATCCTCTACTCTTGATACTTTTTTCTGGAACAAGTTGAATTAATACTTGTTTGAACTCGTTATTTACTTGTCGGAATATTAAAAAAAATCTTTAATAGGTTAGACTATTACAAGCATCGTAAAATTATATAAGAATGTCAGTATTATAAATCCACACAGGTCCATTGGCTATTGTAACAGTATGTACCTGGAGTATGAAATATTAAAAATAAATAAATAAAATAAAATATGCATGGTAATACACATTAATAACATAGTTAATTAAGAATAATACAATCTATATATTTTTAATACCATATTAATCGAGACGAGTTCATGTATTGTCGTCCCGAGTGTCGCAACCGTCGTTTCGTGTATGGCCTTCCTTGTGCCAATGGCCTTCAAATCATCAATACCCACTATGGGTATTGATGATTTGAAGGCAGTGGTCGAGTCGAACTCTTAAGTACTACGGTACAAATATATATGATACACATAAAGACTTGTACCAAATGTATAATATAATAAATATAATATAATAATTCGAAGCCTATGATGGCATGATCTTTTAGGATTGAATTTCTTATAAAGGCAATATATGTGTAGGAGCGACACATATTGTGGACCAAAGTGGATCTATTGGTCAACAATATTATAATATTGAATGTTGCTTGACGTCGCGGAAGCTGACATGATGGACTTATGCGAACTGTTATAGCGACATTAACTATGTCGTGGGTGATGCCGTCTCGCAGTACGCTTGCGGTACGTAAGCTATGCCTGTATGATGTTGGTCGTTAACATATTGTATACCACCTCTACGTGTGATGCTATTTTATGTCCCAGCTTCGGTGTATGTAGTAGTGTCCGCCTACGGTTCGAGACACGACTGTGGGGTGTGTGCCGTGCGTTTATTTAACATATCGGCCGCCTTACGGTAGTGTGTTCGTTCCAACGACTTATATTGATCTCACAAATCAATCAAAATCACGAATCACCATTCTATAATAGTACAATCTTAATATAAACAAGCGTAACAAGTACCTTCAGAAAGATCATACACCAACGTCCCGGAGAGTTCAATAAGACTGTTGCAGCCGCAGTTTCGTGGGAATTCACGTTGTAGAGGCGTGGCGGTGCCCGCAGTTATAGTAGAGAGGAAGCTAGGACGTGCTCTTGGCTTTTCTTCGGAAGAGCTTCGAGTTATGACATAGTGATATGGTCGAGTTTCAGTTATTTAGATAAACTTCTGGTGGCATTCAATAATACACATGTGTTGCAAATATAACTTTCTTAACACTGTAATACCTCTGAATCTCTAAAAGATTTTAAGTTATACACGATTACAACTATAAACGGTTCTAACCACTAGATATATCACGAGCCAAGGCATCATTTATAAAATAATATTTTTAAAGGTGTTTGTGATATCAGTTACACTATTTTCCATTTATTTAGAAAAAATACGTCCAACATGTACATTCTATAATTCTATACAAGTTTTGTATAAGCAGAACTTGACGTATTAAGCTTATAAGTGAGTAATTTATAACAATAATATATACATATAATCTCTTGCACAACATTAAAATCTAAATTAAATGTATACTAAGGAACCTACTGTTAAGACATACCGTTCCCCACTTTCCGTCGAGTTCTGGAGGCATTGCATGTTGAGTGTCGGAGCTCAACGCCGTGCTTTGCTTTGGCACCAAAGCGAAGGTATAAAAATATAAATGTAAATTAATATTTCATTTCCTCGAGTGGGGATCGAACCCACAACCAGTCGATTTTACAATCACACTTTATGCCTCTGCGTCACGACTGGCCTAAAGGTTTTAGATAAAGCATTTATCAATTATTTTAATCGTATTAAGAAAATACATAAAAAAAAAATTAAATCAGCTTCACGCTGTATCCCGCACACAGCAGGGTAGGCAGAGGGAACCTAGTGTTAAGACACTCCATTCCCCACTTTCTGCCGAATTCTGGAGGCATTGCGTGTTGAGTGGCAGAAATTTTATTTTTATTATATTTCCATTTCTTCGCTCTGGTGTCGAGGTTAAGCGCGGCGTTGAGTTCTGCCACTCAACACGCAATGCCTCCAGAATTCGGCAGAAAGTGGGGAACGGAGTGTCTTAACACTAGGTTCCCTCTGCCTACCCTGCTGTGTGCGGGATACAGCGTGAAGCTGATTTTTAAATGTGACATTCTAAAGCAATGAATAAAAAAAAACTTTGCCGCCATTTTTCAATTATTTTTCAAGCAAGCAAAATGAACGTATATGACTTTTTGTCACATACGTTCAGTGTTGAGTGGCGAAACTCAACACCACGCTCTATCATGTTATCAGAACAGAAAAAATAAAAATAATTCGTTTCCATGAGAGGGAAAGGAACTCGCAACTGTCGCCTTTACAATCAGACGCTATGCCGATACACTATGATTAAGCTTTATTCTAAATAATGCAAGTATAAAAATAACAATATATTCGAAAACGAACCCATTATACAATAATTATACATACACTCCTTACTTATCACCTGTTGTAAATGCTTTTTTTTCAAGTCGTACTAAGCACACAAAGGCAGTAGATCCCAAGATCCAAACTTACAGTGGAAGCTGAGCAAATCAACAGTTTTGCGCGCGCCACGGCTCACCCCTCAGTCTAAAGCCACCTTCCAAACCGACCACACGTCTGCTGCACCCTCATCCTAGAATAAATACATACGAAATATTTCATTGAAAAAAAAAATTGAAAAAAAGAACCGATTGTGAAAGTGCCGTGACTGAAAATGTGTATTATAGAAGCCGGGTAATACAAAACTTTAGCATGTTTGTGACAAGATGATCGAGTGTCAAGACAGGATCTGAGGCTGTAGTGGCCAGGTATTTATAAAATATTTTTTGTTTTACTTTCGGAAAGCGTATTAAAATCTATGTGCTGCAGGTTCAATTCTGTTACGTTAAATTTTTTATATGTTCTTTAAAAATATTTTAATTAATAGTATTTAATAGGTTTATTTAGATAATTTTAATATATTTTATAAATAATAAATTTGCTATACCTTTTTTTACCTTTTCGCAGTAACCCATGTATGCAGCATGTAGGGTAGGCAGAGGGAACGTAGATCTGTATTTATAAATCGCTCTTAACTTTGAGATCGATCTTGAGACTGTTAAAACTCTATTCTACCCGTTACGCCTAATTTTTGAGACATTAAGTATTGAGTGATGAAACTCAACTCTCGGTTTGGCGTGTTATCAGAGCTATAAAATAAAAATAGTTTAGACCTGCAAGTGGGAATCAAATCTACAGTCGTCGCAATTCCAGCCACACGCTGTGCCGCTGCGCCACGACGTCCTTTTATTCTTATGCAGTATACATATAAAAACGAAATAATCAGAACTTTATTTTTTAAAAAAAAACTTTGTGATGGAGCTATTTTTGAGCTTTACGTTTGGAATAGAAGAGAATATTTTCCTTATTAAACAGTTTAAATTTATATTACATTGGATAATACAACAAGAAAACTTTATTGTAATGTATATATGTATACTTTTATTATAATAAGATTAAGACTATAATAATGCTTGGAGAAATAAATTATTTAATTTTTTAGCTCTTTTAACAAAACAGCACGGCGTTGGATCCCACCACTCAAGAAGCAATGACTCGGAAATTGCAAGCAAGTGGGGAATGGAATGTCTTAATATCAGGTTTCCTCTATCACATTCGAGATACAGCGTAAAGCTAAAAAAAAGAAAAAATATAAACTATTATTTTCATTGAATAGTGAGTGGCCAACACTTGTAAGGACTATTTTCATTGAGAAATTCGTGTAGAAAAAAAATATTTAAAACGTATTCAAAATTTAAAGAAAACCAAAATTCGATTTTTTAGCTTCACCATATAATCCACAGGACAGGCAATTATAGTGTTATGACACTCTGTTCCCATTAAGATACTTTGGTTTCCCGCTTTCCACCGAATTCTGGAGACACGACGAGAGGAACTCAATGGGTCACTTCGCCTCACCTACCAGAGAAAATGAAAAAAAGGGTCATTCCCTGTACCCACAACCTGTCGCGTTAACAGTTGTACTTAGTTTGTACTTATTTGTTTATAGTTTAAATGTCTATCTCTATCATCATCATTATCAGTATATCTTCGGATCCGGATTTGCATTTAATTATTACTTATAATATAGCTGGATCACTACGATTTTACCTCAAGAGTAGAATTCTTAAAAATCAAATAGAGCCTAGATCCTGTTCATACTTGTTAATACCGTTAAGACCGTTCTCCGCCTCCTATTCTTTTAGTTATGTATTCAATGTTCGAACACATTTTTTTATTGTTTTATCATCGTAGAAACAAAGTTTCTAAAAACTTTGTTTGAACTAGAACGAGTGTAAAAAGGATTCAATGTGTGAACGAAGTTTACTGTGCTAGACTTTTAAAGCATTAAATCAATCTCAAATCATCTTGGATAACTTTAAATAACGAATTTTATTCTATGCATTAAACAACCAAAATTAAGTAAAATATTTCCACATCTCCCAACAAAAATCTAGTTGAGATACATTGCTTAAGCTTTTCATATATTTTAGAAGTATTTCGTATTTGGCGACGGAACTTAGCACCGCACATTAACTTATTAAACAAAAGGAAAAAAATAAAAATATTCACAGAATATAATATGTGTAGGTTAGTTTTATTATAATTCTGCTCCATAATTAATATTTTGCAATACAATATAAAAGATTAAAAACATTATTAAGAATAAAAAAATTATAATAATATATTTTAAAGGCCTATTTATTTTTAATTACTTATTTTTCATATGTAGTTTAAATAATATAATAAAGTGAGATCTTTAATATGTATTTGTTTTACGAATAAAAGTGGCACAGTGGGATTTAATAGATTTTACTAGTACTATTAATTTATAATTTTGGCTATGCGTTGTGGAGTGGAATTAGATAACTTCATATAAACTGAAGATATTCACTATTCAGATCCTGACTCCATACTAAATAAACATTGGTGTCACATTACTGTATTGGCTCCTGAGCTAAATATAACTGCCAAATTTCAAGATATTACAGGCAGAGAAGACGAGGTAACCAGGGGACTTAGTGTTAAGATACTTCGTTTCCCATTAAGACACTTTTGTTCGCTATTCGGATGAATTTTGGAGTCATTACGTGTAGAGTAGCAAAAATGCGGCAGAAAGTAGAGAACGGAGTGTCTTCACAACCAGCTAGCTTATAGCAGTGAAGCTGAAAAAATATGTAATATACTATAAAAAGAAAGCTCTCTTAAAGCTTAAAATGTTAAGCACAATTAAGCTCAATTAATGTCAGTCACAAGATGCTGGAGAAAGTAAGAAGCGTATATCTTTCTTTTAAAGAAATATACAATCTTAATACGTTTTAATTTAAGTTGGGGATTTATTATTTTTGGGTATTTATAGAACATGTGAACCAGTCGTGGCGTAGGGATACATGCGTACGACTGTAAACGCGACAGGTTGTGGATTCGATTTAAACTTAAATAAATGAAATATTTAATATTTCCATTTCCTCGCTTTAATAACAAGAAAAAATTAATGTAAAGCATAAATATTTTTTTCCCTGAGTGGAAATCGAATACGAAACCGCCAAAAACCATCAGACGTTGTGCCGCTGTGCCACGATGGTCTTGTAATATTATTAATTGGAAAAATCACAAAAACGCTTAAAGGTAGCACTCAACATTTTTTTTATATCTCGGTTCAGTTCATTATTTATGGAACTTCGAGCGTGCCAATTTAAAATCTCATTAACTAGTTAGCTTCAAAGTGTCAAAGGGCTCCAAAATAAGTCTCAATTCTCAATACTACAATCACAAAAAAAATCTCTTAATAATACGCCTCTACAACATCTATTTGAACGCGTCAGTTACTTTAAAAGGGCAACTCGCCTTTTAAAAATAATATATAATAACAGCATGTAACGTAAATAAATCTGTCAGATTCACATTGGAGATCCATTAATTATAGTAATTAAAGATCAGGACAGGAAAGACGGGGAATTACCGGGTACAAGGCTGACTTTTTTAATAAACCCTTTTTTTCGTGTTGAACCATGGAAAAGGACACTATATATTATTTTTACTTTCAAGTAAAATTAAATCAGTTTCTAAGAAAAACTTTTTATGTTTTTGCTTTTAATGGAGAGAGAAACCTTGGTGGACTGAGATAATAAAGAGTTACATTATTCTGTTTATATTTTCACCGCAATAGTTACTTTATTATGTACAGATCAAAACAGGTAGAGATTGATAATAGTGTCAAGACACTCTGTTTCCCACTTAGACCTAAATTCGAAGCTTTGCGTGCTAACTTCTGGAACTCAACGCCGAATCTTCTTAAAAACGATGTTTATTATTGCTTTCATACACACATTCACATACAAATACATTTGGCAACGTTTCAGCAATTGAAAGGTTTAATTAAACATACATACGGGTCAAGGATATTTAATAATTTACACAAATAGGTATGAATTACAAAGCGAAAACAACAATGTCCTTTATGCCTCTGGTTATGAGGTTGTGACTGGTTAAATATGCACCGTACTGTACTGTGAATAAAGGGAACGGATTTCGAAGAAACCTTGTGTTTGGGTATGCTGCCCACAAATAGTCTTAGAAAGATGTATATTTTGAGTACAAATGAGACCGTGACACAGCGTGTGGCGACTGTGAACGCGACGGTTGTGGGTTCGATTCGTCCTAAAATCAGATCCACGCTGTATCCCGCACACAACAGGGTAGGCAGAGGGAACTTAGTGTTAAGACACTCCGTTTCCCACTTTCCGCCAAGTTCTGAAGGCATTGCGTGTCGAGTGGAGGAACTCAATACCGCGCTCTGCCTCGACACCAGAGCGAAGAAATAAAAAAATAAATGTAGATAAATATTTTATTTCTCGAGTGAGAATCGAACCCACAACCAGCCGATTTTACAGTCACACTTTGTGCCCTTGCGCTACGACTGGCCTCATTCCATCGATCAGTCCAAGAGGGTATGAATTATTTTGATTTCTTCTCTGTGGTAAGAAGACAAAGCGTGGCATAAAGTTCTGTCACTGAACACGCAATTTTTCGAAAATTGAACAAGAGAGAAGTAAAAAATAGAAATATTTAAAAAAACAAGATGTTGCGTAAAGAAAATCTTATTTTTTCACATATACGTGAGCTTATGATTGATTTAACATATATATTTTGTTAAATAGGCCAATAATCAGAATTATCTAGACCAAGGATGAGCATTTCTTTTTTTATAGTGTCACGCTGTACGCACAGCAGCACAACAGGGTAGGCAGAGGAAATCTAGTGATAAGACACTCCTTTATCTAAAAACAGATATCTACAATTTATTATATTTCATCGATCCCTATTATTGTAATGTTATAAGATTAATTATAATAATACACACCGTTACCCACTTTCCGCCGAATTTTTCGAGGCATTACTCTATTCCTAGATGCCAGACCGAAGAATTAAAAATATTAATAAGTAATAATTTATTTTCCCGAGTAGGGATCGAACTTACAACCGTCGGGTTGCAGTCACACCCTTGTGCCCCTGCGCCACGACGACCTGCATGTATGTGAATTTAATTAACTGTCCGTAATATTAGATGGACAACCGGAAAGGATTGCTTAACATGCTTCAAAGCCCAGATGAAGTTACAATTGTCAATATCAGCCTGCATAGAGCATCGTTCCAATCAAACGAGATGTTTGATTTGTCAATTGTCTCTGTAGTGGCATGCTAGGATAGCATATGACTGTAAACGTGATAGTAATGGATTCGATTCCCTCTTAAATAAAATAATTATTTTCACTTCCATGCTCTGGGAGCTAGGCAAAGTGTGGCGTTGGATTTCGTAACCAACGCGCAATATTTCTATTTCGTATAAAGTGGTATTTAAATACTAAATTATCTCTGTCTAGCATGCAAAATGGGAAATAAAGCATTAGGCTATTAAAAGTATATGTGTATGCCAGTCATGGCGCAATAACATAAGGGTAAGCGTGAGACTTTAAGCGCGACAGGTTGTGGGTTCGATTTCCACTCCAGGAAATGAAATATTTAATATTTTTATTTCTTTGCTCCGGTAACGAAGCAAAGACGGAAGGTGGAGAACAAAAGTCTTCACTGATATGACTCCAACCTTAGCCTCACCAAGGAAAACACCTATTTTATTTCAAAACGTTTTATTTTATTTAAATTGCCAACAATTTTGAGCATATTCAGGCAAATATTTTCACCTAGATACAATTTGAAAGCTTGATTTACAAAAGAGCGTCCCTATTATGCTGAGGCTCGATGATTTTCGCAGTTAAACTTTTTTGAATACACCAACTCGTGATTAACTCTCTAACATCCTTCATAATCAATAGGATTATATGTACGTATGTTTATCCATTGTTTGGATAAACAATTTTTTTTTAAAGTACTTTGTCTATTGTACCGTTAGATAGTGTCGATTGTGGGTTTGATCCTCACTTAGGGGGCAATGGGGCAAATTTTTTGCTTCACGCATTTTTCCCACACATAGCATGGTAGACCGAGAGAACCAGGAAACCTAGTGTTAAAACACTCCGTCTCCACGAAGACACTTCCGTTCGTTCCCTACTTACCGCCGAATTCCGAATTTATTGCGTGTTGAGAGGCGGAAAACAACGGTGGCAACCTTGCGCTTTGTCTCGTTACCAGAGAGAGAAAATGATTTCTTTCTTTGTTTTTTAATCTTACCAATCAGTTTATACAAAATAATTCAGTAGTTTATGAAATATGGATGTTCGAGTATTTCTGGAGGAGACGAATAGTTTAAAATCGGTTTAATTATTTCTAATAGGTACTTTTAACTAAGTAAGTGAGTCCATTACTGTATTTTGTCCATATATAAACACTCGCTTCTGATAACTATACCATATTATGTTACCTCATAGTGCACGCTGTATTCTACATATAGCAGGGTTAACAGAAGGGATACTTCTTCCCCCACTTTACTCCATTTTCAAGACATTGCGTTTTGAGTGGCGGAACTCAACGCCCCGTTTGGTCTTACTACCAAAGCGATGACATAAAAATATTTTACTTTCCCGAGTATAAATCGAACTCACACCCGTCAAGCTGTTTACCTCATCGGTCTCCTATTTGTAAGCTGTTATAATTATAACCAATTAACATTTTCATGAAAATAATTGATCATAAAATTTTCTTTATAATAACTCGCGGATATTTGTTGTTCTATCTTTAATTATAACAGTAAAATGGATTTAAAATATGCTTAACCGTCTAGAAAATTTTAATAACAGCAATGCTTACAATATTGAAATATTATTATTAGGTCTTGTTTTGTTTAATAACTTTGTAAGAATAACGTAATTATAGAGAATATATTAATTTACATACTTTTCGTTTTTACCTTCATGCTGTATCCCGCTTATAATGGGATGGGCAGAGGGAACCTAATATTAAGGTGCTCCATTCCCTAATGCACCACACCCCATTTTCAAAAAAAAATGCGTCTTGAGTGACGAAAATCAATGCCACCCTTTGATACCAGAGTGAAGAAATTTAAATAATTCATTCCCGTAAGAGGGAATCAAACCGGTTTTACAGTCAGATATTATATCAATATTCTACAAAAATACAATTTTGTTCAATATATGAAAGGAGAATATTGAAGAAAAATGTACTTGAGGCTAAAAATTACAATGAAAATGTTCAGCGGAAATTAGAAAATTTGTTCAAACATGTGGGAATATATTAAGGCGAAATTCTCGTATAGAATCAATTCTTTTATATAGATAAAATAATACCTAATTTTAAAAAGATTCAGTAGGCTCGATAGACCATAGATTGAGGCCAGTCGTGGCGCAGGGGCACAAGCGACAGGCTGTAGGCTCGAGTCACACATGAGGGAAAGAAATGTTTATTATTTATGTTTCCCACTTTCCGCCAAATTCCGTGTTGAATGGCGTAACTCAACGCCACGCTTTGCCTCTACACCAAAGCAAAAAAAAATTAAATATTTTCCATTTATAAATGTTTTTAGAAAAAACATTTAATAAAACTTTGGTTCAACCGGTTCGATATAAACATATCGAGGAATTTTTATTTTTTTAACAAATTGGTAAATCACTGCCTTTGTCATTTGCCGAACATTTCATAGTATTTATTTATTTAGACCGAACATTTTTATTTGAAAAACATTGAATTGAAATATGAGCTCAAAGCATAATTTATTTCATCCCAACTGATCCATGATCACTTTAAAACTATAGATTCAATTTTTAGATGTTTTTTTTTAATAAGCTACATAAATTTCACATATTTTTCACAATTTCTATCATAATCCTACAAAGATAAAGAAATATCTTTAATATAAAATTTAAAAAAAATCGTCAAGTGCGTATCAGACTCGCCCAACGAGAGTTCCGTTTCAGGATTGTAGGTCAACGGGAAGTACAACGTATATAAGTAAGTTTTTCAGATTTTTTCTTGTATTTGTCCTGCAACTTCTTTTCAAAACTCTATATAGGTTTTGTGAATATTCAGCGAATTTCATGCATAATGCAGGAAAAACGATGCATACTTCATTTATTTCTTCTATATGATATTAATTCCGATTCCGTTTCATTTCTTTTGAGATATTAACTTCACACTATATCCCGCATAAAACATGGGCAGGCAGAGAAAACCTAGCGTCAAGACACTCCGTTCTCCACTTACGTCCAATTTTTGAGTCATAGCGAGTAAATGTAAATAATTCATTCTTTCAATTAGGAATCGAACCCACAACTATTACGGTTACAGTGAGACGGTACGCCACAACGACCTCATTTTACTACTATAACAAATGCAATTCAAAGTTCAGATAATAATGCTATCATTTTAGTTATCTCGTACGTATTTACATATATGCGGCTAAAGTTTGTCTTCCAGCGTATGAAATCAATAGATTCTCTCCAAGATATTAAGTTTTAAGTTAGTAGTAAATTTAAATATTTTAGTGCAAAGTTTGGCTTTGATCAAAAGTCATTTGCATAAGTATATGTTTAATATTTTCTAAAGTTTTATTCCAAGAAAAGAAATATATTTAAGAAAACATATGAAAATTTGAACGTAGCGGGACTTGAACACGTGCATTGGACTTGTTTTACAATGTTTATTATTTTTTTTATTTTTGTATTTATTTATAACGTGTATTTTATTTAGGAACGTGGTAGTAACTTTTTTCTGCTTTATTTGTATATCTATATAGTAGAGAGAACTTAGTGTTAAGAGACTGTGTTTTTTACTTTAAACCAGAATTCAAGACATTACGTATCGAAAGTCATCGCTGTGCTTTGTCTCCCAGCGCAAGGAAATGAATTCAATATCTTACTTGCATACAGTAAAACATATATTTACTAAAAAAATATTCTAAGATAAATAATATTATATATAAAGTAAATTTGAAAGTTAATATTATAAAAGTATGACAGTTTGTAATTAATGCCACTTAGTCCTTAACCTGGACCTAACGACCTATTAATGTTAGGTTACCTAACGATCGTGAAATATGCCTCTGGCCCTCTTGAATACATATTCAGATTCAAGTTTTATAGCCAGGTTTGTAGCATTAATTTTATTAATTATTAATTATAGGCTAAAATTAAGAAATAAATTTATTGTTTTTAAAAATACAATATTTATTGTAGAGCTAGAGACTTATCGACAGGTGAAATATTTAATATTTTAATTTCGGCGTTGAGTTCCGCTACTCAACACGCAATACCTCCCAGGCAAAAAGTGGGGAACGAACTATCTTAACACTAGGTTCCTTCTGCCTAGCCTGCTATTTGCTGAATACGGCGAGAAGAAAAAAAAATTGAGGCACTAATTTGGGCACAATTTCTTATACAAGACTAGATTTACCTGCGGCTTTGCCTCTACGGTCAAATGGATATAAGTAATGTTTCATATTATAGGGCTACATGAATAAAGATTCAATGTAAATTCCCGAAGTTTCTGTGACTGGAGGTGCTTCATGGAAACGGTTTACAATATATAATAATAAAAAAAAATATACACAATAAAATTCAATTTGAGAAAAATAGTTCTCAAGATTATATTGTATGTTCAACTAAATAAATACTTTAGCTTTATAATATAAAAACTTAATATTATAAAGCTAAAGTATTTATTTGGTTGAACATACAATATAATCTTGAGATTGAGATCTTTTTTGAACCCGGTCGTAGCGCAGGGCCACAAACGGCGACTGTAAACAGTTGTGGGTTCAATTCCTACTGGAGGAAATGAAATATTGAAAATATACATTTTCCTGCCGCTGGTAACGAGGCAAGCCGCGGCGTTGAGTTCCACTACGCAATACGCATAAATCACAGAATTCGGTGACAAGTGGGGAACGCAAGTTTTTTAAGGGGCGTGTCTTAACTCTAGGTTCCCTGGTTACAGTATAGCAATTAATTAACTATTTACCTAATGATAATGACTTTGAAAACCACTGGTCTAGGTTATTATATGGTTTTTTTATTGGTGGTAATAGTACTTATTTAGAAAGCGTATAAAAATTTGAACGCAGCGGGACTCGAACCCGCGCCTCCTGGAAACCGACCAGGCGCTCTGACCACTAAGCCATGCGTTCTCGCCAAGCTGCGTCGAAATTTTTATACGCTTGTTACAACTTATTTATGTTGTTAGCATCTCTGTAGGGAGATTTTTACAAATTTCCGCTACCCAAAGATAATTACTAAGAATTATCGTTT
>JAAIXJ010000327.1:48718-61370 GCA_013403705.1 Heliconius hermathena
GTCAATAGATATCATTGCGTATGTTTCTTTTTTTTTTTCAAATATAAATATCTTTAAAACTTTAAGTACATTATTTTTTGATAGAATGTAGCAGTAACCTTTCCAAACTATTTTTTTTTTGATGCGCCGTTTATTTAAATGCGCCATCTATTTAGGTTTAAAATTAAGGACAGTTTAAAAATGCTGTTTTTATGTTAAATTTCACCTAACATAAAATTATATTAACCGAAAACGATGTTGTGCTAAAGTATTAAAATTATTAATATTCCTCCCGTCGTAATTAGTGTTTAACTCCACAGAATGTCTTTTGCTTTATCAAGATTCGTTAGTACCTACTATTTGTTGCCAATAGATAGTGTTACGTGTATGAAAGAGAGTATCAAGATTCGTTAGTACCTACTATTTGTTGTCAATACGTTACTTGTATCGATTTTTTACTATCTCAAATATAAACTTCTTGAAAACTTAAATACTTATATCTTTTGATAGAGTGAAGCGATTACACTGAAATAAACACTAAAAGTTACTCTAATCAGAGTACTTGTAGTAGTAGTAGTACTTGTAATTTTATGTATAAAAGTTGCTTAAATTTACTGTGTACTTTTTACGTGATACGTGTTTACATAAGCAGATAAACAGACAAACAGACAAAAATTCCAAAAACGTTGGAAATGGATTCTGTTAACTATCCTTTAACATCCTGGCTTATTTTTTTTTAAATATTTTCAATGTGCAGAAACGACTTTTCTACAGATTTATTATAAGTATAGATTTGTATGGGAAACGAACACATAACCTGTCACGTTTATCCCGACTGGCCTTTAAATATAATAATTCTATCGAACGGGTATCGAATTTATTAAGCGATTAGTCGGACTCTTTCCAACAACAATTGAACAAAGATAGAACGCGGCGTTAAGCTGCATCACGTCAAGAAGAAAGTGAAGAAAAAGGAGAAGAAAGTGAATAACAACTATCTTCACACTAGACGCTCTTTGTCTTCTTTTCTATAATACAGGAAGTAGCTACATCTACGTATGTATGTGCTATATACACGGTACATGGGTTTATTTATTTTTATTACTCTATATATGAACAACTTTATTGGAAGAAAGCTCCACGGGGAAATAATAAAAGCTTACTTTTAAGACATGTTAGGCTTATGATTTATATACGGATACATACACCTCTTCATTTACTTATATGGTTTATTTTTTGTATTTATCGTCATTGAACACAGAATATTTATTTTTAAATAAATATTAAAACTTTATTATGGAAAAAAGTAAATATAATTAATAACTGCATCCGCCTGCATAGATGTTATTTAGTATTTAATTGTTATTAAATAATTGCAGGAATTTTATCCTGATTGAATCACACAGAACTCGACATACATAAATGTAGATCTCCCATTCTCTTGTCGGTGACTTCGAGAGTGACGCATTACTTAATATTTAACTTGGCTCCCAATTCACATTTATGTTTTTGATGGTATACCATTACTTTTTGTGAAGAAATTATTACTATTAATCTTTAATACTTTGCTACTTTTAAAATTGCTTTATTTTCCTACGTTCTTTGATCTAACTTTTATACTCAACGTTGTTTTTACTTTTTTACAGTTCCGTACATCAAAAGGTAACAACGAACCCTTATTGGATCACTTTGTTGTCTGTCTATCCATCTGTCAAGATTATTTTTCTCCTGATCGCGTGGAGAAATCTCCATTATTATTAAATACTAGAGGGCGCGCGCGGCTTCACCCGCTTATTAGGAGTGAATTCTAAAAAAACTACGAAACACGTGTTCAATAAAATATTTTTAACAGTCTGAACTTAAATTTTTATAAAAATCGGTGGCAATTAAAAGATATTTCCATATAAATTTTCAACCCCTTATTTGAACCCTTAGGGGGTGAATTCTTAAAAACCATGAAGCACGTGTTCAATGAAATATTTTTAAGAGTCTGAATTTCAAATTTTATAAAAATCGGTACAGATTAAAATTTTTTTCCATACAAACTTTCAACCCCTATTTCATCCCTTTAGGGTTAAAATTTTTCAAATTCCCTTCTTAGTGGATGTCCAGAATATGAAAATAAACATCTGCCCAAATTTCACGTTTCTACCATCAGCGGTTACGGCTCTGCGTGCGTCTTACCTCAGTCAGTCAGCACAAGTCCTTTTATATTACTGCTAAACTTAAATTTAGGAAACAGCTCGAGACCTTCAATTTTGTGCGGAACCCTCGGTGGGCGAGCCCAACTCGCACTTGTCCAGTTTTTATAGTAGTTATATAATTAAAAAAAGTAATTATATATAGTAATTACTGTAATTTAAAAGTATTCATAATAATCAGTTTTCAATTCTTTTTCTGTATATATGTACGATAGATACAAGCCGGGGTTTCTAATAAATATGCGAAATTTCGTGCATTTAGTTTTTTAGTTAAGAATGGCTCCAGAGTAGATTGAAATAGTTCTTGTAAAATACACATTTGATTAGAAAACAGCTGTCATAATAATTGAATTAGAATAAATTGAAACGAAAATTTACATTTATTAAAATTTAAACTAGGAAAGAGTTGATAATATTCTGAAACATAAAATTTAAACATATTTTTAAAACATGAAAATTTTCGTCGAGCCTTTCAAATAAAAAAAACCTTTCAAATAAAAAAAACCTAAATCAAAATCAGTTTATCAGTTATGGAGATACTATGCGATGTCAGACCAACAGACACACACATACTCTCTTTTCTTCGGGGGCTAAAAACAGAGAGCTCAAAGTTAAAACAATAAAATATATTCCCATACATTGTTTAAAGACTAACAAAAGGGCACATATCGATTTGACATTGTCGAGAATAAATACCAAGGTAGAGGTCACGAGGTGGCCACTCGACCGAACTGCTTATTTACTGACCTTAAGTGAAATGAAAGTCTTTCAGCACATATATTAGATACTAATCAACTATTTGCTTTATACTTAGATAGGCGTGTGTTGTAATTTTTTTTTGCTTCACGGTTTATCTCGCGTTTGCCCGCTTTATTTTATATGTGGGATAAGCAGAGATAATCTAATTTCAATCTCTGTATTGTAATCTAGTTTGATTGAAAATAGATCTGAATTTGCTATTCGTTAATATAGTCTGAATAGTTTTTTTTAAACATTATAAATACAAAAGTAAGTTAGCTTGCTTATTAGCCATTAAAGTATACAGTTTAGTTGACCTAAAAAAATCTAAATCAAATCAAATCAGAATCACGCTGTCTCCCGCCCACAACAGGGTAGGCAGAGAGAGCCTAGTGTTAAGACACTCCATTCTCCACTTACCGCCGAATTTTAATAGCATTGCGTGTTGAGTGGCGGAACTCTACGCCGCGCTTTGCCTCGTCACCAGAGCGAAGAAATGGAAATATACATTTAAATAAATATTTCATTTCCTCGAGTGGGGATCGAACCCATAACCAGCTGCATTTAGAGTCACAGTTTGTGCCCCTGCGCCACGAGTGGCCTTTTAGTTGATCTAATGTTTTTTATCCAATTAGATAATAGTTAGTTGTACGGTTGTGGGTTCGATTGCCATTCGACGGAATTAAATATTTCCTATTTTCGTTTCTTCGCTCTGGTAACGATCTAAAGCTAGGCTTTAAGTCGAGGATTCGGCGAAAAGTGGGGAACAGAAGTGTTTTAATGGAACGGAATGCGTTAACATTATGTTCCTAGCTTATCTCTGCCTACCCTGCTACGTTAAGAAAGATGGGAATATGGATAGAGCATGAAGCCAAAAAATAATTTATATAAAAGGACATGTACCTGACTGACTGAGGTAAGACGCACGTACAGCCGTAACCGCTGTGCGTAGAAACGTGAAATTTGGACAGATGGTTATTTTTATAATCTGGACATTCACTAAGAAGGGATTTTGAAAAATTTGACTGCTAAAAGCATGAAATAGGGGTTGAAAGTTTGTATGGATTTTTTTTAAATCGGCATCGATTTTTATAAAATTTGAAATTCAGACTCTTAAAACCATTTCATTGAATATGTGTTTCATGGTTTTTTAGAATTCACCCCCTCAGGGTGCAAATAAGGAGTTGAAAGTTTGTATGGAAAAATCTTTAAATCACCGCGTAATAGCTCATTTTCGGGTGAAAAATGGAGAACGGAGAGTCTTAAAACTAAATTCCTACCCGCTATTATCCGAAAAAAAATTATTTCCTCACAAATTCTATAATCCAACATAAAATTTTATTCCTCTTTCAACTCCAGTACTTAAGTCTCAATGGATTTTAAGATCTCATTAGAACACTTGAAAATGAACGCTTTTACACTTCATAATTTAGTACTAAAATAATTTGTTGAAGCTTTGTGGAGAACTTTTAAAGAATGATTTCTTGTTAAATGATTTTATTCGTGGACAAATTACGACGGTTATTCTGGAGTTACTTTTAGTTATAGCAACATACAAAGCTATATTGGAAAATGGTTTTAATTTAATAAAACTATAGAAGACTTTAGTTACATATAAAACTGTTCTGTTACTGAGCGACTAACCCGGCTAACTATTCTAACCCGGCGCAGAACACTGAAATTTGGCTTGTTTCTTGGAGAAAGTAGACTTGGACTTGCTTTACACTGTAAAAAAACGAACCTACAACTGTCGCGTTTTCAGCCAGACGGTGTACCGCTATGCCACGACGGCCACTTATTATTTAGTTCTAGAAAAAATATAATAATACTAATCATAATAATCAGCTTTACGCAGTATCCCGCATACAGCAGGGGACGCATAAGGAACTTAGTGTTAGGACAAACCGTTCCTTACTTTCCACCGATTTTTTCAAGGCATTGCGTGTTGAGTGACGGAACTCAACGCCGGAATTTTTTGCCTTAGTGCTAGTGCGAAAAAAAAATTATTAATATTTATTAATCATATATTCTCCCGAGTGGATATCGAACCCACATCTGTCGCGACACACCCATGTGCCCCTGCGCCACGACGGCCTTAGAAAAAATATAAAATGTTTTTCTTTAAATATAATTCTGATACGTATACTACTAAATATGTATGAATGTGTGTATTAGTACATACATATATCCAACACGTCACTGGAGTGAATTACTTCGCGACATACGAAATTCGGTAGAATTAAACGAGCGGAAAAATTCTTTGTGAGGTTCGGAGACGTATCAAAAATAAACTTGGAGATATCTTATATTCGACGATAGCTCAGTAATAGTTGAATTGTATGGTCGCCTCTAGTATTATGTCAGTATATTTTAAGTCAGTTTGACTGGAGATCATACAGGATCATAAATCAATACTTTTTATAAAATGTAGCCCATAATTTCTATAGCCGATAAGTCCTGTCATTTTTCTGTTACTGTAGAAATTTAAAAAAAAATACTTCCTAACAAGCGCACGTGGCAATTATTAGCTTCCTAAGCACAGCGTTAAGTTCCGCCTCTCAAAATGCTATATTGTAAACTATAAAAATCACTCACAACAAACTTTTTTATACAGTAGAAAGATATATGTTATGTCAAATACAAGCCGCTTTTGCTACAATCTCCTTTAGAATATAGTAACTATTAGTTTAAAAGAGAAATACAAACAAAAAGTAAATTTTAGGTTATACATTCATATAATGATAGGTATATGCCAAAAAAAAATATAAATCAAGTTCATGTCAAAAATATACCAATGAAAGATAATTTATTGCTGCAGGTAGCGTGAAAACCCCCCTCAGGTCGACTTCCTGCTTGCAAACAGATCATTTCGGGCAGTCCGCAATATATGAGAATTAATTGGACTTTTCAGTAATATCATTTTTCACTTTAAAGCTTATGAGGCCATCGTGGATCAGTAGAGCAGTGTCTGTATAAGCGTGTTGTATTGTGCACATAGCAGGATAGGCAGAGGGAACCTGGGAACCTAGTGTTAAAACATTCGTTTACCCATTCATTGTGTGTTAAGGGTGCGGTACAACACCACAATTTGCCAAGTGTGAATAGAACCCACAACATGTCGCGCTTAAAATCGCATGTTTTTACTCCTGAGCCACGACTAGCCTCAATATTATTTTAAAAAATGAACTGACAATTGTAAAACGATGTTTAATTTTTTACTCAAGTCAACACCGTTGTTTGCCTTACCAGACCGGAAAAATTAATAGATATAATAAGTATAAATATATTTACATTTATATTTTCATTTCTTCGCTCTGGCGTCGGTCTCTGGAATCTGGAATCTATCTCCATTCGAAATGAGAATCAAACCCACAATCATCACTTGTGTAGTATTATGTCTGCAATGTTAATATATATACAAAACTCTTCCATTATACTGAGTGAATCACAGACAACGCGCAAACGAAACTGCTCGATTAAGAAAGTTGATATTTCACTTGTAAGTTGACATTTGACCTGTAAATGAAAAAGTGGGCGAAGCCCGAGGACCCCTCGTAGGGCATGCTTGAGGAGGTTGATGACGTGGACGTGTCGAAAGAGGTATATAGAGGCCGTAGCGTTTGATGCCCCATTCTCTCTGACTACCCCGCTAGGAATTCAGGGAATCTCTTCCCTGTATTCCTAGCGGGGTAGTCAGAGTATCATGGAAGTACGAAGAGTTTCTCGAAATCCCTAAGGGAACAGGAAAAATGATTTTTTGAATTTTACATCTTAAAATCTACGCAAAATTGGGGTTGACGACGATTAAATTTAATGTTTCTATTCTACTATAATAAATATATGAATTTAATATTTTAGAACATTTCAATACCAACTTTGCCTTAAGACAAAACCACTTCTGTTCATTTTTGATATAATTACTTCTAAGTATTCCTATTGAATTCACGGAAGGACATTAATAAGCTTACTTTATTATTAGGAATATCGTACTCTGCCGGTGCGTAGCGATAGATATCAATTAATATACTCGTATGTAAGTAGGTGTAGTTTTTTTTGAGAGCCGCGCTTCATCTTAGTCAATCGAAGAAATGATTATAACTTAAATTATAGTAAGTGATACTTTCTTGTACACTATATATTCTATTTGTACTAGTCTAGTCTAGTCTTTACACTAGGCTTTCGTCTTTCGGTACATTATATTTATTGTTACTTTTCTAATTTCGAATTTGAGTCGACCGCTGCCACCCAGATACATATATATATGACAACGCAACCGATGCGCTCGCGAAGTCAATATTCTAATACACGAATGACTTCCGTTCACTACGGTATTAAAAAGATTTATTTATATAGTTTATAATTAACTATGTTAATTACTGTAGTTGACATATATTTTTTATTATATTTTAGTTCAGCCATTCCAATACAAGGACTAATATTGTAGTTTTGAAACTACTGCTTCTGAGATTAGAACGTTCAACCAAATAAACTCTTTAACTTTACAACATAATATAATTTAGTAAGTACCTATAGTATTTATTCATAATATTAAATATTCGTAACATACAAAAATTTTATATTATTTATATTATTTCGTGATTTTGTGGATGCCAAGTTTTATAACCAGCGCTACTTTTCGGTGATTATGAAAAGATTTGGGAATAAAGTTTGAAGGACGATCTAAGTTAAAAAGTCTTTGTTCACGAAGAACGTCATATTTTAACTTTTGATGAGTCCAAAGATAAATTATGCGGAAAAATGATAACTTTAATATCCAAAGTTTACATTTTATAAGGACCTATCGATGTTTTTCGTTATGATTAAAGCATATACATTAACGAACAATTTACAAAATATTTCCTGCAACTTGGCATGTACCCTTGTTCTCCAATTTTGGGGGCATTACATGAAGACTGTTGGAACTTAACAACAAACTTTGATCTACTAGAAACAAGTAGAAATAAAAATAACAATTTTAAAATTCCGTAATTGTGATCAAATGACACTAAGTTATCTCAGCTGACACTGCTAGGATAAAGCGTTAATAAACGTGTTTAGATGCTGCGACATTTTGCGTAATTTCTTTTATCTCTAACAAAATTCGTATCCACATCCACCGGTGTATGTTCCAACCGGTGTATGTAGTATGTTCCAAATGTCAATCAATATTATTAAACTTAATGTAACAAAAAGACTTTCTTTTCATCCCTTATAAATAAAATGGTTGTTCATTTCAGAATATTTTATATTCTAAATTGTGACCTGAATATTATGTTATAATTTTGCTAGTTTACTACCGTAGCTACTGTCATTTTTGTTACTTTTTATTTGACGTTTAGCGTAGAGTGGAGCTTTGCGTTTTTTATAAGTCGTGTAAAAAATTTAATTTTGTTTTTCGTCTTTACTAGCTGTATGTAATAATAACAAGGTAAGGAATTTTAAGACACTCCGTTCTCCACAAACCGCCTATTTGAATCCGTGAATTTTTAAACTTTACCTTTTTAAGTGGTGGATTTTAATGCCATGCGTTCTCTTACTAGAGTGAAGAAATAAAAGAAGTTCATTGTCCTCGGTTGATATCGAACTTAAAAACATTGCGCTTAAAACGTATCTCACGTTTAGCTTCACGCCGTATCCCATATAGAGTAGAGTGGCAGAAGGAACCTGGGTACCTAGTGTTAAGACACTCTGTTCCTAATAAGACACTACCGTTTGCCACTTTCCGCCTAATTTTGGAGGCATTGCGTGTTTTGGAGGCATTGCGTTTGGAGGCATTGTGTTATTAAAATATAAACCTACAAATGAAATGCTAAATTATTACAGATAAGGAAAATATTTTTATAACATATATGCTCTGTGATGCTCTTCTATAATATTTATTTTAGTTTCACGCTATAGCAGGTTGGCCAGAGGACACCGGATTGACGGAATTTGACGCAGCGCTTAGTCTTATTACCAGAGCGAGTGGGAATCGAACCCACAACCATCACATAATCAGACGCGTAGCTGTATCACAACGACCACTTTATCTATAATAATTAAACAAAATTTTCTTTTTTAACCTACTTCTGTAAGAAAAGGAGGTTATCAATTCGATTGTATTTTTTTATGTTTGTTACCTCGGAACTTTTACCTAGAACGTGGTGAGCGAGATTTTGATTTTGAAAGCTAGTGCTTCCCGTGTAGTCCCATTTTTTTTAATCTATTTCTGACAATGGTATCTGTGAGAAAATCACATAAGAGTTAAGTTTTTTTTTTGTTTAAAATCAATTTGTTTTTAAATTCAATTTCCTTTTAATGATTAAGTAAATTTAATATTTTTTTTATTTGTGGCTATCATATAATATATTCCCAGTTTAAGAAATTCAAAAGCACAATTTGTGAACCAAACAAGTTAATGCTTGCCATTCACGACGTTTCCATCTCGGGGATACGAGATCATCGTTCATTTGACAGAGACAAATGAGCTTATGTACATACCTATATCCAATATACGTTGTATGTGTACGTATAAACATAGTACAAAATGACTATAATTTGTAAATTGGATTTCCTTCATATCTGGATAGACAGCAAGAACTTAATGCCAAGGTACTCCATTCCATACTTTCCGCACAATTATTGAGACATTTCACGTGAATGACCGAATTCAACGCCTCACTTATAGGACACTAGAACACCCAGTGGGGCAATAAAATCATTTAAAAATAATAATTTTCCAGAGTGAGAATGGAATATACGACCATAGCGTTAACAATCAGAAGCTATTGTACAGAAATGTTGTAGTGCATGTTTCATTTAAAAGTAAATAATCAAATATATTATTAAATAAAATAAAAAAGACGGAAAATTATATTAGAAAGAAAAGAAGTAAAATTATATTATTGATTATATTATATATATTTGTATTACGTATTGTTTACTATTACAAACAAGAAACATAAAATAGCACAATGAAAGTAGATTTCAAAGGAAATTAGAACATTTCTACGTACTTTAAAGGTCGTTCAAGGTTACATCCGGCTCGAAGGATCAAAAACAGTCTAAAAATACAACAAGTGATTACTTATTCGTTGCTGTTACACGTGTTTAGGTTTCCTATTGTTATATATATATATATATATATATATATANCGTTGAGTTCTGCCAATCAACACGCAATGCCTCCAGAATTCGGCAGAAAGTGGGGAACGGAGTGTCTTAACACTAGGTTCCCTCTGCCTACCCTTATATATATATATATATATAACAATAGGAAACCTAAACACGATATGAATTTTTTTGAATACTATGATACAAAAGATGGCTGTAATTTCGATCACAATCAGAGTAATACTTTTATCTATTAAATTTATAACATATATATAAATATAAACCTCTTCAATTACTTAGTAACCGACAGAGAACGCACAGGTGGAACTAATGGACTTAGAAATTGAAATCGTAATTTAAGAAGTACATATATGGAGCCCTAAACAAGGATTTCTCGAAATACTGAAAAGAATAAAATCTTCCATTTTACTAAAGATTTTTAAAAAGTAGGATCTTCTAACTTAGAATTCACATAAACAAAGCTCTGAAATACTGTTGGCTGGACGAAATATGGTGTTATAGACTCCCAGTGCCCCTAGAAGTAAGTCTTTTTTGACTAGAGGATGGAGTTTCAACTATTTTTTTTTACTAGTGGCCTACCCGCGGCTTCATCCTCGTATTTTTTTACGCATAACTTTCAATTCCACGGAAAAAAAAACTTTCAACGTTCTTTTTACTTATTTAGAAAACGTATAAAAACTTGAACGAAGCGGGACTCGCACCCGCGCCTCTTGGACACCGACCAGGCGCTCTGACTACTGCGCCATACGTTCCCATCAACCTACCTCGAAATTTTTATACACTTGTTACAACTTATTTTTGTTGTTAGCATCTCTGTACTGAAATTTTTACAAATTTCAGCTACCCAAAGATAATTAAGAATTATCGTCTGGCAAGAGAGAATGCTATTTATTAAATATTTTTAACATTTCTAAAGTATTATTCCAGACTCAGGAAAGAAAAATACTTATTTAGAAAACGTATAAAAATTTGAACGTAGCGGGACTCGAACCCGCTCCTCCTGGAAACCGACCAGGCGCTCTGACCACTAAGCCATACGTTCTCATCAAGCTACGTCGAAATTTTTATACGCTTGTTACAACAACATAAATAAGTTGTAGGTCCTTTTTCTTCCAGTGAAAATCCTATATAATCAATTCAGCTGTTCCGGAGCCCAGATAAACAGAAAGATAAACAGACAAAACTTTATAAAAGTTTATTTGTATTTAGGTATCGTGTAAATTCTAAATATACACATTTAAAAAAAACACAAATGTTATAAAAGGACCTTAAATTGATGTATAGAGAGCTACTTTATATATAATAGCTTGTTTTTGTATGGCGGAAATTAATGCCGGCCTTTGTCTACCAGAGCAAGGAGATGAAATAATTTATTCTGTGGATTGGAATCGAATTTACAACCTTCGCGTTTCCAGTCAAACATATAACATTTACATTTCTTTTAAATGCTATTCAGCAGGATAGGCAGAAGGAACCTAGTGTTAAGACACTCTGTTCCCCACTTTTCACCGCATTCTATGTACCAGAGAAAAATTGTAAATATATCATTTCCTGGAATGGGAATCGGACCCATAACCTATCGCATTTACCTTCACACATTTGTGCCCATGCGCCACGACTGCCTCATTCTTTATTTCATGACAATGAATATGATTTTTGTATATGAATATGAATTTATTTATTTAGGTATTGAAAAGACTCACCGTTACTATTCGAATATTTATTATTCGGACATAATATTATTTAAATAGGCTTTAGAATGAGGAAGGATAGCAAAACGATTAATGAAACAAGAGTGAGTGGTAAGAGAGGACAGGTAAGACCTCGACTGAGATCAACCATAATAGCATCAAGAACACAATATCAGTACAGAAGGGCATGTACGCAGATGTTGAGGGCAATATACGAGACTGAAGAGATATACAGTGACCGTAGCGTTTGGTACTTCCATCTCTCTATCCACCATTAGGCATAAAGCAAGAAAAAGAAGAAGACTAATAGATTCCACTTTAGGTAATATCTCTATCTAACACAATAATTGAAAAAGATCGTAAACTTGGAATATATAGTTAACGGTTGTAATTATGGAACGATTAAGGTACAAGGCCGGTCATTAGAGAGTATTACAGTTGAAAGCCGAGATTAAGAGCCGGTTTTATTATTATTTTAGTACTATAAGTTTTTATTTATGCGTGCACTAAAAGAACAGAACTTCTCATACATCACCCGTATATATGTATACTGGTTTTATTAAGGACTAGCGGCCTGCTCGCGGCTTTGCCCGCTTGAATTACATGATTATTCATTTAAGAAATATATATATTACAAACAGCCTTAATTATTAATTAATTGATTTGGATAGGTACTCACGATATTATTTGTAAAATAACTTATATTAGCTCCTGTACAGTTTTTAAATTAGTAACATTATTAGTTAAATATATAATTGGTATACAGAATATACATAGAAAGCACGTTTTTAGGCATTTTTATATAATCTATAAAATAATCAACATTTTCGGGCAAGTTCAAGTCGTACTCATGCCCCGAGAGTTTTCGTACCAGTTTCATGAAAGGAGATACACCAAAAGAATAACTAATTAACTTGTCATTTTGTATCA
>JAAIXJ010000327.1:62749-72960 GCA_013403705.1 Heliconius hermathena
GAGGCCGGTCGTGGCGCAGCGGCACGAGGTGTGACTGCAAAATCGACTGGTTGTGGGTTCGATCCCCACTCGAGGAGATGAAATATTTACTTAAATTTATATTTCCATTTCTTCGCTCTGGTGTCGAGGTTACGCGCGGCGTTGAGTTCTGCCCCTCAACACGCAATGCCTCCAGAATTCGGCAGAAAGTGGGAACGGAGTGTCTTAACACTAGGTTCCCTCTGCCTACCTTGCAGTGTGCGGGATACAGCGTGAAGCTGATTTGATTTTGATTTGATTTTTCTATAAGATATAACTTTTTTTTGTTATTGAGTAGCTGACGGACAACATACAGCTGCATTTACGCGGCGGCGTAGAACGCCGAAATTTGTCATGTATAGTCCTGTCTAGGTATACAGGAGCAATACGAGAGAATTTCCAAAGTTGCAGGCGACGACTATTACTATATTTATACAAGTAGTTGAATAACATAAAAATATAATTAAAACTATTATGTTATACACAGTTCCCTATTAAATGACAAAATCACTCTTCAAAAACGAAAATGCAAAGCAAAAAATAAAACAGCAACTTATAGATCTTCTATAAGTTGCTGTTGACCTCACGGTATATATTTTCCATTAAAAATACTAAAAGTAAGACTACAAGACATTTAAATTGCAAAGCCTAATTACATCGGCCTGCCATCTCCCTGGGCATTATGAATTCCGTTGTGGTAGTAACGAAATTAGAATTTTTAACTAATTCCGTTCTCATGAGCTTGCCTCTTGATTATATTATGCTTTCAGTGCTTCTGATGTTTATAGAGAAGGAATATCTATAAATATAAATATTATTAACTTGGTGAGTATGATTTTTTTACATTTTCTTGATGATAAAAACGATAAAGCGCGGTTTTGAGTTCCGCCACTCAGTATTTTATATCTCGAAAATTAGGCTGAAATTGGGGAACAGAGTGGTTTAATACTTCCGTCCCTCTTGCTATATGCAGAATAAAGCTAGTGAAGCTAAGAAAAAGAAAAACAAAATGTAAATTAATATTGCAGTTATGTTATAGTGGCAAAAATAACACGTGTTTCAATATTTGTAATTAAAATATTTTAAACATCTTTTTATTCCGTGTATTATTTTTTTTAATTTGAATGCTTTTCAGACTTTATGCAAATCTGTGGTCAGGGTTATATTTAAATTGTCAAAGTTAATAATTTCTAATTTGCATCGCGTTGCCTTGAATACTCACTAAATTAGCTGTCAATTTGAATGTAATAAACATTCATTTAATTTCATAACATTTTAATAAAATGACCACTCGGAGGGACGACAAAGTGCGGCGTTGAGTTCCCAGCACCTAGGTCGGACAAGCGCGGCGTTGAGTTCTGCCACTCAACACGCAATGCCTCCAGAATTCGGCAGAAAGTGTGGTACGGAGTGTCTTAACACTAGGTTCCCTCTGCCTACCATGCAGTGTGCGGGATACAGCGTGAAGCTGATATATATAAAATATAAAAAAAGGCCAAAGGCCAGTCGTGGTGCAAGGGCACAAAGTATGACTGTAAAATTATCTGGTTCCGGGTTCGATCCCCACTCGAGGAAATGAAATATTTATTTAAATTTATATTTTAATTTTTCGCTCTGGTGTCGAGGCTAATCGCAGCGTTGAATTCCACTCAACACGCAATACTTCCAGAATTCGGTGGAAAGTGGGGAACGGAGTGTCATAACACTAGGTTTTCTTTTTCTACCATTCCGTATGCGGGATATAGCGTCAAGCTGATTTAAAAATAATTTACGCTGCATATTTTACGTCTCGTGACACTTTTCTCGAGGTCGTCTCCACCCAGAAAAACGACAAGGTGCTTGAGGAACGTGCCTCAATACTAAGTGCCTTTTCCTAACGTGTTATGTCCGGAACGTAAGTAGACTAGGGTGGCAATTTCTAAATTGCCATATTTGTGTACTTTCGGGGATCAACATCAAATATTCTTTCAGGCGTTTGTATCAGTGCATTTCTACGTCATAATAATTAAAAGAGGCTAGTCGTGGCGCAGGGTCACAAACGTGTGATTGTAAAATCGACTGGTTGTTGTTTCAATGCTCACTATTATCCTGTCCTCGTATTTATTTACATTTATATTTTCATTTCTTCGCTCTGGCTTTACTGAGGCAAAGCGCGGCGTTGAGTTCCGCCACTCAACACGCAAAGCCTCCAGAACTCGGCGGAAAGTGTGGAACGGAGTATCTTAACACTAGGTTTCCTCTGGCTACCCTGCTGTATACGGGATACAGCGTTAAGCTGATTTAATAATTAAAAGGACACACTACAGCCTAGGCCTAATACAGTGACAATACAGGCATCTTTAGATGTCAAGTGTTGTTCTTTATATAACCTTTCTATAGTTTTTCATTAACTATATGTATATTTATATAGACCCCACTGTATTTTTTAGAAAGGTGTATATTCTGATACTAAAAATAAAAGGTAAGAATATTTTTTTAAGGTTATATTATTATCTGAGTCAAGATCGTTTATTTCAAGATAGCGTGAAGGGGTTAAGCTTAAATTAATATGAAATATACTTACTTTGGAGCACACAAAAATCTAAACTTCTAAGTTAATACAATCAATAGATACGAGCATTTATGTTTCATTCCTTTTGTTGCATTTTATACGAAATTCGCCGTGTATTCAAAACCTATAGAGTTCTTTTACTTATAGTTATGAAATCTAGCCAAAGTTCAAATCACACTTAACCGATTTATGAATTATCAGCATATTACACGAAATAGTAAATATTTTATTATATTATATAGTTATTTATTAACATTACACATTCGTCGTCTCTTGAAGTAAAAATAAAGAAATATATATTTCAGATTTTGTCACAGTATTTTAAGCTATATCTGCTTAAGAAGATACACTTGAAAATAAATAGTAAATTTTATTTAATATACCCTTAATTAAAAAATATCTAATATAAAAATAAATAAAAAAGTACAAAAACAACTAAAATAATTCTTATAAAACCTTACGATAGACTCGTTGATAGAAGAGGTATTTAGATAGAGCCGACCTTTCACCGTAATGTGATAAGACATGATGAGCCCATTGTGCTTCTGACAATCTAACCAGCCTAGCAAATCTATTTTTACACTACAACAGTCTTGGCTGAGCGATTTTTTAATTGTTTTTTTATAAATATTAGATATATTAATTTAAATTGTATAAAAAAAACTGATTTTTCACGCATAATAGGGTAAGCAGGAAACACTTAAAGTAAAAATACTCTTTCTCATAAGGTAAGCAGAGAAGATCTAATGCTAAAACGCTCCATTCCCATTAAGACACTTCCGTTCCCCACTTTACGCTGAACTCTTGAGGCGTTGAATGTTGAATGCCAGAACTTAACACCGCGCTTGGCTTCGTTACAAGAGCGAGAAAATAAAAATATTAAATATCCCACGAATGGGAATCGATCCCACAACTGTCGCACTTACATGCCTGCACGCCTATGTCTCTGTGCCAATACGACCACAAAATAGCGATAAAATATAGATGACATTTAATTGAAATCATAGTGATATATTTAAATTATTTTTATTACCTCTCCCTGAAGACAATCACGTCGAAGAGTCCTGGTATAAATAGGTAATGTCTGAAATTTAATGTAAAAAAGTGACATTTCACTAATTAATTGCATTTTCTTACCACCACCGTTATATAGATGTGTTCAAAAAGTATCGCAAATTTTGAATTTTCGCGGGTTACGTATATTATTCGAATTTCTATTTTTTTGTGGTTCTCACTTGTGCCGACAAGTTCGGCCATTTTGAATGTTCCACGTTTGTGAACGACGAAGTGCGTGCCGGACGCCTGAGCACTTCAAGAACAGACGAAAAAATTAATGAAGCGAAGAAAATGGTATTGGCCAATCGATTGATGACAAATCGGGGGTTTATGGTTATGTCATGGAAACCAAAGCTCAATCATCTCGAGCGTCCGGCACGCTCTTCGTCGTTCACATCTTCTCGGTCTTCTGAGCACATTTAGCAGTTGTCAACAATTAATTGAACCTTCAACTTGTCGGCATAAGTGAGAGACATGATTATAAATGTTACGCCAAAAAAAAATCTATTATAATTCGAATATCCGTAACTCGCGAAAATTCAAAATTTGCTATACTTTTTGAACACACCTCGTACATATGTATAATATTAAAATTTCACGTAACATGTAAACCACTGAAGACCAGGCTCAACTGAAAAATATCGCTATAGATATATTATATAAAACAATACATACATATATCCGACATACCCAGTAAAGAAACTAAACTTATTACCCAAACAATTTCAGTTCAATATTAGTCTTATTTACCCTAAACCCTACCCTATTTACAATTAAAGTGGCAAGCCGAACGTATAATGCGACAGAAATTACAACAAACATCCAACAGTCACAACTCACAAGTTGACGTTCTGGGAGTAATGAAGTGGAATGTACCTCATCGAACGATACTATGTGAACGAACGGTATAATATGTTTGCGTTACATGTAAAATGGGGTCGTTATAAACTTCCCTTTTTTTGCCATTTTTACTTAGAAATGTGCCGTCGTTGAAAATATAAACTCGCGGATAGGGACGTCCCCTAAGTCTACTCCACGTTTTGTAATACATATATTCATGTGAATATTGTATGTATTAGATAGTGCGGCGTTGAGTTCCGGCACTCAATACTCTATGTCTATATGTAAAATATTACTTGTTTATTACAGTTAAATATTGAAGGTTTTATCTATATTTTGTATATATTTTATAGTATCACGCTCTCTCCCGCATATGACGGGATACGCAAAGGGACCTTAATGTTAGACACGCCGTTTCTCACTATACTCAAAATATTCGAGAGTGTGTCGATTGGTGTATTAATTGTGCCGTGTGATCCCGGCCTAGAATAGGATCATCGTGGTACTGGTGGTGTCATAAGAGGCGACTAAAATACGTGTGGTAGAGTCACGTCGCCAGCAATGGCAACACGCATGGGCAGACTCGACCGGATCATTACCACCCTCGGCATTTAAAACCAGCGTGAAGTAGTGGCTTTATGCCACTGCGTTTCGCATCAGGTAATGCCGGGCTCCGGCGTCCAACCCACCTTAAAGGCCGGTAACGCACCTGTAGTTCCTCTGGTGTTGCACGGGGTCGTGGGCGGCGGTAATCACTTACCATTAGGTGACCCACACGCTCGTTTGCCTTGTCTTTTCCATAAAAAAATAAATAATTACCCCTATTGAATCGAACCTACAACTGTCACATTTACCATACAGACACCGTGCGATCTCACCATCTCAATGGCTGAAAAAACACACCTCCACGTGTATAATTTATTTTTTGTTAGTCACAATAGGAAGCACTACCTTGTTATTTTTATAACCGTTTGCGCACGCATCACCATACAGATTGAATTGTGTCACGAAATATTGTAATTTTATTCATTGCTAGATTTATATGTGTTTTTGGACTAAAATATACCTACGGTGTATGTATTTGAAACACTTTTATTGTTGATATCTGGATGGCTTTTATATTTATTTATGTTTATCTTTATTCATCTTTGGCATCTCACTTATACAGTAGAGAACACTCTGTTTTCAAATTTTAGCACTTTATATGAAGATTATATCTATGTTACTGTTTCATTACTGAATAATAGCTAGAAATAGGGCTAGAATACTAAAACTGCGCGGCGGTTAACGCTGTAATTTAGCAAATAAATTCTGTGAAGATTGTAGGGGACCAATTAAGGAGGTTTAATCATAATTCAGAAACGAAGCTACGGCCGGCCACCAGTACGATAAATTACTTCAAAGTCGAGTCTAGTCGAGTTACTTCGCATTTGATAGAGAGAGGTGTTCGGGCAGTGGAAGTTAGTGTTATTGCTTATTTTTTTTTAGAGAGTGAACCTTTTAAATCTACAATTGGGTCCCTGTCGCCGGAATTACCCCGAGCTCCTCAGTCTTGTCTCTCATATGGATTTGAATTCGAATACATTCATGACATCAGACTTCTTATTTGTTTCGCAAGGGTGTTAAGGTATTGATTGACTCTTTATTTTACCTGTGAGTAGACCGCGACAACTATAATGTGTTCGTAACGACGGGTTTTCAAAATGTACTAAATATTAATTTATCTGTTCTAAAAGAAAAATGGCGACATTGAATTGCACTAAATGATATACAGAGTCCAGTCGTGGCGCAGCGGCACGAGGTGTGACTGCAAAACCGACTGGTTGTGGGTTCAATTCCCACTCGAGGAGCTGAAATATTTACTTAAATTTATATTTCCATTTCTTCGCTCTGGTGTCGAGGTTAAGCGCGGCGTTGAGTTCTGCCACTCAACACGCAATGCCTCCAGAATTCGGCAGAAAGTGGGGAACGGAGTGTCTTAACACAAGATTCCCTCTGCCTACCCTGCTGTGTGCGGGATACAGCGTGAAGCTGATTTTTATTTTGATATACAGAGTCTCAAAAATTATGCGCAAAGCCGGAACTGAAATGTTTAACACTACATCCCCTCTGCATTTGCATCCTGCTATTCTTAAATATTCGTGTAGCTGCCTTAAGTGAAAATCGAACCCATAATCGTCATGTATACAATCAAACCATCCTGCGCCACAACAGTTTCAAGCATTCTAAGGTTATATTATTTATTATTTCAAACAGACTTATAAGCGATAAGGTCACGTATTCTCATATAACACGATATACATATAAAAGACTCGTATATGAGGTGAGACCATTGCGTGATATACACTTCATTAACTACTAACGCCTTATGTTGTTTCTAACTTCTAATATATTTAGGTATAGATGTATGTATTGAAAATGTAGTATAACATGACTTGTTGGTTTATCGCTATTTTCATATTTTAAATACCTCTTGAGGCCGGGGTGGAGCAGGGGTGCGAGTGTAACGCGACGGTAATGTGTTCGATTTCCAATTAGGGGAATGCAATATTTACTATTTGCATTTCCTCGCTCTGGTAATTAAGAAAACCACGGTTTTGAAATCCGTCACTCAACATGCCTCTAGAATTGGGGAACGGAATGTCTTAACACTAGGTTCCTAAGTGGGAACCTAAGCAGAGAGATCTGCTTCTCTACTACTTGTGGCAGTGGATATTACCAAAAGTTGTATTCGACACATTGTAAGTAACTGCAGCCGTATGTACACTAAGTTACATTGAAGTGATTGTAGTGGTGTATAAAATAACCTGTGGCTTTTTTCGACTAATAGACTATTCAAGTCGATGAAGATTTTCTAATTTGAATTCCTGATATTAGCGTGAAGAACGAAAATTTAACATTAAGTTTTCACAACTCTGGAAGACAGGAAAACATTTTAAAAAATAAATCAGCTTCACGCTGTATCCCGCACACAGCAAGGTAGGCGGAGGGAACCTAGTGTTAAGACACTCCGTTCCCCACTTTCTGCCGAATTCTGCACAGTTATTGCGTGTTGAGTGGCAGAACTCAACGCCGCACTTAACCTCGATACCAGAGCGAAGAAATGGAAATATAAATTTAAGTAAATATTTCATCTCCTCGAGTGGGGATCGAACCCACAACCAGTCGGTTTTACAGTCACACCTCGTGCCGCTGCGCCACGACTGGCCTCTACACATTATTTATTATTATATATATTTAGAAAACATTTTTATATCATTAAAATATAAAGATAGTTACGTTGTAATTTTACCAAAGGCAAGGTGTACTGTAAAATCAATATATAGTAGTAGCACATAAGCGATCTCTCCAAAGTGAAACTTAATATTGGCTTTATTAGCGGCTATACATGTTTCAGTTTATTCACATCACACGCTTGCACCGACTTGCAAGAATGTCGAGCTCAATATAACATACGATGTAACTTTGTTGACATGATAATATTTTAGTTAACCAAGTTCGTGTAACGCCACAGATATTCTAGTTAAATTTTAATTTGTAAGTGTAAATATTATATAAAGTTTACTTTTGTTGGGTTTTAATAAGATTACAATATATTAAGATTAAGCGAAAAAATCCAGCTTTTTCCGTTCTCGAAGGAATTTTGATAAATCCTCTTTTAGTGCTTTTGATAAATCCTCTTTACCTCGTAAGGAACTTTTATGATATATTTAAGCTTTCTGCTAAACTTAGCTAAGATATGCAGTTACGGTTGTTTTTTATAAGTTTCATTTATCCATAGTGTCAAATCACTCCATTCTTCCTTGCCTTGGTGCCAGGGCGAAGAAATGAACATGTTTATAAATAATTTATGGGCTAGTCGTGGCGCAGGGGCACAAAGTGTGACTATAAAATCTCTGGTCGACACCAGACCATTTAAAGCGTTGCACACAGGTGAAATTTACACGATTGATGGCCACAATCCAAAAAATAAAGTTTCTCTAATTAAAAAATAGTAAACTTAATTACCTACAAGACTTCTTTATCTATCTATTGGTTGCTAGTAAAAAGCTTGTCACTTTTTATTTTATTACTTACATAGATCAACAATACAGTCATTGCTTGAAGGAATGATTTAGTATTATTTTGCATTATTTTTAAATCACGTTTGATATTTATTTAGTTGATATTAGAACTAAACCATTATGGATTCTATACCTTCAGGTAAACGTCTTTACAAAAATACAATAAAATAGTTAACATTCATTAGGATTGCGAAGATACGTCGTTTTAAAGTTAAGGCGATATTTCATTAAATGATTTTTATACTTATAGTAAAAATGTTTATACTTTACCGCGCTTTACCCGTATTTTTTTATTATTTTAATAGTAAATTCCAGTACCTTTTATATGGTACTAAATTTGGCTGCGTCTACTTGCGACAACTGTACAAAATGAAATTATAAAAATATTAATAACCATTTTCAGACGGTTCCCATTATACTAGTAGTATACCAATTATCCGAAGAAAATTGGTAAATTTTTACTCGATGAATGAATATAATGACAACGGAACTCGACTACCTCAAAAACAAGCAGTCTTATCCTCAAGATTATATATTGAATACATAAATATTGAAGCAGATTATAAATTATATTATTATTCTTTGTATGGACGTAGTAATTAAATAAATCTTTATTCTTTACCCATTAAAATAGAATACACTCATGAAAAATATTATTTCCGATCAATTAAAGCAATATTTAAACATAATTATAATATTGACCAACTTTTAAGTGAATTTCACCTGTGTGCGTTGGGTAGAGTTCCGCCACACAACACGCAATACCTCCAGAACTCAGCGGAAAGTGGAGAACGGAGTGTCTTAACACTAGATTTCCTCTACCTACCCTACTGTATGCGGTTGTATCCAGCAGAAGTGAAACTGATTTAATTTATTGTATTTTTTAAATTTATAAATTCGTTTCTCCGAGTAGGGATCGAACCCACAACCGTCGCGTTACAGTCGCATCCTTATGCTCCTGCGTCCGCTACATTTCATAAAGCATGACGTCGTAAAAATAAACACAACTTTGCACCATATGATCATTTACCTGTTTCGCTCAAAAATAACAAAATTGTTATAGCGGTTTTTGTGAACTACGCTATTTAATAATATTCTATATTTTCAATTATGGAGTGAAATTAAATTTCCAAAATTTTGTGGAATAATTGTCCAAATTTATTTACACTTTAAGAAGATACACAAGAGAATAATTTTACACACTCACAGAAGGAAATAAAGAAATTTAAAGAAATAGTAAAAGAAACAGATAAGCGAAACAGATACGTATTAGTAAGAAGATAAGGCTTAAAATTGAAAACAAGCAATGAGTACAATATTAAAACAAGTGAACGTCGCAAGCGATAGTAGCCGACTCTTTACTCGTAGCTAGCAAGCAGGCTACGTCACGCACAGCAAAAAAACTCGAAACAAGTTTATCTTGCGAATGCGCTGCGTGCGGATGAATTATAATAAATATAAATATTAACTTTAGTTTTAAGTAAATTTGAAAATAGAATATAGTGTAGTATTTGTATATATTATTATTAATTAATTTTATTAAAAGTTAATATTCACTACAGTACTCCCCCCCAGAGACCTGGTTAAGGGCGATAGTAATCTGGAAATCTAACTGTTCTGCCGCTTCGTGTCCGCTTCTCAAGTTTCTGCTCCACATCAGACTGAGAGATTGCCTTTGGTGC
>JAAIXJ010000327.1:73684-187066 GCA_013403705.1 Heliconius hermathena
GTCTCTTATACACATCTACCAACATTTTTGGTGAGATATACAAATACTACATTGTAAACAATTGGAGCGACTCAATTGTATTTATATAACTAATTTGGAACATGATTTAATAATTGTGGACATATCACAAACAGTCAATATGGGAATGTATTATATGTACATGAATACGTTCTATAGAATAAATATAAATACCAAATATTTACGTATGACAAAGAACATTGCTTGTTGATTTAGTGTTAGCCGTAGCGCACGAGCACAAGACTGCAAACGCTATAATTGTGGGTCCGATTTCCGTACGGGTGAATAAAATGATTAATATTTGAATTTCTTCACTCTGGAAACGAGGCCACGGCCTTGAGTTCCACCACTCAACACGCAATGTAGCAAGAATTTGACGGAAAGGTGTGAACGGAAGTGTCTTTTTGAAAACGGATTATCTTAACGCTAGACTCTCACATTCCTTCTGCTTATACAAATAAAAAAGACACCCCTTTTCCTACTTTCCACCCGAATTCGAAATACTGTGAGTTTTGGTGGCGGAATTCCACCAAAATTATCAATATTGCCAGTGTCCATTAGTACCACTGGTAACTAGAGAAATAGATGAACTATTACTACTGAACTACTAAAGCTATCATTACATATAACATATATTTTATAAGCATAACGTTAAATTCGAGGCCGGTCGTGGTCGCGGCGTTGAGTTCTGCCACTCAACACGCAATGTCTCCAGAATTCGGCAGAAAGTGGGGAACGGAGTGTCTTAATACTAGGTTCCTTCCTTTCCTTCTGCCTACCCTGCTGTGTGCGGGATACAGCGTGAAGCTGATTTAATTTAATTTAATTTTAATAACGTTAAATTAATTTCGAATTTTAATAGCTTTGCAATAAAAAATAACCCAAATTGATATTTTCACATTAATACAAAAGAAACATTGGAAAATCCAGATTAAGTAATTTAAATAGCAGATAATAGAACTCAATTTCGCAATCAGTTGTGACCTAGAACCTTGGGGAGATGCATTTTTTGCATTTCACGCCGCCGTTTCGCCGTTTTATTACGCTCATTAAAAACTTTATTTCTCTCTCTTCTATTTAATGCCCTGTTTTGTATAATTAGAACCATGCTTTGCGTTTAGAAATCAATAAGCTTGGGTTTTTTTGTTTTTTTTTTTTTTATAAGATGAGCATAGAAACGTGTGACTGTAAACGCGATGGCTGTGGGTTCGATTTCCCCTCGGGGTAATGAACGGCCTGTGTTAACACTAGGTTCCTAGATTCCATCTGCCTACATGTGATACACGTGAAACTACAAAAATAAGCATAAATAAGGATTATCATTGTATACTCTTAAGACCGTTGTAGCACAGTGACTAGTAAGCACGATGCTTGTGGGTGCCATTTCTACTCCGAAGAAATAATAATTTTTATTTTTCTGTCTTGGTATCAGCACAATACGCGGAATTTCTTGAATTTTGGGAGCGTCACATCTAAACACCAGGTGTGCATTCCATTCTGATTTCCAAGTCAATTTTTGAAAATTTACTCGTTGAGAAGTAGAGACTAACGCCACAATATTTAGTCTTGTTACCAGAGAGAGAAGAAATGAAATCAATTCATAGCCCCCGAGATATAATCGAACCTACAACCATTGTGCTTATAATCAGACATTGTGCCACTGTACCACAACAGTCTCAAATTCAAATTATATAAATTATTCAAATATTTATTTAGGTTTCATTAACTAAGGATGTTCTCAAATCAGTATCAAGTACACTCTCTAAGCAATTAGACGATGTCCGAAGGTAAAAGGGATCTCCTCAGCAACTTCCGTAGTCTTTCCTTTCATGTACCTGGTCGTTATCCCTCTTACACTTGGATGTGCTTTTTATTGGATATTATATATAAACTGATCCAACTAATGTTTGTTAAGTAAATACAACACAATATAAAATTTGACGTTTTCTTAAAAGAAATCTCTCAAATTTAATGGTAATTTAATGTGTTAATTGGTTTATTTTTTTAATAACATTTTAAATTACTATAATTTAAAATGCTATTAAAAAATAGACCAACTTCATATTTTGAATTACATGTACTTCACTTCATTAGGTATCTACGAATATTATACACGTCCCCTATAGAAAATAATGGGAACCCATATATTATTATATTTTCTACGTAGCAAATCAAATATAAAATAAAAAATAAAAATACAAACACCAGTGAAGCATGGGTATCAGAAAGCTCAGTGAGCATAAAGAAGAACGTGATCAGGTAACAAGAAAAAATGATAAAAAGATTTATAAAGCAAGGTAAAAGGGGCAGGAAGTGATCTCGGCCGACTTTCGAAAACACAGTATTGATAATACTGGAGAGGTACAGTAGAGATAATACACGTAAAAAACTTACCGACTCTCCGAAGGGTAAATATGAAGGGGCATAAGAGGTAAAAAAAATTAGGCTAACAAAAACAAAAACATTGACAACTTTCCTTTAATGGAATACTAAAACGTGTTCCCTTAAATATCCACAAGGCTAAAAATACAAAAGATATGATAGAAAAAAAAAGGCATTTGACTACACGTTCCCCACATTTATTAGGCACATAGACATGCCAAATACAATAGGAATATCGGAGAAGATATACAAAAATAATTCACTATACGCCAATAGCACACCGAATCTCGCGAGACATGTCTTCTATTTTGTTGATTTTCCCAATTTCTAGACAATTATTTTGAGTGCTCTCCATTCGAAACTGTGGTGGTTAAATTAATAAACTCATACTCTCATCTCGGTCTCGAGGGCGCGTCCCGAAATCTACAGAAACAATCACATTGAGTGTCTACTTGCGTATTCGTATCGAATCCACGCGACGCGATAGGTCGATATATGAGGATGTAGGCAGCTTAGTGCGTTCTAGCGGTATGATTTTTGGTGTCTTGTTTACAGGGTAGGAACCTAATGTTAAGATACTTCATTCCCTAGTTTCTGCGCAATTTTTGAGATTTTATGTGTCGAGGGGCGGAAGTCAACGTCGCGCTTTGCCTTTTTATCTTAGCGAAAAAAATCAAACAACATCGGCATTTAGTATATAAAAAAACTATGGCTAACTAGGAGGGAACTAGGACACAATTTTGCCACTGCGCCTTATCCAACCAATATATATATTTTTATTTCCTAAATATAGTATATTATTTATTTCCTAAATATAGTATATTATTAAGGCCACCGTGAAGCAGAAGCACAAACGTGTGAGTGTAACCCGACGACTGTGGGTTCAGTCATCCCTCAGGGGAATTAATTATTATTTATTAATGGTACCAACAACAGCGCGGCGTTGAGTTCTGTCACTCAACAGGCAATGCCTCGAAAACATCCCCTCTATATGCGGGATACAGAGTGGAGCTGAAAAAAATATAAATTCAAATTCGTTGATATATGAGTAAAGAATTTGCAAAAGATTTTAAGAAATTGCTTTCGTATTTGTGCTTTCAGCGTTATGCTGCTGAAACAAAAACGTGGAAACAATTTCACGAATTCGGATCGTTGCGCTTTTGCCCTTGTTTGCCGTAATATTTATAGACAACTTAAAATAATATACGAAAAATTTATATAAATTTTCGAGTGTTAAATTTTAAGGCAGTCATGGCGCAGCGGCACAGCACTTTCTGACTGTAGTCGCGACGTTTTTGGATTCGATTCTCAATTATAGATTTTTTTTATCCCTTTGATTCAACACAAACGTGTCAAGGACCATCACTGAATACTCAAAGTCTTAACTTGTACGGAAAGTGATGAACGGAGTGCCGTAACACTATGGCCCGTTTACCTACTTTGCTATATGCGAGATATCTCCCTCTAGAGTATAAATATTTAATCTTTTAATTTAATTTTAATATTATAGATTTTTCCAAATGAAAAGAATTTGATATTGACCTGCCCCACGAGATGCGAAACATCGATTGCGGCCATATTTATTCTTTGTAAGATAGAAGATCAAGAGTAGAAGCTTGATGTAGTGTTTGGAACTTGTTATTTAAGTGAAGGCCTTAGGTGCCTTATTAAGCGTGTATCAACCACGTAATGTATCTAAGGGAAGAAAGAGAAATTTGTCACTAAGTTATTTTTAACTTAGTTTATATTAATAAATTGACGCGTAGATAGACAAACTTGTATTTTCAACTAACTATTTTACAAAGTGCGTCGTTTTTTTTTTTTTTTTAAATTTAATGAAGACTTATGGTCCGTACCTTTTGTTATTTTTACATTTCTTTTAATATTTTTTTCTATAGATATTACCTAGAACTAGACTTATGTGATTACATACATATATTTCTATATTTATACAATATCTGCTAAAGACAGTCCAGTTATTAAGTGCGTCGTTGGCAGTGTCTCAAATTTGAACTAAAGCTAAATGTGAAGCTAAAAAAACTTATTATAATATAGTCCCAACATCATCAAATCGGCGTGTGACAGATTATATTACATAACACAAATTGTTTATTTATCCCAAAAATTTTACTGTGTAAATTCTGAAGTTGAATAACTCATGTTACGCTTTCACGGTTATCCATTACCATCACGATCGCTTCTATTTATGATTTAATATGTTATTTGACTTTGAACTCTATTTTTAAAGGGATTAGTCACAATATATTCCAACATATATCTTTTTATATATTGGTCTATACAGCGGGTCTGTGATACCTTAGGAGAAAATTCAACTAAGATATACAAATTGAGGTCGTCGTGATGTAGTGGCTCTGGGTCTGCGTATAAACTTGACGACCGTGAGTTCGATGCCAACTCGGGTAAATGAATTATATATATTTAACTGTTCTGGTAACGAGAAAAGATTGGGCTTTCCGACTCAACACGCAATATCTCGAAATTTAGAAGGTATGAGAGTAACGGGATGGACATTAGGTTCCATCTGCCTATCCTCCTTACAACTTAAAGCAAAAAAAGACATTTGACTTTTAATATAATGTGGTAAAAGCTGAAGCTATTATTTGTATCTGTAAAAATACAAGAACAAATATCATTTTCCTTTTTTTGAACAAAATTTGATAAAAACAACCATATTCCAAATCACATATTAACCTAGTTCCCTTAACGTAATACAAAATACATTCAAAGCAATCTATATTCAGAAAAATAAGAAATGGCATAAGTCTATGCATAGAAATCTTTTGTAAAAACTGAAAAGCAATGAATAAATAAATCTCGTACATAAATATGAATCGAACTATACTTGAAATATAATTCATATCATCTAACGGCAGTTATGAATTCAATATATTGACAACTAAAGTACAGAAAAGTATGTTTATCTTGACTTTGACTGTTAAATTTCTTACCGGCTCTTCTTTTCAGCAGAAGTGCCTTCCGAAATGTTTAAAGTGCTTAAAAAATATATATTTGATTTAAGAATATTTTGGGTGACAGGACCAAGCACCACAAATTAAAAACTAGTAGTTCCTGAGATTAGTGTAATAAACAAAACGAATTATTCTTGCTTAATAAAACTAATATGGATCTGATCTTTTCCCAAGTAGCTCCCCAAATATGTAGCTATGTATAAAAACAAAAACGAATCGCTAGAACACGTCAGATTAATGCCACCATTACTTTTCGTTCCAATTCGAAATGTCAGTAACGTATTACAGGACTTATCGAAGTCGATGATAGTATATATCTTATATACTATAGCGATCTTTGAATCGTTATTAATGTTTTCAGATGAATTTGCAGAACCTATCTGTCATGGCAAAATTCTTTAGGTTTCACCATTATTAAGTGTTTTTTGGGTACATTAGATGACAGGATAGGATCATTTGTTTTGCCAGATTGATAATTAGTTAGCCTTATTCAGATACTTTCCATATTTCTATTTAACATATCATTCCCCTAAATGGAAATCGAACCACAATACCCGAAGACTTCAACTGAAGAGTAGAAGAATTTGTCTGATTTAAGGCGTTAATATATTATAATAAGTTGCCGGTTCGAATTCCTTTAAGTATTTTATTATTATTATTTAACTTCAAGCCCAGCAAATGACAAAGTCAAGAAGTCTAGTCTTATAGCACTTCGTCCACTGAATAATAAATAGCGTGGCTATTTTGTTCGAAACAAAACATCTGTGTAGTGTATTGTGTATTAAATTTGGCGCGGTTGAGGCGCTTGTGATTGAAATTACATGTAATATTTTTGTAGCTTTTATTTGAAATCTGAGATTTTTTCACTTTTTTATCCAAGACTTGTTATAAAAAATGGAAATAAACACACAATATTATTTAGATTTTTATGTTTTTCACTTAAATATATGTACATTACATAAAACAATAATAAGCATTTTATTACAGTACACAACACAAATCAGTCAAGAATTAGATAACAAACATTGAAGAGAAAACAATAGAATTGAGAACCTCTTCCTTGAGAACTTCGGTATTTTTGACAGAGAGCTCCTGGAGTCCGCTACACATGTGTGTTTTGTGGTGTTGAATAAATCCTAACTATTTTTGTTCTATTATATTAAAAAATAAAAATCAAATAACTTTCACGTTGTATCCCACACGGCACGGCACGTTAGTCAGAGGGAACCTTGTATTAACACACTTCGTTCGCCACTTTCTGCTGAATTCTGGAAGTATTGAGCGTGTTGAGTGGCGGAACTCAACGTCGCGCTTTGCCTCGATACTAGAGCGATAAAAATAGAAATATAAATTGAAATAAATATTCCATTTCCTCGAGTGGGAATCGAACCCACAACCAGTCGCGTTTACAGTCACACTTTGTGCCCCTACGCCACGACTTGCCTCAATTTTCTGGCTTTCGTCTATTTATATTTTAAAATATGAAAAAGCACAAACGCCAGGGCAAATTAAATCTTTTCCAAGTTTCATTCTTAACTTTTGCCATCTAGCTATATTTTTTTTTTCAATTCTGGTAAAACCCTGACTACGAAGCTAATCTCCAAATTAGCCAGACTACGACAGCATGGTACAACTTAATTTTTGGTTCGTTAAAAGAGTAATAAATATCTTTTTTAAATTGAAATTGTTTTGAAACAGTAAGTTTTTATATTAAACTTGAACCAATCTAATTATTAAATATAAAAACTGTGTAAGTAATATTGAGTTATCATATTAAACCCTACTGAATGTTTGTAACTTCGGCTTCAGTCACCTAGCACGCAATGTACCTACAATCGGTGGAAAATAGAAAATAAATCTAATAAATCAGCTTCACGCTGTATCTCGCACAAAGCAGGGTAGGCAGAGGGAATTTAGTGTTAAGACACTCCATTTTCTGCCAAAATCTGGAGGCATTGCGTGTTGAGTGGCAGAATTCAACGCCGCGCTTTGCCTCGACACCAGAGCGGCGATTTCATCTCCTCGGGTGGGGATCGAACCCACAACCAGTCGATTTTACAGTTACACTTTGTGCCCCTGTGCCACGACTGGTGGAAAGGAGAAAACAGTAAGATTTTCATATTGAGGCCAGTCGTGGCGCAGGAGCACAAGTATGTGACTGTATACGCGACTGGTTGTAGGTTCGATTCATTTTTATATTATTGTTATTATTTCTTACTTTACAATGCTCATAGTCTTTACCTTGTGTCATAGTATACATATAAAATTATTATTATTTACATATAAAAAATTATTATTTACGTATAAAATTATTATTATTAAATTAACAACACTTAACTTTATTATCGCCACAAAATATGTACAAATTATATTTTAAATTTCAAGATATTCACGCTGTATCCCGCACACAGCAGGGTAGGCAAAGGTAACCTAGTGTTAAGACACTACGTTCCCCACTTTCCGCCGGGTCCTGGAAGCATTGCGTGTTGAGTGGAACTCAACGCCGCACTCTGCCTCGACACCAGAGCGAAGAAATGAAAATATAAAGGTTTCAAAGCTTACAAATATTCATTATTTTTGACCTAAACCTACAACCAAGGCATTTATATAAAATAAATAAATTATTACAATATATACAACTTGCAGTGTAGTGATTTATCTAAATCATAACCATCTATCTATTTCTTAAAACTGGTGTAAATATAAAAAAAAATAAAACAATATCGTCATTCCTTTTGTTGCAAGCAAAAGGCGTAATAGTAAATTGATGAGAAAAAACTAATGGATCTCTTTGTGCTTTGTTTTATAAGAGCATAATGAAGATTCTTTATATCCATTACCGATGGAAAATGATAGAAATATAAAAAAATCTGCATAAATAAATAAACTTTCAAGTAGCGTTTTATTTCGCTTGTAGTTTATTGTTATTATTACTTTATTTGTACACCACAATAGATACACACGTCAAATATAATAAAAAAAAATGCACAAAAGGCGGTCTTATGGCTAAGTAGCCATCTCTTCCAGACAACCTTTGGGGCGAAAAGAAGCTGTCATAATTATAAGCAGGTAGGTAGGTGGCAAATTAAAGATATGTATAATATACAAACAGAAAAATAAAAATAAATAAATATATCTTTATATATATGTACATATACATGTAGTTAACTATATATAACAATAATTTTTTTTTGGTTTTTTTGTGATTTTATCTAAAACACTGGTTGCCGAAGTATTGTCTGGGCATTAAAATTGTTTATTTTATACTGATTTTTTCCTCCGTAGTATCACAGGAATACAAGCGTGCAACTGTACGCATGGCGGATGAGGGTTCGATTCTCAATTGGGGGGTATGAAATTTTTTATATTTTTATTTCCTCGTTCTGGTAACAAGGCAAAGCGGTGAGATCCGCCACTCAACGAACACGATATGCCTCCGAAATTAGGAAACGGAAATGTTTTAATGTGAATGGAGTGTCTTAAAACTAAGCTCCCAGGTTCCCTGTGCCTACTCTGCCACGTGCGGGATACATCGTGAAGCTTTTACCTGCAGATACGCCTGCATGTTCAAAGTGTAACAAATAAGAATTATGTTTGACACATGACACATTCTTTAGCTTTATAATTTTAGGTTTTTAATTAACTTTAATCTTCTTTGCATTTTTATTTCTCTCGTTTTCTTTTTTTTATTTTGAGTTTATTTCCTTATACTTGTGTCTTAAAAAAATGGAGGGCTATTGATTAGGACAGTGTATTTTTTACATATTTAACTTTGTTATTTTTAGTTGTAAGTAAAAATTTAATTAAATTAAAACTTAAATCGGCTTCACGCTGTATCCCGCACACAGAAGGGTAGGCAGAGGGAACCTAGTGTTAAGCAGTGTCTTAAGTAGTAGTTCGTTCGCACTTTCCATCGAATTCTGGAGGCATGCTGAGTGGAGGAACTCAACGCCGCGCTTCGCCTCGACACCAGAGCGAAGAAATGGAAATATAAATTTAAATAAATATTTCATTTCCTCGAGTGGGGATCGGATCCACAACCAGTCGCGTTTATAGTCACATTTTGTGCCTCTGCGCCACGACTGGCTGGTTTCTGTAAGTCAGGTGAACATACATAGTTTAAATACATACATAAGAAAACCTATCAATTACAGCAGGAGAGTGGAGAACAGTATGTCTTAATACTAGGTTCTACCTGCCTGTATCGTTAAAAATTTAAGTAAAAAAATACATTACCAACTTTATAATTATTTTAATATTTCGAAGCCAGTTGTGGCGTAGTCTCCAGAATTTTTCAATTCGCATAGCGACTGAAGATGGAGAGCGGAGTGTCTTAACACTGGGCTTCCTATGCCTACCCTGCTACATGCAGGATACAGCGTGAAGCTGAAAAAAAAAATGTTATTATTATTGCATAACACAATTTGTTACACGTATCTATTAGTTATTTTGTAACTAGTTTTAATCTTTCTGTCAATATTCATAAATATTCTCAATTATCGTATCACATAAATTTCAATAACAATAAAATATTATTCAGCAATTATTTTACAGTTTTTCAATAGTAAAATAATTCATTTGTTTGTATAAAACATCACTCATATTGTTACGGGCGCTTATTTACTTTGCTTTTTAATCGATTCCAATATAAATATTTATGATCTTGGTTTATTTTTGAAATATATTTTATTTTATATCATGAGGTACATGAGACCATAATAACCTGGTTGCTTATTATATACTGCGACGGTTGTGGGTTCGATTCCCACTCCGAGTAAAGAAATACTTTTATTTCCTCCCCTTAGTAACAAGACGAAATCTAGCGTTGAGTACTGTCACTTGACTATTATTTTCTAAATCATATCACAAAATATTAAGTAAGCCGAACGGTAGTACTTAACGAACGCACTATGCACATGCTATGTAAATTTTATACTTTTGTTTATATGTGTACATTGATTGTAAAATAATTTAAATGGCATAATTCTTCAGCATTTCTCTTAAGAAAATTCTAATTATTGGACTTGTTTTTTTTTTTATTTTTTTTATTTTTTACGGTGCTGGATTTTTTTGTATTTTTTTATATATATGTTTTGATGTGATAACATTCTACAAATCGATGAAAGCCGGGTGCACGCACGAAAAAACATGACTCAATGTCACGTTCCGCCTGAGCCGAGCGTAGAACCGAAAGCACTGAACAAACGATAGAGAGGTACGATTGACCTAGAGTTCGTTTGTGACGCATCTATCCACTCATTGGTGCTTGTAATTAATCTGTATAATTTAAGTAAAAATATATTTAAAAAATAAATCAGCTTCACGCTGTGTATCCGACACACAGCAGGGTAGGCAGAGGGAACCTAGTGTTAAGACACTCCGTTCCCCACTTTCTGCCGAATTCTGGAGGCATTGCGTGTTGAGTGGCAGAACTCAACGCCGCGCTTAACCTCGACACCAGAGCGAAGAAATGGAAATATAAATTTAAGTAAATATTTCATCTCCTCGAGTGGGGATCGAACCCACAACCAGTCGATTTTACAGTCACACCTCGTTCCCCTCCGCCACGACTGGCCTCATAAAAAAATATTTGAATGAACAAATGCTAATAAACGTTAATTAATCGAAATAATTGCAATTTTCAATGTACTCCTGCTTTGAACCGAAAACTCATTTGTGACCCGGACCAACTACCAACTTGAGGCAGTTCATCAATATTTATTTTTCTCCTTTAGATAATAATAAGACACTAAGAGATTAGATAATAAGACACTAAGCTCTCCCTGTGGTGAATTTTGATTTTTATAATTTAACTTAAGTTACACTCGCAAAGTTAAAAAAAATACATTGATGTAAGAATAATCAAATGCATACATATTGAGGTTAAGCATATTATCCTCTCTTGCGCTGCTTAATCAGTTAACACGAAAAGGTGACAAATTGACATAATTTAAAAAAATATCCTTCAAAACTTTGCCCTAAAATGATAGAAATGCATAAAACCTAATTATTATTTCAAATAACTGTTGACTTTTCGGCAAAATTGTTGCGTTCCTACTTAATAATTATAATTCTGTTATAACAAACATTGTTTTCCGCCCAACAATTTAAAATTTAATTTGCAAAAATTTAAATGTTGCATAAAATTTGCAATATTTGTATAATATGCAGTTGAAATGAGTTCGCGTTTAATTCCAATTTCAGAACCGCAAACCGTTACAAAACTATTTTTATGAAAAATTATAACTTTTATACGACATTATTTCACAAAAAAGATTGAATGACTGTAAGACCGACTGGTTGTGGGTTCGATCTCCACTCGAGGAAATAAAATATTTATTAAAATTTATATTTCCATTTCTTCGCTCTGGTGTAGAGCACAAGCGCGGCGTTGAGTTCTGCCAATCAACACGCAAAGCCTCCAGAATTCGGCAGAAAGTGGGGAATAGAGTGTCTTAACACTAGGTTGCCTCTGCTTACCCTGCAGTGTGCGGGATACAGTGTGAAGCCGATTTATTTTATTTATTTATTTATTTTATAAATGATATCATAGAGTGGTTGGGAGAATGCCTCTTTAGGAAAGTGTGCGAGGAATGTACGTTCGATACCTAGTAAAAAAATAAATAGAAGAAGGAAGCTAGTTTAGTGTAGCTAGTGTAGAGGACATTCAATTTCCCACTTTTCTACCAGAGCGAGTAAGTAACAATAATAATTTAAATATAATCATTTCCTGAGTGAGAATTGATCCCACAACCGTCCCAATATTCGAGATATTACGTGTTTAAAAGTGTAAGGACGCACTTTGTAAGCCCGCAACGCACCTGTAGCTCCTCTGGTATAAAACGGGGTCGTGGGCGGCGGTGATCACTTACTAACAGGTGACCCGTACGCGTGTCCCTTATTTTTTTCCATAAAAAAAACTTTATCTCGTCACCAAAGCCAAAAAATTTAAATAATTAATTACTCAAATAGAAATCGATCCGGCAACTATTGCATTTCCATCTTACTGCGCTATTACAGGCTCAATTATTTTTTAAATCAAGTAATAAACAAGCACAGTTCAGTTCTTTGAATTCGGCGTTCCGAGCGTGAGCGTGCCATTTGAGCACAAATCACTTTGCCAAATTACATACCAAAAAATATCACGTTATTGTATGGAACAAAAATAAAAGATTTTTAGAAGAAAACACGAAACACCCACGATTCCTTATTCGATGAGAAAGAGATAACTTCATACAATTTCAAATATACCTACATAAAAAGAAGAAAACCAGTAAAACACAGACTTCGCCTTTAACAAAATAAACAATTATTTACAATATATGTACGTACAAAATATGAGTTTATCATACATATAAACAGAAGTTCTCTTTCGTAAATGTCATCACATTCATACACTGACAGCCTCGTGGGTCCCATTGTCTCTTCGAACGACTAATTATATATATAACATACAGACATACAAAAGCTCTTGAGTGAAGTTAATTTATACATGACAAGTTTAAATACTGGGTAGTTAAAAAGGAACAAGTATTAATTCACATATTTTATGTTGAAATTTAATATTTATTTTCTATTTTGTTAAAATGAACTTAACCTAATCTACTATGCGGCGTTCACGCTTTGTCCCGCACATAGCAGTGTAGGCAAAGGGAAACTGGGAACCTAGTGCTAAGACACACCGATCCTATTAAGTCACTTCCGTCCCCTACTTTTCGCCGAGTTCTGGAGGCATTGCGTGTTGAGTGGTAGATCTCAACGCCGCGCCTTGCCTCGTTACTAGAGCGAAGACATGAAAATATTAAATATTTTATTTCCTGCAGTGAGAAAAGAACCCACAACCTGACGCATTTACATTCACACGTTTGTTCCTCTCCACCACGACAGTATTGTCGTATATATCATGTATATCGGGTGTAACTGATATCCCAAACTCCTTTGAATATATTATTTAATATAACAATGCCTTGGCTCGTGATGTGTCTAGTGGTTAGAACCGTTTATATTTGTGATCGTGAAGAACCCAAAATCTTTTAGAGATTCAAAGGTAACAGTGTTAAGAATTTTNTCAATCCAATCAATTACTCAAGCATTCTTTGTTGAATAGTTGATTCTATTGGCATTAGACCGTCAATCTCACATAATTGGACATCTATGGCGCACGACGTGTTTTTGTGCAAATAATTTTTTTTGTTCTTGTTTAAGTCTTCTTTTATTTGATAAATTGTTTTTGTTTTACGCCATTGTTGTGCTGAAGAGTATGTTTAGTTGAACGCAATAATGTCAGGAACTACAAACAAAACTGTGCGAATTGAAAAACATAGATTTTTTCGACTTTTTTAGCTTCACGCTGTACGCACACGCACATAGCAGTATAGGTAGAGGGAACCTGAGAACTTAGTATTTAAACATTCTGTTCCCATTAGGTCACTTCCGTTCCCCTACTTTCCACCGAATTCTCGCTCTCGGACTATACGCCAGCAAGTTAAAATATTAAGTATGTTATTCCCCCAGGTGGGAATCGAACCTTCAACTGTCACTTTTACAGTTGCAAGTTCATGCCCCTGCGCCACGACAGTCTCAATTTTTTTAATATAATATATTGATATCCTCCACAGACAAAACACTTCGTTCTTCACTTTCTATCCAGATACGAGATATTGTAGTTTTTTGTTTCATAGGTCTGTAATAGCGTTTTATGATTTTGTAGGTATATGATTTCGAAAGATTTAAAGTTAAAAGAAATAATTAAAATTATAAAATAATCAATTACATCATCTTATCATAAAATGTAGTTATTTATGTTTAGGGTGAAATGGGATAGCGTCTTTAAATAAATATTAGGATGTAAACGTGATGGTTGTGAGTTCTATTTCTATATCAAAAGTATTGTCATTTCCTCTTCCTAATGGACATGGCGCGGTGTTAAGTCTCGCCACTGCACACGTGACGTCTCGAACATTGGGTAAAAATTGGGAACTACAACTTCGTATAACGTTCCCGTCTGCCTACCCTGTTATACAGGAAAAAGAGTTTTATTAGTAACTTGTGTGTACGAGGAAGTCATATATAACTCAAAGTCCACATTAATAAAAGTTACTCCCGCCTGCATGGACATTTGGATGTGCAAAGAAAATTTATATGGAAATAAATTGAAGTTTGCTTCACAAGTTTCGTCATTGCTGCATTGCCATTCGATTTTTTCCTAAAATCGCACGATAGCCTTGATTTCCTCGTACATTATAAATCTTAGCAACTTTACTTATTAATGATGACATTTTTGTAGACTAACCATTTTATTCGCCTAATTCGAATAGGCACGTGTGTCTAATTTTGTAGGTGTATGTATATATGTTTGTGATGCTAGTCGTGGCATAGAGACACAAAGCGTGACTGCAAAATCGACTGGTTGTGGGTTCGATCGCCACTCGAAGAAATGAAATATTTATTTAAATTTATATTTCCTTTTCTTCGCTCTGGTGTCGAGGTAAAGCGCAGCGTTGAGTTCCGCCACTCTACACTATCCGCCTATACTAATCGCCTTCAGATTTTGGAGGAAAGTGGAGAACGGAGTGTCTCAACACTAGGTTCCCTCTGCCTACCTTGCTGTGTGCGGGATACAACGTGAAGCTGTATGTTTGTATACAAATGATTAGAAAAGTAAAAATCATCCGAGGAATCAGAGGAATGTTCACATTAAAATTTTTTGATGACTACTATTGTTTTGAACTCTACCACAAAATTCACATAAGCCAAGTGTAAAGTAAAGTATGCTCTCTCTACCTAGAGTTGAGACATTCCATACTCTATATAGGTAAAAATATTTCAATAACAAAGTATAATAGTCCAATATTAATATGAGCGAAGCTGATTTATTAATATTATATCATGCATATATTTGTTGTTACAGGAGGACGAGCGACACGAGCGACAGGTGATCATGAACGCGTCGCGAACACTCGGCTTCAACGACTCCAGTGGTAAGTTGCTTAGTTATTTTTTTTACTATTCCCTATCCCGGTTTCTACCACGAAACGGAAACTTAACAAACAAAATAAAATTACCTTTTAGCCTCCACGCTGCGCTCGCAGTGGATATCGGACTTAATAAGGATAGGCAGAAGATAGAAGAAAGATCTCCCTTTGTGTCAAGATACTTTATTAACCATTTTCCTCCTATGGGGTAGCAGTACAATGTCGCAATTTTCCTTTAACTGTTTGAGGAATTGAATCTAATTAATATCACAGCGTGCATCGAACATACGATTATCATTTTTGCGAACCGATGTTGTCCACTGCGGCACAGTAGTGTCATTTTTAATAAAAAAAGACCGACTCCAGTTTCAACCAGACCTATAATCAAAACCTAACCAAACTTTCCTTGCAGTGTCCTTTCCAATAAAAAAAGAATCATCGAAATGGGCTGGCAGAATATTGAGTGTTTCGTCCATTTTATTTCGCGCACGTACCTAATGCAAATTTAAGATTTAAGTGATTTTCTCATGGATACCATTATCAGAAATGGACCAAATTAAAATGGGACCACACCGGATCTGGAATGAAATGGCACGGATATTTAATCTATACTATCAGCTTCACGCTGTATCCCACACACAGCAGGGTAAATTAGTAAATTTAATAAAGCTGAAGAGTTTGTTAGAACGCTAAGATATACTCTGGATCTACTAGTCCTATTTACTTTCTTTTCCTTTTGTATCAAAGCTTATTCTTATTCTTCTTCAGAAGTGCTTTAGGCTATATAACAATATGGTGTAAGTATTAGTTAACATTAAATAACGAAATAACAATAATAAGGAACGCGCGAATATTTTAAGCGCGTGCGCTGCAAAAATAGTAAAATATATGTCAGTACATTGCATGTGAGAAATGTTCTATTTTAATAAAAAAAAATGAATTAATTAGCTTCACGCTGTATCCCGCACACAGCAGGGTAGGCAGAGGGAACCTAGTGTTAAGACACTCCGTTCCCCACTTTTTGCCGAATTCTGGAGGCATTGCGTGTTGAGTGGCAGAACTCAACGCCGCGCTTAACCTCGACACCAGAGCGAAGAAATGGAAATATAAATTTAAGTAAATATTTCATCTCTTCGAGTGGGGATCGAACCCACAACCAGTCGGTTTTGCAGTCACACCTCGTGCCGCTGCGCCACGACCGGCCTCATTTCTATTTTATTAGTTCTGAAAAAGCTAAACTAAACTAATCTATCTCTTATAAATAAGTTACAATATAGTTTTATGATTAAAAAAATATTTTGTTATAAAAAAAATATTAAATTGTAAGGTTTCATTAGATTTCCATAACAATTTTTATATTGTAAAAATAGAATATATTTTCTAAGTTCATAAAAAAATACCTACAACAATTGTAACCTTCATTATATTAAGAAGCTATATCTAGATAGAATTTAATACCTTAGTAGACTGATATTTGTAAGAACATAACAATTACTTAATTAAATAATTTAGTTGTTTCAAAATCATGATTTAAATGAATATTAGTATTTAGAAAACAGATTCAGCAATGACTCAATATTATGACGTACACTTGAAAAACAAGGATGATTTCATCTTTACCTAGTTTTCTATGTGAACTTAATATGATTAAAATCTTCATTTAATAGATGAACTGTTAGAAAAACCATTTAATTTAAGATTGAGTGATGTTGGATTTATATAAAAACATGTGCGTGGAATTTTTAACAAAAAAGAATTAACATAAATTTAATTAGAGGTGATTGCGGCCCCATTTTCTTAGGCAACCCTGGTATAATCTATTCTACTAGCATGTATCATTTTTACTCTATATATATATTTACTCTATATATATAATATAATACTATTATAGTTAATATAAAAAAATCTATTTAAAACTAAATAGTAATAAAAAATAGAAATTTAGTAGAAAGTTAATAGAACAAGGTTTTGATAAAAAACATTAAAATATTTTTTTAAGTTATAACAATTTATTATAATATAATATAATACATTCACAATAAATACAAATATTAAATGCTATATACATTTATATCTAGTTGCCTATTTATGCTACATTACTAAACTAGAATACAACGCTACTATGATACTCTAGCATACATAAACAGATACTAAATATTTACAGATTTTGAATATTTTTTTGGATATACAATCTTTCTACATTTTATATAATGGCTTATGTTATATAAAGAAGAAATGCGTGGCTATTAGTTCGCATTCTAATACGCACAGTAAGACTTCAGCTCGTTTATAATACAAGGTTTGTCGCAGCATTCAGAAACCACCTGCCTCTTTTTTCTGCCCAGCCTGTGTGCCGTGTGTGGTGGAAGCCATGGCCAGTACATGTCGCTAGAAATACTTTGATGTACCTCCGATCGTTTTATTAAATTACTGTCACAAACAAGCGCCAGCACAGAAGCAAGTCTTCGTCCACAGTACACTTCACCATATTCTTGTGATGATACAATTGCTAGAAAACTTAAAATGGCGAGAAATATTGCAGTTGGAATCTTCATGTTGATAGGATGAGTGTATCCGGAGGTGTGTGCTTTAAATGATATTTGTTGAAGCTTTTATACATTGCAAAATTCATGAATATTCAGTTATATCTGCTTCGATAAGCTCATCCAAGATGCCCTACATATGTCATGAAAACTCAATTTTCCCTATATCTGAATTACTTGAAGTTTAGTATTAAATTATCGACATGTATTTAACATGCGTCCTACTAAAGTTACGTTACAGAAATTAATTAAATATGTTATCCCTCCCACACATCCTCTTTACTAAAAGTAATAGTGTTATGGAAATGAATTGAAATCTTTTCAAGTATAAAAGCTTAAGTAAGCATCTTTTGAAGCACAGAAATTCACGTAGCTTCAACAAATCAACATGAAGATCCCAACATTATTAATTCTGACTTTCATCGTCTTTGGAGAAATGGTTTCCTCCCAAGATTTTGGGCAAGTGTATTGTGGGAGAAGGCTTGCATCTGCATTGGCGATCTTTTGTGACAATAATTTGATAAAACGATCAGAAATGCATCATAATATAGCATCCGACATGAGTTGGCAGTAGCTCTCACCCCACAGAGCGCATAGTATGGGCAGGAGCAAGAGGCAGGTGGTGTCCGAGTGCTGCGATAAGCCCTGTACTGTTGATGAACTGATGTCTTACTGCGATCTCTGAGATGAGAACTGAATGTTGACATAATCTGTATATACATAGCTGTTTTCTTATTAAAATATATTAATATGTAAATTATATCTTATTTAACATTAATTATAACTAACGCATAAATGTATAATAACAAATATATGTCTAATGTTCAGGTTAATGTTAAATAAATCCATTCGAATATGAACAAAATTTGTTCTTTAAATTGTTACTTTTAGGGGTTCCTTTTGTACATGATTTTCTGCCATACATAATTGAATTAATTCTGGATCTTTTATTATGTATATAAATAAAATAAAATAAAATTGAACAATGTTTTTAAAATAAGCTTTTATTTAAATTTGCTAAAATAAAAAAGGCTAAAAGTGGGAAACGTCTTTATACTACTGTTTCATTTTCCTAGCCTGCTGTGTTCGGGATACGTGTGAAGCTGATTTATTTTTGTTTAAATAAAAGCTTGTTTTTAAAAAAAATTTTTTACTATTTTTTTTTAATTTTTAGTGTCCTTAATATTGGCCACACTTCGAAGTCTGCTAATTTCCATTAAAGCATCAATATTGCATGGTTTTTTGCCGGTTAATTTGTGACAGTTCAATTCTTGATTGACAAGCCTTCCAACGATTTTAATTAATGCTACGAAGACTTAGTTGAATGCATGTACAAAATTGCATGTTAATGCTGTTCATCGTTGAGGAAATCTGTTCAATGGAGCCAACTTCTCAGTAGCTCTCAGTAGCCTCATCATGGTTGGCTTTGATATTGATTGTCATAGTTTAACGCTTGTACAAAATTGCATGTCTATACTGTCAATCGTTGAGGAGATCTGTTCAATGGAGCCAACTCCTGGCACAGCAGCCTCGTCATGATTTACTTTGATATTGACTGTCATAGTTGAGCGCATGTACAAAATTGCATGTTTATGCTGTCAATCGTTGAGAAGATCTGTTTAATGGAGCCAACTCCTGGCGCAGAACCTCGTCATGGTTGACTTTGCTATTGACTGTGATAGTTGAAGGCATGTACAAAATTGCATATTTATGTTGCCCACTGTTGTTTAATAAAGTCGTTCCTGGATGTCAGATTAGGTCATACTTATCTTATTCATGCATTGTCATCAGAACTAAACACGTATGCAAAATTTCAATTCCATAGAATAAGAGGTAGTGCTTCTAATGTAGCTAGCAAGAAGTGACCTAAACAAACATACTTCCTTCCATACATTGCAAGTTAAATAAAACATTGTAAAAATGAAGCTTTTCCTTAAATTACTGCAAAAACATATTCATTAGTAAAATTTGTTACTCCTTAAAAAAAGTATGTTATAAATGAAACTTAACATACAAAAACTAAAAAAATAAATATTTATATAAATTTTGAATTACAAAACTGTATTTGTAAACGCTAACACTAAACATTTGCTTATGCAAAGAACGCGAACAAAAAATATAAAAAGGTTGCTTATTGCCTATGCTCGGGAAACTTGGGTGCGTCCTTAATCCAATTATGACTGGAGGCAGAGAATATAAATAGTTTAGAAGCACCTTGAAAATATTGTAATATTTTTTTTTTCAATAAAAATATTGTAAGTGGTGTAAACGTAATTATGTGTTAAATAAGACATATACAAAATAATAATAGTAAGTCAACAAAAAATATATAAAACAAGTAATAAAACAACAATTTATTATTTTTTATTCAAAACGACATATTCCCAGGGACATTTTCCCACCACTTTCTTTAACTAATAAAGCTTAACACCAACGTAAATCACGTCAAAATTCTAAGTAAAGCGTGGCGTTGAGTTCCGCCATGCCGTAAGGCATTGCGACATCCAAAAATCAGCGGAAAATAGGAAACGGAGTGTCTTAACACTAGGTTCCTTCTCCTGGTGTGTCAAGGATACAGCGTGCCGCTGAAAAAATCTTATTTTTTTAAGCCGCATAAAAAAAATAACGAAAAAAACAAAATAACCGCCGCGTTTTATTTTGTCAGACCGGGAAAATGAACACATAGTACTCTCCCCCGTTTAAGACTTGAACCCACAACCATTGAGTTTACAGACACCACAAACGCCACGTTGGGCTTATATAAATCAATCACTATTTTTAAATATACATGCCACTTCTCATTTATCCCTAACTCTGTGTCTTCACACTCCACTGGCCACAAATGCTGACAATTTCTTAATGAATTTAAAATATGCGCCGTCATTCACCGTGCCCAGTATTTACTATTGTGAGCTGCAGTTTGTTTCAGATTAAGCTTTTATTTGTTTGTGTGAAGATTTATTAAATGTTAATGCGGAAATTGTGGTATTTATTCATAGAATATATCATTAATGTCCATAAATATTCTTTTTTTTTTGGCTTCTCACTGTATCCCGGACATGGCAGGGTTGATAAAAGGAACTTGGGAACCTAGTTTTCACTAAAATTTATTGTTTGACCATTTAAAAATATGTGATATATTATTATTAGTACAAAAATAACTACAATTTTGAATAAATAAGATAGAAAATATGAAAGAATTTGAGTAAATTATGCATTCACCTATTTGTATAAGCTATTAGTGTTAAGGCACTCCGTTCCCCACTTTTCACCGAATTTTTCAAATCGTTGCATGTTAAGCAGCGAAACTCAACGCCGGGCTTTTGCCTTGTTGGCAAAGCGGAGAAATGAAAATATTAATAAAAAATAACTCATTTCCTCGAGTGGGATTCGAACCCACAACCGACGCGTTACAGTCACACCCTTGTGCCCCTGCACGACGACTGGCTTTCTGGTGTTTTTTATTTTACTTATAATTCCCTTGATTAATGTGTGACGTATTCATATATATAATATAAATCAAGAAACCACACAAGAAGAAAATTAAACAAGATGAATCAAAGTGAAATATCATGCTACACTTCGTCTTGCACTTTATAATTGAATCATCTACAAATTGCGTATTCAGTGAGTACAAACTTTCTCCATGTATTCAGTTTTCCTCTGCAGTATATTTTCATATAATTTTTCATATATTTGTGAAGTAAAATAAAATAATATGTAGGTATTCCGCCTTCTACTTTCCAGACATTTTAAAACTTCTGAACCTAGACAAGATGGTAGTGGGTTCAAGCCTCACCTAGGAAAATGATTTATTTCTGCCTCACCTTTTATCTTACATACGGCAGAGTGGGCAAAAAGAACCCAATTTCGAGACACTCCGTTCTTCGTTTGCCACGGATACGAATGCGTGTTAACTGGTGAAAGTCAACGCCACAAATGTCTTACTAAAATAGGGAAGAAAAATAATTATTTCCCCCGGGTAATGAAACATAGTAATTTCATTTAATTTCATTAGAAAATTCAAAAGTGAACCTGTTTGCCCATTTTTAAGACATTAGGTGTGTTAGCATAACTCAAGACCGGCCTTTGACTTATGCTGCAGATGACCATCGAACCTACAACCAATGTATGTATTCTCAGACATTGACCCACTGTACCATGACCTTAAATTTGCACTTTATAATTAAATCATGTATACAAATTGAGTATTCAGTGCGAATAAACTTTCTTCACATGTTCGGTTCTCTTTTACGCTGTATAAAATATACTATATGAAATAGTACTTTAATTTCTGTGGATCAAAGTATTTTACTTTGAGTAATAAATAATGATAAAAAATATGTGAAGATACTTCTTAAAAAATAATGCCTGTAAGAAAGCTATTTTGTTAATATTGTAATACTTTTAAAATTACACTTCTTAAATATATATTCTTTTTAAGACACTCCGTTCCCCATTTTCCACTGAATTCTGGAGGTATTGCAAGAGAAGAAATTAAAATATTAAATATTTCACTTCCTCGAGTGGGAATTGAATCCACAACCTGTCGCGTTTACAGTCACACTTTGTGCTCATGGACAACGACTGGCCTCTCTTTCTCTAAAGTATATATAGTATATGTATAAGTCATAGGACATGCCAAGAGTCTTATGCTCTACCGACTGAGCTAGCGGGGCGTTGATTTTCGCCACTCAATACGCAATGCCTCCAGAACTCGGCGAAAAATGGGGAACGGTGTGTCTTAACATTAGGTTCCCTCTGTCTACCGTGCAGTGCGGGGGTTACAGCGTGACGCTGAAGCTGACATGCCAAGAATTACCAGTAAGCATAACAGCAATATCATCAGCGCAAAAAAACCCTACCTTGTGGAACGTAACGTATGATATATAAAAACTTATATAATGATAGATCCTCCGTTTCCTGTTTGAAAGGTAGTGTTACAAAAATTAAAGAGGTATTCCACTATTTTAGTACTTTCCTCTATATTGTTTTTCTAAGTTCTAGAATAGTACAATTTTGGTTATTTTTTACGAATTCGGGAGGTGATCTCTGCGGTATATTCGTCACGTCCGCTTATATAAACACAGTTCCTATTTCATACGAATCGTTAAGTAAAGGTTACACTGCAGACTGTGAATAAACTTGATTTTTTACAAAATACATATGTAATGATATATATATATAGATAGGCCGAATTCAGGCCGTTGTAGTGCAGGGGTACAAACGTGTGACTGACTGTAACGTGACGACTGTAGGTTCGATCCCAACTCTATGGAATGAATTATTACTTATCAGCTTCACTCTGTATCACAGCAGGGTAGGCAGAGGGAACCTAATGTTAAGACATTCCATTTCCCACTTTCAGCCAAGTTCTGGAGGCATTGGGTATTGAGTAGCGGAATTCAACGCCACGCTTTGCCTCGACACCAGAGCGAAGAAATGAAAATATAAATATAAATAAATATTTCATCTCCTCGAGTGGGTATCGAAGCCACAACCAGTCAATTTTGCAGTCAAACTTTGTGGCCCTGCGCCACGATGGGCCTCAATTATTACTTATCAATATTTTAATTTTTAATACGTTCAGAATTCAGCAGAAAACTTTTAACGTATACTAGATTCAGCGTGCATATTCTCCTGAGTAGGAATCGAACCCACAGTGGTATTATATATGTACATTATATACGATATTACATCACAAACTAAATGAATCTCTATGGTATGATTATATATAATTACCATATCATTCTAGTTTCCAACAAACCAACCGTTATCGACGTGCTTATTGGTACTTAAGATTTATTACATAGGTGGCTAATATGAAAATATATTGGAAATAATATTATTAAGCTACTTCCTGCACTTAAAATATGTTTTGTATTGTATATACAAAATTCTTAACTATTTTCATTTTGCCAAGCGGACGATGTCGCAGATAAACCTAGCTTAATATATAGATATATTATAAAATATGTATTGACATTGTCATAGCACAGTTGTAATGAATCTGACTGAGTAAATATTTCGATAGGTACTTATGGTAGGAAATGTTAACATTTCCTATATTGCAATTTTTTTTGTAGTTCCACATATTATCCCGCACACAGCAAGCTAAAAGGAGTCTAGGAACCTGTGCTAATGCACCTAACTAGGAAATGAAAATAATTTTGTAGTTCCAGATAGTATTCCGCACGTAACAAGGTAGCTAAAAGGAACCTGGGGACCTCTGCGAATGCACCTTACTAGGAAATGAAAATAATTCTTTTCCTAGAATGGGAAAAAATGTTCTTTAAAATATTAGATATATGTAATAGATAGTTTCTTTGACAAATTTGACGTATCTTGGGTAACGTAACGTATGGATCAACATCTTCACTTATATAATGATCGATCCTCCGTTTCCTGTTTGAAAGGTAGGTGTTTCAAAACTTGAAGTGGTACTCCACAATTTTAGTCTTTTCCTAAAATAAATATAAAAATAATTATTTTTCCAGAATAGGAAAAAATGTTAGGATCAAGCCCACGGTGGCTACGTTTTCAGTCAGACACGGTGACGTTCAGGTAGTAGACAATTTGTTTAATAAATTCCTTCACGTGTTTCCCGAAAATAAAGTAGAAATACAGCCAAAGAAATCTCTATGTTGAAGCACTTGGTTTTCACTGGATTTTCACATTAAATTTTTTTAAGCCTTAACAAAAGTGCTTAGAATTAGTAACTACTGTATATACTACAGTATCGAAATAACTTTCGAAACTTTCGTATTTTCTCATTTATAACGAGAGGTATATAATTAGTTGTAAGGTATAACGTTACAGAGGCAGTGCTTCAAGATTTTGGATCAAGTTGAATTAACTTAGTATCTGACTAGTAATTTACGACCTGAACGGACGATTAGAGTAATCTTTTGCCTTTCCCATAGAACAATGAATGGAAGTGACAACGTGACTTATATAGTTTGATTTAAATCGTAAGTTTTGACACCAACAAGTTCCGGTTTTTTTATTAGTATTAATAAGTGGTTTCTTTTTCCTTTCCTTATGGGAATCACGAAATTTATAAATATGTTTTTATAATTTTCACAATATAAATATTAAGTGCGTATCTATTATTGTATGTAAAAATAAAAAAACACAAGTTGAGAGATCTGAGAAACCTGTGGAAATGGAACGAAAAAAAAAGAATATTCCAATATGGATATTTTTTTATATATATAAATAGGTATTATTTTGATTAAATATTAGTAGTTCTTGTTTTATTTGGAACTATTGGACCGTGAGTACCTCACGGCTAGAAGAAAAGAGCGTTTTTTTAATTAGCTCTCTTTGCACATCCCTAATTTTTTTTTATGGAAAAGACAAGGGAACGGAAACACTCGTTGTTTGGGTCAACCGATGGTAAGTGATTACCACCGTCCACGACCCCGTGCAACAGCAAAAGAGCTACAGGTGCGTTGCCGGCCTTTAAGGTGGGTTGGTGGGTTACTCTAAAAATTTGAGTTTAATGAAATGAAAATAGGTAAGCATCGACTACATTTCTAATTACGTCATACGCCATTCATACGTCATGTCCACTATAGTCCATATTCTATGTACACAATTAAAGTAAGATTTGGTGCACTTCGATGGTAATCCCCTACTAACCGGGGCGCAGATTTATCTCTTTGGATTTATTTAGAACAAATTGGTATTTCTATAGAATTTAGTTCAACTATATAGGGAGAAATGTAGTTTAATATGCGTAAAGTACCTCAGTATCTGTCCACTTAACCTTGAAATCGAACCAAAGAAACTTTATTACAAAAAATTATAATACAAAGTTGGTATTATAAATTTAGTTGACCAATATATCAAAGGCGACCAATATATCCCTATAAGTGATCTCTTAAGGGCAACCCTCATATACCAATTTTGGTTATTTGTAAACACAATTCTATTGGGCCATCGCGGTACAGTAGTATAGTGTTTGTCTATAAATGCAATAGTTGTGACTTCGATTCCCGATTGAAAGTGTGTTGTGAATTAATTATTTTCCATAATAAGAATCGCAATTATTACACATTTTATTTTCTCGCACATATCTTAGTAGGCAGAGAGAACCTAATGTTAAGATACGTTTTCTATAATATCTCTTCCATTCTCCGTTTTTCGCCAAATTCTGAAGACATACCGGTGTTCTATGGCGGAACTCAACGCCGCGCTTTGAGTCCTTGTCAGAGAATTATAAAAAATTCCTCGAGTGGGGAACGAACCCACAATCTTTAACATTTAACGTCGCAAGCGTCGTAGTCTTTAACGTCGCAAGCTGGTGCCCCTGAGCCAATATTGGCCTCACGAAAATATAAAATATTTATTCCCTTGCATTGTTTTCTAATTACCTTTTTAGAATATGTTAGTACCTACTTCACATTTTACGAAATTCAAAACAAAAACTCGTTATAATTAAGCCTTTGAAGGTTGTATTTGAATAGGACAGTTTTAAATAAGGCTGTATCTTCACAATATATTACAAAAGTCTGCCAAGTTTTAAACAAATATTATAGATATACCTATATAAGAACGGCAAAAAAAATTATAAAGAGAGAGTGAATGGTAATATAGGCAGATGGAGACCTCGACTGACTTTTGAGAGCACAGTAATAATGATACTGGAGGAAGGTCACAAGTCAAAAAACACATGGACCGGATAGCATGTTGTGCCGTGTGATCCCGGCCTAGAATAGGATCATCCTGGTACTGATGGTGTCGTAAGACGCGACAAAAGTACGTGTGGTAAAGTCACTTCGCCAGCAATGGCAACACGCATGGGCAGACTCGACCGGATCATTACCACCACCGGCATTTAAAACCGGCGTGAAGTAGTGGCTTTATGCCACTGCGTTTCGCACCAGGTACTGCCGGGCTCCGGTGCCCAACCCACCTTACAGGCAGGCAACGCACCTGTAGCTCCTCTGGTGTTGCACGGGGTCGTGGGCGGCGGTGATCACTTACCATCAGGTGACCCGCACGCTCGTTTGCCTTGTCTTTTCCATAAAAAAAAAGAAAAAAAAAGCATCTCATCCCCTGTCATCAATCTAGTTATGGCGAGATGTCATACAGAATGGCATACAGAGACTATAGGATTTGGCACTCTCTGGCTGCCCTGACCTGACAAAGTATGAAGCTTAATAAACATAATGACACTAAGATGACGCCAAAGTAGCCGACTGTTGCTGCTACATTGGTGGCAAAGTATGGCATAGGAAAATGATTATATTCGAAGTAATTGGTTAGTTTTCAATCATCTGGTGAGTTAAAACGCAGTAGCTAGGGAAAGCTGGTCGGCACTATGAGCATTATTAGCTAGCATAAAAAAGCTGTTCCAATTGATTTATGAAAAGCTTGACACTTTTGCTTTGCGTAGAGACATCTCCTCGATGTGCGGTCTCTACCGCATTTATGATGGGGAGTGTTCTTGAGAACTATTTGATCTGTTACCTGCCGCCAAATTTTCTAACCACAGATTACGTTACAAACTCAAATACGATCCACACCACGTGGATAAGTGGCACACTACTACTGTGAGGTTTTGTAGGTACTTCCTTCCACGCGCCACACAACTGTGGAATGGCCTACCTACAGCAATGTTTCCAGTGCGATTCAACATGGGTGCCCTCAAAAAGCGCGTCTATATCCACCTCAAAGGCCGGCAACGCACTTGTAGCTCCCCTGGTGTTACACGGCGTCGGGACGGGACGGGCTCCCCTAGTGAGCGGTGATTATTTACCATCAGGTGACCCGTATATTCGGTGGCTTTCTATTTTCATGAAAAAATACTTGACACAAAAAGCTTTTAATAACACAAACAGATGAAGAAATCTATATTGTCCATCTGAAAACTCAGAATGAATATAATAAAACATTAAAGTAGCCAATATCTCTAAAAGAGTCAGTTTAACGACCGCCATAAACGATGTTACTAAAAGATATTTGTCTATATATACGTACACAAATATGGGTCAACAAAATATTAAACTCGTTTTAAATGAGCTATATTCTGTTTGCATTCTTTTAAAGAATAGATGCATGTGAACTCTATAAAATGAAAGGAATCCAAATATCACATAATGTACATGACCTGTTAAGAGAAACTCGGCGTTGAGTTCCACCATCCAACACAATCTATCAACCAGAACCAGTGGCCTGACCTGGTATTTTTGCTAGAAAAACTTAAACATAAAATGTCAGTTACAATATTTTTTAATTCAGAGATAATTTTTATGCTACGTACTTAATCGTAGCTCAATACTGTAGGCGTGTCAGACTGTTACTGCGATGCTTATATAATCCATCCAGGGAATATATTCCCAGTCGAAGGATTAATCTCAGAAAGGTGTAATAAATCAGGAATTAGGTGGAGAGTAGGCAAAAAACTTGACACTAGGTTTCCACTATGAAGATTGATTTTTTCCATAAATATACGCACATACTAAGGTAACTAAGATAATAGAGAAAATTGTACATCACTTTACTTTGTCTAATAAAATTTTAAATACTTTTATCTCACCAACTAAAATATTATATATTAAAATATAAATATGAATTTGAACTCATAACTGCGTTAATCCAGCTTAGAAAACGATATTAAATGTTGCCAACTAAAAAATCTATCAACTACATATATTTTTTGAGTGGCAACATTTAATTTTCGTAAACAAGGCTTAGATTTTCAATTACATTGGCCCGTGATATACATTTTTAAGTGTTCAATAAAACGGTTAAAGTAAATTGAGAGGGAGCTTAATAGAATTTGAAAGATAAAAAATGAAATAGCTTTCAGGAAAGTTCTCATGTAACCATTTTTTATATGGACTATATGACAATTTGTATTACATATATATGTTGTGCTTGTACTTTTAACAGTCTAAAGTACTATAGAATTTAAAAGTGTTTTAAGAAGCTTTTGCTTGTTCAGTTTTTATTTAGATGTTCCCTTTTTGAACTTAATTTTGGGTTAATAAAGACGGAGAGGAAGATTAAGACATTCCACGTGCCTTTTAGAGATATTGCAGAAATTAATGTTGAACGTTACAAAGTTGTCTTGTTACCAAAGCGAGGAAACTAAAATATATTTCCCCAAAATGGGAATCGAATCCACAATTGTCACGTTTACAATCAGACGATGGGCCGCTTAGCCACGACGGTTTGAAAAATAAAATTTATATAAATATTTTCCTTTCCAATCTCTTTATGTACTTCATAAATTTTTGAAAATAACCTATACATTTTTCATATCCTACTAATATTATAAATATCAAAATTTGTTGGGATGAATGTTTGTTCCATTTAACGTAAAAACTACGGAACCGGATTTAGATAAAACTTTACAGTAATATAGCTGATAAATCAAAATAACACAATTTATGTAGAGGCCAGTCGTGGCGCAGAGGCACAAAGTGTACTGCAAAATCGACTGGTTGTGGGTTCGATCCCCACTCGAGGAAATAAAATATTTATTTAAATTTATATTTTCATTTCTTCGCTTTGATGTCGAGGCAAAGCGCGGTGTTGAATTCCGCCACTCAACACGCAATGCCTAGAGAATTCGGTGAAAAGTGGGGAACGGAGTGTCTTACCACTAAGATTCACTCTGCCTACCCTGCTGTGTGCGGGATACAGCGTGAAGCTAAAAAAAATGTAAAAAAAATATACAATTTGGCTATTATATGACAATAAATTTAAGCGGGCGAAGCCGCCCACGCGTTGTTTGTTAGTAAAGTATAAATAAAAAGTGCTGAAGTAAAAAAAAGTGCTGCATAAAAAAACGACTTACCTAAATAATCCACAGAGTAACTAAGTCAAGCATAACCAATCACAACAACTTCCATACAAAGTGTTTTTTCACGCTCACCACTACTGTGATTTATTTCGTACAAACTTCCAGAAATTCGATTGTGAATAGCAATTTTTAACTATTGTTCGAGAACACCATTGAAAATAGTTTTTTGAAAAATGCACCCAGTCTATACAGCTCGCGTTAGGGCCTATTCTAACGATTTGGCCATACATTATATTCGTATATCACGTTGTTCTGAAAACAAACAATACCAAAATTATGCTGGTTTTTAATTTTTTTCTAGTATTGTAGCAAAGTACTTTGTGATTAGCCATTCCGTTCTCTATTTTCGACTTTTTTGAATAGTAATGGAATTTAAATGTGAAAGTAATAGCTATAAAATCAATATTTAGTTGAGGATATTTGAGAATATAATATTGGACATCCACACAATTTCTGATCTTAGAAAGCTTCGTGTCAAATTCCAAGCCAATCAAGCAAATAAGAAAGGTCGAATAATATGCTCGATACTAAATTATAAGCTTTCTTTCAAAATACTTAAAAATTATAAATTAATTTTTAACAAAAAAACCGACTTCAAACAACGAACTAAAAAGTAAAAAAATATTTTACATAACGTAAACCGTAGTTTGATTTTTGAACAAAAATAATTAAAAAAAAGATTTTATAATTTTGAATGATGGAGATTAAGAAGATGCTTCTCAAACGAGTAGGTAGTTGTTGCACTATGTAAAACTTCTATGTAAATCTTGATTAAGTATTATTTTTGTGCAAACTAACATTTTGGCATATTGACAAGAACATACATAAAAAATGTTCGGGTGGATTGGGAACCGCTCCGTTTTTTGCAGTCGGTTATAAGGACATCCTCTTTTTTGAAGTTGGTTGAAAAGAAATGCAACGATGAGGAATCTCGCTTCTGACACCAATTTGAACAATGTTTTTCCTTTTTTAAACATTTTTTTAAAGTTATTCCACACTTAGGAAAGAAAAATACTTATTTAGAAAACGTATAAATGATGCTAACAACATAAATAAGTTGTAACAAGCGTATAAAAATTTCGACGTAACTTGGCGAGAACGCATGGCTTAGTGGTCAGAGCGCCTGGTCGGTTTCCAGGAGGCGCGGGTTCGAGTCCCGCTGCGTTCAAATTTTTATACGTTTTCTAAATAAGTAATGTTTTTCCTTGTAATTATTACATTACAATTATATTGTTTACCAAAACAAAACAAATTTGTTCCAATTCAACCGGATTCTATAATCAGAACCTAACCAAACTTTCACCAAATTATCCTTGAAGTGTATCCTTTCCAATAAAAAAAGAATTATCGGAATTGGTTGGCGTGATATTGAGTAATTAGGTTACTATTAGCTTACCCAAGATGGCTACTTAGATGAAGATCACCTTTTGTATATTTTTGTTCTGCGCAGTGTTATTTCTCCGTTTTGCCAAAAACTTGAAATTCTACTTGAAACTCAACAGTGCACTTTGTCTTGATGCGCACTACATAATGTATCAAATTCGAGTAGAAAAATGGGAACGGAGTGTCCTGATATTAGGTCTTCTCTAGAGCTCAAAAAACTATAATGTTAAATACAAATAAAGAATAAGTATACTTGTCTTTAACAAAATTTTACAATGTAATCTAAGTTTGTCACTATAAAAATATTATTTTACATAAGTGTAAAAACAATACTATTTAAAAGTAAAGCCTACTTACTATACTGCTCAGAAATATTTACGTAATAAAAACGTATGGGTTTAATAGCAATTGAATCTTATGCAGGATAGCTGTCAGACTATGTGATATAAGAGTGACTTTTTTAATGTTTTTTTTTCAATAAAACAAGAGCTGTTTTTTTAAGAAGACACAAGTACAACAAATTCTTTTCAGCAGAACTGCCCTCCGACCCGGTAGTAGCTTTACCTTCATTCAACAATTCAAAAGTGTTTGCAAAAGTCTATTTGATTCCTACTAATATTATAAACCTGAAAATTAAGAAAAAAACAGTAAAAAAACATTTAAATCCGTTCAGTAGAACGGATTTAAATGAAATTTTACAGTAATATATGTTACCAACAAAATAACATATAAATTACATTCTATGTACCGATTTTCTATAATTTGGCTTTAATATAATAGCCGTCGTGGCGCAGGGCCACAAGAGTGCGAATGTAACGCGACGACTGTGGATTCGATTTCCACTCGAGGGAATGAATTATTAGTTACTAATATTTTCATTTCTTCGCTCTGGCACCAAGGCAAATGCCTCGAAAAAATCGGCGAAAAGTGAAGAACGGAGTATCTTAACACTATGTTCCTTCTGCCTACCCTGCTGTGATATAGCATAACGCTGAAGAAAAATTTTAAAAATTACCTTAAAGCTTAGCTAGCTGAGATGGCTGCAAAATATTCTGAACTTGATTTTTTCTCTTTTCCCAGATGAAGTCACAACAGAGTGGTTCAACTGTTCGTGGGTGGACGCGGTGACATGGGGATGCAACGGGACACTGAGCGTCAGTCACAACGCGACCGCCACCGACGTCACGTCGCTCGTCCTCATGGCGGTCACGTCTGTTGTCTTAGCTCTAATCATCCTGGCTACTATTGTCGGTAAGATTATTAGTTTGGTATAAATTTTCTTTTAGCTATCATAGAAGAAAACAGTGGTTTACTGACTTAATAGTCAGAAATCAAGCGATCACCGATACAAAAGGTCGGCGGGTTACCACAATATTCCCTAGATTCCCTCTGAATATCATTCTCCAAACTACACACAAAGAGAGAGAAAACATTTAGAAAATATCAATATTTCAAAGAAGTGATTTCGTCTACATAGATTTAAATAGTAAAAGAGTTCACATCTTCTTTGTTTTTCATCAACACACACTCAAGTACACACGACGTATCTAAAGCTAATTAGTAATTCCAAAAGTGTCTGATCTTCTTTGCAGTGTCAAGTTGATATTCAATAGATATAGATAACGGTCACAGAAAAGAAAAATTAAAGATATTATATATTACTGCTTTAAATTGTGAAACCTTATTTCTGCTAAAAAAATATTGAAATGAGGCCAGTCGTAGCCCAACAGTGCAAAGTGTGACTGTAAACACGACTGGTTGTGGGTTCGATCCCCACTCGAACAAGTGAAATATTTATTTAAATTAATATTTTAATTTATTCGTTGTGGTATCGAATCAATTCGGCAGAAAGTGAGGAACGGAGTGTCTTAACACTAGGTTCCCTTTGCCTATCCTGCTGTGCGGAATATAGCATGAAGCTGACAATTATTGAGTTCGTTGTGGCGCAGCGGCATACGGCACGGGTTCTATTCCCATTTGGAAAAATAATTATTTTCATTTCCTTGACTTACGCAACTGACTGAAAATTATNGTGATAACGAGTGTATTTATAGTAAAAACATTTAGTCTTACCACGTATACTTAATACTTTGTCTAAGCAAATCCTTAAAAGACCATATTTGAAAAAATAAAGACTCTCTTGGATAAGTATAAAACCTACAACTAATGCTATATATATCTATATACTATGGTTATGTTTGATTATAAATATTTATTTATTTTTATGCACATAGCGGGGTTAGTCAGGGGGAACCTGGGAACTTAGTGTCAAAACACTCACACAATTATACTCACACTCACAACAATTGTAATTTTTCTTCTCCACTTTCCGCCGAATTCCAGAGGCATTGCGTGTTGAGTGGCAGAACTCACCGCTGTGGTTTACCACATTACTTGAGCGAGAAAATGAAAATATTAAATATTACATTTCCCTGAGTCGGATTCGCACCCAAAACCTGTCATGTTTACAATCACACGCTTTGCGCCACGACTGGCCTCTTGGTGATAAAAGAAAAAAAAAAGGTGAGGCCAGTCGTGGCGCAGCGGCACGAAGTGTGACTGTAAAACCGACTGGTTGTGGGTTCGATTCTCACTCGATGAAATGAAATATTTACTTAAATTTATATTTCCATTTCTGCGTTCTGGTGTCGAGGCTAAGCGCGGCGTTGAGTTCTGCCACTCATCATGCAATACCCCCAGAATTCGGCAGAAAGTGGGGAACGGAGTATCTTAACATTAGGTGCCCTCTGCCTACCCTGCTGTGTACGGGATACAGCGTGAAGCTGATTTTTAGAATAAAATAGAAGAAAAAATTAAGCGTTTTCCCATTCTTTTCGGGATAAATGGTAATATGTAACTAACATATCCAGTAATACTACATTGTGGTTAGTTAGTTATCATTAATATACATATATTAATATATACTTACTGAACCTTATATAAACAACAGTTAACGCTGCTAATGACTAGCAAAGGCAGGCAAGCAAACCATAGCACGATGACCTGATAACTCATCAATTTCTAACACAAGCAAACATTGTTTAACCAAACCAAACCTATATTACGATAATAATTTGATTAAAATGTGATTTTCAATTCATCATAAATTCATCATAAATAATAATTAGAGACCAGTCGTGGCGCAGGAGCACAAAGTGTGACTGTAAAATCGACTGGTTGTGGGTTCGATCGAGTACTCTGGTAGTAATAGTTCAGGAAAAATATCAGAAAAAGCTCGAGACCTCCTATTTTTGTACGGACCCGTCGGTAGGCGAACCCGTTTCGCGCTTTTCCGGTTTTCTTAAAGACATTATGTTTTAAGTGACCGCTTAAACTGCCGTTTGCTTTATCAGACCAAAGAAATAAAAATATTCAATTATAAGAATTCCCACGAAGGTTCGTACCGATATCGGTCAGTTGGATAACGTGTATAATAAACTCTTCTCTATAATAATAAAAATCTGTATCCTGCTTATTTACAGAGAGAACATAGAGTAAAAACAAACCATTTCTCACTTTTTAAAATTTTATTCTCTTATATTCCACACAAATTACAAACTACATAAACATAGTCTTCAATAATAAAACAAGGCATTTCATTATATCCAAACACCAATATTTTTCTAATCATACTAATATTATTAGGATATTTGGCAGCATTTTACTGGCATCTCTCCAAATTAGTACAACGTAACGAGCATGGGAATCTGAGCAAAACTACCGTACATAAAACAGCTAAAGCGAGTCCATAATAATTCGTATTCAGTTTGTCAGTGCCAATTCAATCCTGTTCCGGGATAGACTGAATTGTTTATGTCATTGCTAAAGTTTTCTTATAAACAATAAATTATACAATATTAGCTTCACACTGTATCCCGTACACAGTAGGGAAGGCAGACGTGTTAAGATCTCAAGTTTCCGGCGAATTTTGGAGGCATTGAGTGTTGAGTGGCGGAACTCAACGCCGCAATATATAATTAAAATAAAAAACAAAATTAAATCAGCCTCACGCTGTATCCTGCACACTGCATGGTAGGCAGAGGGAACCTAGTGTTAAGACGCTCCGTTCCCCGCTTTCCGCCGAATTCTGGAGGCATTGCGTGTTGAGTGGCAGAACTCAACGCCGCACTTGTCAGCGAAGAAATGGAAATATAAATTTAAGTAAATATTTCATCTTCTCGAGTGGGTATCCAACCCACAACCAGTCGGTTTTACAGTCACACTGTGTGCCCCTGCGCCACGATACCGCGACTACGACTGGCCTCAATATATAATTATTACAAAAAAAATCTAATTCAGTTTCTTATGTTTTATCATTTTGGAGTTACAAGTCCACATAATATAAGCATGTTAAAAATGAATGAATACCATATTTAATTTAAAAAAACCGGTTGAGTGCGAGTCGGACTCGCCCGCCGAGGCTTCCGTACCAATTTCAGGATTGTTGGTCAATGAGAAGTTCAATTTATAAAAGTTGATATACTTAAGCTTACATATGGACTCATTTTGTATGAAATTAACTACAACTATATGAGGTTTTTGTTTATTTTTTCCTTTAATTGTATTGTAAGTTCTCACTTTATCAACTTTAATAACTACGTAGGTCCACGGAAAGTATAAGTTTTGGTTACGCGGCGAATTTTATACAAAAATTTGCAAAGTCCTTGATTGTCCTTTGATTGTGTTGACTTAGAAGCTTAGAACTTACTTACTTACTTACTTAGACGCCGTACTTGAAGGGACCATAGACCTAACCTAAATATTTGATAATAATTTCTACTTGATACTCCACGCGATCTCGAGATAACTGGTTTTGACAGAAGGACAAAGTTATCCTATAAAGGAGCAGTTTATACCTTTTGAGGTATGGAACCCTACAAACAAGAGATTCTGTCGTGACCCAAGGAGTACATTAGTAACACTAGAATTACAATTTTTAAATTATTCGGCCGAAAATGAGGAACGGAGTATTTTAACACTAGGTTCCCACTGCTTACCCTGCTGTGTGAACCTAAAATAATGTTATTATAATTAATGTAAGTGATATGGAAACAATAATAATAAAGTGAAAGAAGTATGACCATATATATTATAGTTAAAGCTTATTGAGATCTCTTTTGTATTTTTTGTAGAAATTGTATTTTTTTCTAAGCTTTTTACACTGTATTCCATAAAGCAGGGCAGGAAGAGGGTACCTACTGCTAAAACATTATGTTTTCCACGCACCGCTCTTTTTAAGGGGCAGCGTGTGTGGTGAAAGTGGCGAAACTCCACGTCTTGTTACCAAAGTTGAAGAAAATGAAAATAATTCATTCACCTGAGTGGTAATCGAACCCACAACCGTCACGTTTACAATCAGATGCATCTATGCCGCCTCTCTACGATACCTGCCTAAAGTTAACAATAATATATATTAATTATTAATGGATATTATTGTCAATGAAAATTGATAAATAATAAATGAAATATGGTTTCTAAAACCACATATCATATATCAATTCCCTTTGGAAATAATAGATACTACAAATCTACATATATATTGTCTCTATATTATTTACAACCAGGCAAATACTATTTGAAAATATCAAAATATTTTTTGCATACATAAATTCCGATATCGGTTTCTAAAACACTAGAATCAAGAGCAACTCTATATTGTATGAAAGCTTTTAAAATAAAATGACCCAAAAAATTCCTGTACATATTTTTTCATTTTTTAAAGTATAATTTTTTTGGAGGCTGTCGTAGCGCTGTAGAATAATATCTGGCTATAATATAGCTGTGTATTCGATATCCACTTGAGGGAATTAATTATTACCTGTTCTGCCAAGATATAAAGCGGCGTTGAGTTCTGTCACTAAACATGTCTCGAATTTGGTTGAAAAGCTACAGAGAGTGTCTTTTTTGTCTTTGTCTCTCTGCCTGCTCTGCTTGTAAGATAAAAAAAATGCCTAATGTCCAATATGTTATCATAGTATAATATAATCTAAAATATTTTTTAAGTTAAAATTGTTTTTTTTTCTGTTTGATAACAGTGTCCACGTGGTCTGTTCTTTATTTTGTTGATTTAGAAATGTTATTCTATTTTTCTTTCTGAATCTATATTAGTAGTGAATATATCTTTGCACTTTAAAATACAGTTCAACTAACTGCTTAAGCACAATTTTAGATTAACAACTAGTCAGAAACTGAGCAGCAAACAGATTTTCTTTGTTCGTCTGAAGGAATGGTAAAGAAGCGATGCTAGTGGTTGATCAACAACGTTCTATTAACGAGATTAAGGGCAGTAAGTTGCTTTCTAAATAAAATCACAGTGACTTCTGGTAATCTGGGAATATCAATCCAGATCCAGATCAATTGGAGAGATAAAACCTCAAAATTTAAAAACGGAATCTTCACATGATCTTTGTTGTCCATCTGTCCGTGTGTCAAAACCATTTATCTCGAGATCGCGTGGAGGTATCAAGCCGAAATGATTATCAAGTATTTAAGTCCATGGGATCTTGAACTACACAAAAAATCAAGCTTTTACGACATCGCAACCAGACACACGAGCATTTATGCACCGATTTAGCTGCATTTTATATGAAATTGGCCGCGTATTCTAAACTCTTAACCGGTTTTTTTTTATTAATAGAAAGGACAAAATAGTACAAGCAAAATAAATTAGACCAGGTTAATATATTTGAAAAGATGAATATTTATTGTGTAATTACAATTTTGTACCTTTAATGTGTACATTTATATCTAATTATTTCTTAAATCTACTTTTAGTCAATACATGTTTCCTAGAAACTAAATATATTTACATCATTTTATTTCAACACAAAATTAGAATATACCTAGTCCAGAAGAAATTATCGCATCTTAATACGCACAGTAGGACATCAGCTCGTTTATAGTACAAGGCTTGTCGCAGCATTCAGAAACCACCTGCCTCTTGTTCCTGCCCAGTCCGTGTGCCCTGTGTGGTGCAAGCCATGGCCAGTTCATATCGCTGGCAATACTTTTATGTACTTCCGATCTTTTTAATAAGTTATTATCACAAAGCAGTGCAAGCGCTGTAGCAAGTCTTCTTCCGCAGTAAACTTCACCAAAGTCTTGTGATGATACTGCTACTGCAAGACTTAAAATAGCCAAAATTACTGCAACTGGAATCTTCATGTTGTTAGAATGAGTGTATCCGGAGATGTGTGTTTCAGGTTATATTTAATGAAGCTTTTATACTTGTAAAATTCATTATTATTCAATTATATCTACTCCGATAAGCTTAAGTAAGGTGACCTACATATGTCATGAAAACTCAACTTTCTCTATACATGAACACATCACGTTTTAGAAATGCGTAATAGAAATTCATAAAACTGGTCAAGTGCGAGTTGAAATCACCCACTGAGGGTTCCATACCAATCTTAGGTCAATGCGGAGGACAACTTGTAAAAGTAGATAAACTTAGGTTTGTGGGCCATTCATTTAGTATGAAATGAACTAAAATAGTTAATAATGTAAAAATAATCAAAATCAACTTCCACGCTGTGTCCCACACACAGCAAGGTGGGCAGAGAGAACTTAGTGCAACGAAACTCCATTACCTGCTTTCCGCCGAATTCTGGAGGCAATGAATGTTGAGTGGTGGAACTCAACGTAGCTCTTTGCCTCGACACCAGAGCGAATAAAATGGAAATATTAATTTTAAATAAATACTAATTTTATTCGAGTATGGATCGAACCCACAATCAGTCGGTTTACAGTGACACTTTGTACCACTGCGTAAGGCCAGTGGCCTTATAATATATTGGATAAATTTATAAAATTAATATAATTTTCACTTTTCAGAATGTTTCCTTTTTTTATTATAAATAATAAATGTAGAACCTCTACCCTATAGGCTTTTATTACAATGCAAATTTTTATACAAAATACAGCAAAAACTTGTAGACGGACAAAGAGACAAAAAAATTATCATTTAAGGGTTTCGTTTTTCCTTTTTGAGCTACGAAACCCTAATTTAATCTTATCCCAGATATTCTTATTTCCTCTCAGATGTTATGCAAATATATTGTGTCACTTAAAATAATATTTGAATACCGATTAATCTCCTAAAGTATAAAAGCTTCACTAGGCATCTACTAAAGCACATAATTTCACGTAGCTTTAACAAGTCAACATGAAGTCTCCAACATTATTAATTTTGACTTTCGTCATCTTTGGAGAAATGGTTTCTTCTCATGAGTTTGGGCAAGTGTATTGTGGGAGGAGACTCGCATCAGCATTGGCGCTTCTTTGCGACAATAATTTGATAAAAAGATCAGAAATGCATCATAATGAGGCATTCGACATGAGTTGGCAATGGCTCTCGCCCCACAGAGCACATAGTATGGGCAGGAGCAAGAGACAGGTGGTGTCTGAGTGTTGCGATAAGCCTTGCACTGTTGATGAATTGATGTCTTATTGCGCTTTCTGAAATGAGAACCGAACGTTGAGCACTGGAGCTAGTGCTCGAAGCTTCTTCTACCATAGCTGTTCTGTATATTTTTTTAAGATTAATTAAAAACTAATGCATAAATATAAGAAATATATATATAATGTTTAGGTGAAAGTTAAATAAAACCATTAGACCATGGAAAAAAATCTTTAAATTGTTACTTTCAAGGGTTTCCTTTGTACATTTTTTTCTGTCATACGTAATTAAATTGTTTGTGCATCTTTAATTAAGTATCTATATAAAAAAAATAAATGTCATAAAAAATATTTCTTAGTTAAATAACTATTACTAATATTTTTTATGAACTGTACTTACTAAACGAAATTAATAATTAATTTAATTATCTTTTTTCCACAGTTAAGTTCTATATCATACAGTTGATCAATTTCTGCACCTCCTCGCTCACTTCGTCGTACTATAAAACCTTTACTATTACTACTACTTTTGTTCCCTTATGGGAAACAGCCCTCGTGGCTTATTCTGTTATAACAGGAGTAAATAAACTTTTAAGCAGATGCAGAGGCTCAATTGACATTTTTGACGTCTCCATCAGTATATTTAAAAAAGAAGATGGCTGCAGTATCAAGATCAACAACAGAGTGAGACGGTACTTCACGCCAAAATACCGATCGGCCCTATATAGGACCCAGATTCAGCCTCATATGGAATACTGTTCTCATCTCTGGACTGGTGCACCCCAGTATCAGCTTGAACCATTTGATCGCACACAACGTAGACCCGTTTGAGTTATTGGGGACCCAAAGATCTGTGTAACGCTTGACACTTTAGCTTTGCGTAGAGACTCCTCGCTGTGCATTCTCTACCGCATTTAACATGGGGAGTGTTCGAATTTTCTAGCCGCACAGTACGTCACAAGCTAAAATATCATACACATCACCTAGATACGTGGCACTCCACTACTATGTGGTTCCGTAGGAACTTCCTTCCACGCGTCGCGGAACTGTCGAATGGCCTACCTGCGGTAGTGTTTCCAGGTCGATATGCCATGGGTACCTTCAAAAAGCGCATTTATCTCCACCTTAATGGCAGGCAACGCACCTGTACCTCCTCTGGTGTTGCACGGGGTGTTAGGCGGCGGTGATTACTTAACATCAGGTGACCCGAACGCTCGTTTGCTTTGTCCTTTTCCATAAAAAAAATGTATTTTAATCGTTTTTTTTTGTATGTTCAAATTTGTATGTTCAAATACTTTCACAATAATGTATATATTTTTTTAATAATGTCTCTTCCTTGATTCCATTTGCTTTTATTTCTTCGCTCCAGTAACGAGGAAAAGTGTGGCGTTGCCTTCCGCCACTCAACGCAATGCCTCCAGAATTCGTCGAAAAGAGAAGGACGAACGGTCTTTCCCTCTGCGTGCCCTGTTATATGTCAGATACAGTGTAAAGCTAAAAAAAAGGTGACTATTAATGTGACTGGTTGTGGTTCGATCTCTACTCGAGGAAAAGAAATATTTATTCAAGTGTGTCATTTCATCTTTTAGTAACGATAAGTCAATAAGCCGATTTGATTTTCTTTTCTTTTTTAAATATAAATTAACAATTCATGGCGCAGCGACACAAAATCTGACCGCGATGGTTATGGGTTCGATTCACACTCGGAGAAAAGAATTATTTTAATTTTTGACACTCAACACACAATGTCTAGAAAACAAAGCGGAAAGTGAGGAACGAAGTGTATTAAAATTAGGTTATATCTATCTACCCTCTATGCGAGATACAGTGTGATATGAAAAAATAATAAATAAAATATTTCATTTAAAAGTTGAACCCACGTCTATTTTATTTAACCAGTTATATCCAAACTACACTATAAGAGCATCGTTTGCCCTAATTTGATCCAAAAACAGGAAAAGTTAATAAACACCGAATGAATAATTATCCAATGTAGATAATTAAATTCTTTTCACCAAAAGCGCCGGAAAATGGCGAAAACCGATGAAAACAATGACTGTAACTAAGTATTTTTTCACTAACACCGCCTTTATTTCCTTAATTCCAATTCAATTAGGCCTATAATTCTGAGCATTAAAAATGACGAGCTCTTAAGATGTCTAAAAATAATGTGATAATAAGATTACTGTAGCTTGAAGGTATATAGTATAATCGACAAAAGATTCGGTGTTTAACGTGACTGTGATGTCAAAATGTTTCATTAGATAATGGGTAAGTTAGGACTACTCTTCATCAGATTATAAATGCAACGGTTATGAGTTCGATTACCACTGGAGTGGCGATTCTTGATAAAGTAACATTATAAAACTGCCATATATGTATGTGACTGAGTCACAAAAAAAAGATTTTTAGATTACCTAGAAACTTGATATTTGGTACCAAATATCAAATTANTAATTTTTCCACTCAAAACACAATGTCTCGAAAATTGAGCTAAAAGTGAGTAACGGAGTATCTTAACACTAACTATATGCGAGACGTTAAAATAAACATACACATATCTTTTAAACAAAATTTATTAATATTTGTAGTCATTTTAAGTGAAAAGTATAAACAGAACACAACGAGCAATAATATTGAAAAGCATGAATCTGAAACGCTTATTAAAAAAGTTTTCATTTCGAATTTTATATTTGTAGTTGCACATGCTGTCCAGGCTCGAGTTGTTATTGGTGTTAACGCTTTAAGCGAGAAGTTTCTTAATTTAATTTTACGATTTAAATAGTAATTTTCAATAAAACCTGTACAATATTTAATGATATTTTGATTATGTACAAGAAATCCGGAAAAGCTAATCAACACAATCTTATAATAAAATCGTAACTCGATGTCTTTACATGCAAGATATATAAGAAAAACTATTACCCCGTTCGTACGAGAATTAAAAAAGCGTAGCATATACGAGCAAACCCGGCATTAGCGATTTTATATCGCCTACAATTTGCCTGTTCATACAAGCGCTTTTAAATCATTTTTTTGCCGTCTATCGCCTGCCGGCAATAACACGTAGAAATGGTTAATGCAAAATTACTAGCAGTTTATTAGGATTTTTTAATACATTACAATCACAATTTTAACCTTATATATATAATTCCTAGTTAATAATTAATAATTAAATTGTTTTCTGTATCGTACAACTTCGTGATGTCAGTATTTTTATGATATTATTTGATTATGATGTAAATTGTAAATTTATTGTAATTGGATTTTTATTCTAGAAATAAAGATTTTATATTATAAATATTATAAATTCCTTTAAATATTTTCTTTACGTTTAATAAATAGTGCCTAAATGACTAAGGACCGATTTTTTTTGTATATCATATGTTTTGAAAATTATATTTGGATATTATTTACATATGAAAAAAAACCGTACAAGCGCGAGTCGGGCCCACCGAGGGTTCCGAACAAACCGTTAAATTTCATAGTTCTAGGTCAACAGGAACTTTGCTTCCCTTTTACTGTCGTAATGCGTTTTTTGCGATATAAACGGCCATATGTTTTTTAAGTAAATGTAGAAACACCATTTTTTCAGGAAATCATGGGATAGATTAGAGTACCGTAGATTTAAGTACGAGTATATGATTTGAATTTCAACTTAATATCTCAAAACGTTTCTGAGATAAAGGCTCTTGACAGACAGACAGACAGGTAGTTTGAATTTCAATTCGATATCTCCAACCGTTCCTGAGATAAAAGGTCTTGACATACAGAGAGACGGAGGGACAACAAAATAATTTTATAAGGGTTCCTTTTTTCCTTAAAAGGTACGGAAACCTAAAATGGGAAATAATATTAAAAGAACCGAAAAGACAACCCCAGACTGAAACCAAGGTCTTCTGCTTCTGAGATCGCCCGATTACCTAACTGAACTATTACAACTCTAGCGAATATAGTGATATTACCATTGTATTCTAATGATATTTTTTAGCAGTTTCGTATTTTTTAAGAACATGGATAAAACATAAAATAACATCCTTTTCTAAAAATGAAACCTAACTAAATAAAAAGAAAACATAAAAATTTTTACTAGCTGTGTAAAACCTCCCAAGTTGTATGGGTTGCCGAAAATTCTAAATAAGACTGTACAGACTGTACCTCCAATAGTTATGATATAAAGTGGCTCAACATGTCAAGGATTCTTACCATTTTGTTTGTGGGCTGAAAGATCTTAAACTATCTAAAAAAGAAATCATGGACTGCATCAGCATTGTAAAGCGGAAGCTAGAGGCTACTGAATATCTTGAATTACTAAAACACTACCTTACATATAGATTTTGATTTCCAGGGGATGGCTCTTAGCTCTGCACCAAGTCTCCCTAGGATATATAAGCATTACGTTAATGACATTTTTACATTTTTACCTACGGACAATTAGCGAAAGAAAAGCTTCCATTAAAACATTTATTAAACAATATTTAAGTCTAACAAGAAATTAAACCAATTTTCAAGACCAGTAAAAAGTAATATCCTTGGCAGTGTATGCAAACTAGAGTAATTGTGGCTTAACATGCATTGTTCAAAGAAGAAGAAACATCGTTGTTGGGGGAACGAACACATCTCCGATGTCAAGAATGGACATGTAACGAAGCCAGCTGCGTATGGGTAAAGATGTGATGTGGATAAACCCTAACATTACATTAGGTCCACTAATTCCAAAGATTATCTTCGAAATACATAGATATCTAAAGTAGAGAAAATGGTTGGGAATTTTGTACCACCATAAAAGAGACTTCCGTTGCCTTTAGGGAATATAATATCGATAATATAAGAGAAAGGTTACGAATAATTAAGAGGAACCCCCGCATGGCATATATAAAGAGATTGACGAGTGGTGACAATATACAGATAGCAGAGTTTTTGGTGCTCCGTTTTTTCTGACTACCCCGCTAGGGATAAAGTGAGAGGTTTAAAATAAGAATAATGAAAAAGAAATAAAAACAACTTAAGAATATTACTAGAAATCGTTAAATTATAAACATATTTTTATACTTACATAAGCTCATAAGTAGCTTATTTTTCTACTATTCTACATGAAAAAACAGTAATAATATTTACAACGTTTCCATTACACTGAAACTGAATGCCACGGAAGTTATATATGAATATTCAAAAGAATAGAATCCAAGAAGAGTTTACGGACAACTTTAAATATTACGTAATTTTTTTGTCATAATGGTTTAAATTACACGAACCATCCGTGAGTTAACCTATCAGAAATATTTATAATATTCAGGAATACATGCCTCAGATCAGATCCATGCATCTAACTATAAATGTTAATAATTATTATTCTACTTAATTATCATTGCCATTTTTCATATAAAATCACTGTCTTCAACCAGCGTCATTGCCTTTTACGATTAAGCTGGCAATGACGGCGCTATTAATAATCAAAAATTATGTAAAATATGGTAAAAAATATAATAAAATAATAAAAGAGAAAAAAAATCACGAGCGCAGACTCAACAAAAGTCACGCTGTACTTGATCAATTTTCTTCAAGAATCCGATTTTTTCCAAAAAGATCACAAAATCTGAAATATCTGCTGAACCACTGAAAATTGGTTAATCTTCATGGGGGTGAAATGGATAGATACTGAGGTCCTCTACCCATAGACAACCGTTGATCTGTCGATCGCATTACACCTTGAGTAGATAGTGAAATTTCTTAATTTAACGGTTGTGAGGTCGATTCTAACTCGTGGAAATGAAAGACAAAAGAGCGTCGTTAAGCTCCATCATTCAACACACAATACCCTGAAAATTCGGAATTGAACGGAGTGCCTTAACACTAGTTTCACTCTGCCTATCCTGCTATATACAAAATATAGCATAAATAAAAAATAAGGCCGGTCGTGGCGCAGCGGCACGAGGTGTGACTGCAAAACCGACTGGTTGTGGGTTCGATCCCCACTCGAGGAGATGAAATATTTACTTAAATTTATATTTCCATTTCTTCGCTCTGGTGTCGAGGTTAAGCGCGGCGTTGAGTTCTGCCACTCAACACGCAATGCCTCCAGAATTCGGCAGAAAGTGGGGAACGGAGTATCTTAACACTAGGTTCCCTCTGCCTACCCTGCTGTGTGCGGGATACAGCGTGAAGCTAATTTAATTTAATTTTTTTAATAAAAAATAATAATACACGACTTTTGTTCATTAATTACATAAAAACCTTATATAAAACACAATTTGGAATCAATGACTCCAACACTAGTAATCGCGAAAGTGTCGCATATATTATGTATATACAGAGAATATACGATAGTCAATATGCCAATAAAGACCATAACACCCATCGAACTTTGAATACAATCAAAGTAGAAAATCGATAGACCACAGTGTCGAGAACGATTCAGTTTACAAACAACTGTACGAAGTTAGCGAGTCAAGCATCATTTTAGTTGAGTGCTTTTCGCAAAACTTTTGTAAAATAGCCATAACTATAAATTATTTATTTTTTTAAATTAAAAAATTAAATTGCATAAAGTTTAGATAACTTTTTTTTGTTATGAAATATAGAAATGTATCAATAAATTACTAATAATAATTCTTTTTTTTTTCTATTAAAACATTTGCTTTGCGGAAATTAGATATACGTACTTATTTTAATCTCTTAAATTTTTAAAGAAAGCCAGTCGTGGCGCAGAAGTACAAGCGTGCGTCTATAAGCGCGATAGGTGGAATCGACTCCGCTCTCCACTAGATTCCCAGGGTCCCTCTGCCTACTCAGCTATATACGGGATACAGCGTGAAACTAAAAAAAACTTTTTAAAAATGCTGACATGGCACTGCGTCTGACTGTAAACGCGACAGTACTGGGCTGAATTACCATTTTGGTAAATGAATGATTGGATGAATTTTGATTTCCTGGAAAAGTAATAGAGTGCGGTCTTAAGTTTCCCCACTAAGCACGCAATATTTCGAAAAACAGAAAAATGGAGAACGGAGAGTCTTATATAGACACTAGATTTTCTCTACCTACTCTGCTATATGCAATATACAACGTAAAAATAAAAAAAAACTCTTAAGCTATTTTACTTGCACTTAACCTTCATCTATCAACCGATTTTTAGATAGTATTTTAATACGGTAATATAACACTGGGGGCTCATTTTTGAAATATAAACGAAATTTAATCCTGCAGATCATCAATCAAATTTATAATAAGGTGTTTTATATTGACGAAATTGAAGCTATTCTAAGCTCGTTTTTATATACATTTATACAAAGAAATTCATTGTTAGTTATACAGTGTTAATATATGGTAGAATACGTAGGTCGTCGTTTTTATAATTAAAGCTTCACACTTTTTCCCGCATCTAGGCATAGTTTCCTCCTTCCCGGCCGATTATCGGGAAATAGCCTGTTGGATGGCGAAACTCTATGCCGCGCTTTACCTACCAGAGCAGAGAAAAGAAAATTATTAATCGCCCTACGAGATAGTTGTAGTGAATTTATTTTATATTTTAGCTTTACGCTATATCCCGCACATACGGCTCTGCCAGACTCTCTCGTTCACATTATTCGCGAGTATATGTCGTACTTTCTGATATAGTCTAGAAGGGACCCTATGTCCAATAGTTCAATCCGCTCCGGATCCCGCAAGGCTCCATGGTCTTGCCAATTCCATACGCGCTATATACCAGCGACATTCCACGAACAAATAAGTTCGACCTTGCGATATAAGGTGCCGACACTCTAGGCGTTGGTTCAGCAAGTGGTGGTTTGAGATTAATTCGACAAAAAGCGTACCCTCATCGTCCCTCGTATGAGACCGTCTCGACTATTTACTTACAAGGTAAACCGATTCCCTGGAAACCCCAGGTTAGGTTAGGTTCGGAACTTTGACTTTTGACTTGCGGCCGCACATTACGTATGTTAGAGACAAAGGTACGTACATACATACGTTACAAGCAGGCTTAGCCACCCATATGCAAGCATGCAAGTGGAGTAAAATGTCACTTCGGAACAAGTTGATATTGTACAAAACATTCATTCGGCTTATCTTTATCTGTGTGTGACCTCCTCCAGATTGTCTAAATCAAATTCGTCCGCGTGGCATCCGGATGCCACTGCGTTAATGAAGACTTCAAATTTGAATCGCTAATGGAATATTGCAAAGACCTAGCCAAGCGTTACTACCAGCGCGCAGATTCCTAGGCAAATTGCCTCATCATTAAAGCGTGTAAGTGCGCTCCTCATCCACACTCGCTTCTTCGACACCCACGTAGCGTCCTTCTAGATCCTGATGATCCACAAGCGTACATCACAGCTCGTATTTCTTCAGGAGTGAGCTAGTCCCACCCCTCCCAGCCCGGTGACACTGTAAAGACCATTCCAGTTCAATAGCAGTTTAGCTCATCAGACACAAATCAAAACACAAAATACACCACAAATAAATGGAAATATATATTTTTACAGTTATAATACTCCTAATATTAACAGTAGAATTAAGAAAAGCACTTTAAAATATTTTTTTACAGTTTCACGCTGTATCCCATTGCACATGGCAGGGTAGGCATCCTAGGGACGACACTCTGTTCTCTTTATTCTGCGAAATTTTTCAGATATTGCGTGTTCAACGGAACTCAACGCCGCGCTACGTGTACCAGATCCCGGATATATAATAAAAATAAATAAAATATAGTAATTTAAGTGTAAATCGAACCCATTGATGCTGGTACCACTACTTCACTACAGTCTCACAAGTTTCCGATATTCTTAAGAATATTATAAGCTTCTGTTCTTTGACATGCGACTTGAAACAGCTGGTGTTAAATATTTCATTATCGCTTATTAAAATATATGTAGGTAAATATAGTTCACCTTACGATACAGGTGGTACGCGTTTAATTAACTTCACCTACTTCAGTCTATAATTTGTACTCATGTTTCCGGTTAAAATCAATAATATTAAATAAAAATCCTTTTTTTTTTGGCTTACTATTTCTTTCTTATTAAACTGACCTGTAAAAAAGAGGTAATCAGTTTCATATATGTGTGTGATATTGTTGGAATAGATAAAATTTGAAAATTATACTCTATTTAGGTTTCCATACACTTGTGTTTTTAGTGAGTGATATGTTTGTGTGATCATCCACAAATTTATAGAAAATAGTCAAAGTTATTATACATGAATTAGTTTATCGATAATGATATCCATATGAAGAACTGAGTGCCTTGACACTAAGTTGTCTCTGCGTACCCTGCTTTACAAATTGAAAACGTAAAATTAAAGGTATTTTTTTAGTTTATAACAAAATCGACTTATGAGTCAAAACGTTACTTACTTCACCACAATAGGCAAATCTACTTTTATAATATTATTTTAGCTTTACACTGTTTACTACATATAGCAGAGTAGGCAGATAGAACCTAGTGTTAAAACAATCCATTCATGACTTTCCACCAACTTCAAGACATTGTTTGTCGAGTAACGGAACTAAGCACTACGCTTTATCTTGTTACCAGAAAATGAAAAATATTGCATTCCCACGAATAGAAATTGAACCTACAACCGCTGTGCTTAGTCAAGTGCTATGCTGTTACTGCCTATAACACGACGCATATATTTAATAACTTTCCAAATAAAACAAATATCTATTTACTCAGCTATTGAAACTTATATAACAGTTATTACTACTATCAAAGCTTATTCTCTGCACGATCCGTTAAATACATCGAATAGGTACTCCCCAGAGATGGTATTTAATCAATTTAACAAATAGAAACCAGTACCAAATACATATTCATATGAATCTATGAAATCCCGAGAGAGATTAATTTAAAATCATATCTACAACGCCTTATGAATAATAATGTTATTATTAATTTAATATATAATAACTATTGAGGAGAGTGCGGGTATTAGAGCCATTTTTGCAAAGTATCTCAATTCAATTCTAAAGCAATAAAATGCTATACAAAGTACATTTTTTAAATTATGTTATTAGGTGCTCAAAAATTTTAATATTTAAAAATTAAATTAAATTAGCTTCACACTATATCCCGCACACAGCAGGGTAGGCAGAGGGAACCTAGTGTTAAGACACTCCGTTCCCCACTTTCTGCCGAATTCTGGAGGCATTGCGTGTTGAGTGGCAGAACTCAACGCCGCGCTTAACCTCGACACCAGAGCGAAGAAATGGAAATATAAATTTAAGTAAATATTTCATCTCCTCGAGTGGGGATCGAACCCACAACCAGTCGGTTTTGCAGTCACACCTCGTGCCGCTTGTAAATAAATGGACTGATATTAGTAATAGGCTATAAGAAAGACTATACGACATCATATCATGTTCTATTTTGCATATTCAAAAATAAAAATTAAAAAGAAATATTATAATACTTTGATATGAAATTTAAAACTATTTTTCTCATTTTATAAGCTAGACTTGGCCAGTCGCGGCGAAGTGGCTCAAGCGTGTGGCTGTAAACGCGACGAGTCGTGGGTTCGATTTCGTTTCTTCGCTCTGGTATCGGGGGACAGCACAGCGTTGAATTCCGCCACTCAACACGCAGTGCATCCAGAATTTGGCAGGAAATACGGAATGGAGTGCCTTTACACAAGGTTCCCTCTGTCTAACCTGCTGTATGCGGGATACAGTGTGAAGCTGAAAAAAAATTATTAATTAAAAATAAAATGTTTTTACCTATTACATAAGCTATCTCAATTGTACATTTTTAGATTTTTTTTCTATAGTGTAAGATATCCAAATATATAATAGGAAGGAGAAAAGAGAAATAAAAGATAACTGTAGTGCTTAAATTTGTTTTAAATTTCATTTTCACATTCTTTTAAGACATTTAGGGAATATAAATGTCTTAACAGAAAGTGATCAAACGTTCTGCCGAATTCTCGAGACATTACGTGCTGAGTGGCGGCACTCAACGCCACGCTTTGCCTCGATATCTATACATTTTAAATTTAATAATACAGCAACGTTAGTAGTTATATAGTAGCAAAACTGTCGTCCAAGGCGGTGATCGCTTCCTGTAGAACTGGCGCTATTGACATTTTTCTGTTACTTTACTATTCAAAAGGTGTAATGGATTATTTGAATCAAAAGTATTTTGATTGAATATTAATGTGTACTAATATTGTATTCGTAGGTTCCCAACCCCTCTTTAACTTAAAAAAATATAATATTCGTTTATATTTCCAGAGTATTCAAGTATTCAAGGTAAGGTAACAAATATGACCTTTTCAAACAAATACTTCCAATTTTTATTAAAAGATAATTTATATTTTTTAAATTCTTTTAGAACAGAAAAAAGGAATAATCCTCCTTTAAGCTTCACGCTTTTTACCCGCAAAACAGGGTAGACAAACAAAACATAATGTTAAAACACTGTGTACTCCAATTGCCTTCAAATTTTCAAGACATTGCGTGTCGAGTGGCGGAACTCAACGCCGCACTCCGATAGATCTCTAGCCCAATTCAAAACCAAACCTGCGACAAACATTAAACAAATCAAGATATCAAAGAACACCATCCAACAAAAGTATATCTTATTCATTTTACAAATGGACAGCAATACTATTGGTACAAATAATAGAATGTTGCAGAGCTTTAGATTCAGTTTCCGCGTCTTTGTGATACGAATGAACATCTTATTTGCGTGAGTTTAAATGGATTAGCTGTCTGTTCTTGTTGATCTTTCAGCAATATCTTGTTTAATATCTTATATTTAAATGTTGTTTATACATAATCGTAATAATATATTTAATTTTTAGTAATTAAGTAAATCAGCTTCACGCTGTATCCCGCACACAGCAGGGTAGGCAGAGGGAACCTAGTGTTAAGATACTCCGTATCCACTTTCTGCCGAATTCATGGATGAAGGCATTGCATGTTGAGTGGCAGAATTCAACGCCGCGCTTAGCCTCTACATCAGAGCGAAAAAATGGAAGTATAAATTTAAGTAAATAATCGAACCCACAATCAGTCGATTTTACAGTCACACTTTGTGCCCCTGCGCCATGGCCTCATATTTCATTTTCTCAAGTGAAAATCCAACCTACTAACCGTAGTGTCTACCTCACGTTTGACCACCTGCGCCACGCCTTGGCTTTATTAGCTTTATACTTTTTAAATATACCAAAACTCTATTGCACTTCATCTAATATTTATTTTATTAAATATGATTTAGAAATAAAACTATAGCATAATATACATCTTTATGTTTTTTCTTCCATCAGGAAACGTATTCGTAATAGCAGCGATCATAATAGAAAGGAACCTGCAGAACGTCGCGAATTACCTCGTAGCTTCACTAGCGGTGGCGGATCTGATGGTCGCCTGCCTTGTCATGCCTTTGGGTGCTGTGTATGAAGTAAGTTGAGTTTTTTTTTCTTTTCTCTTTTCGTACCGCCTCTTCTCCGAATAGCGCCGAGCCGGTGGTAGCTGCAAAAATCTAATTAAATAAAAAACATTTTAGATTTGAATGGAAACTGGAAAAAAGTGATATTATACGCATATGATATTGTAGGTTCATTAATAATAGCAATAAGTTAATTTATTATAACAATCCATCGCCAGAAACGACGTTCAGAAATTATTATATTTAATTTTTTTTCAATCTGTCGTACAATATTTAACTTTATGTTCCACTATGTCTAAGATGAATGGAAAATAAAACAGTTCTCCATCTTCTTAACATTAGGTTATCTTTGATCCAATTTGTTAAGTATATTAAATTGAACCTGTACTCTACGCTTACATTATTTATAAGAACTGTGCATAAATAACGTCACAACAAATAGGTAGATTTACATTAATAATGTAATAAAAGTTTAATTTATGCCATGAGCCACTCCAGTAATTAATTGTACGAGTATTTAACATACTCGCGTTACTTGGCTTAATGGTTTACTGCGACTTTATACGCTAGTTTAAGCAATAGAGTGATTTATAGTTAATATATATGATTACACACACAAATGTTAATTAATTTCCTCTAACAATCTCTCCTACCTGTTTTGTTAGTCTAAACGCGTTCATCGAACAAAGTATCTATGTGTAAACTTTATGTGTATGTACTTACGTAAAATATTTCACATTTATACTTATGTAGAAAACGTATAATAATTTGAACGTAGCGGGATTCGAACTCCTCCTCCTGCAAACCGACCTGGTCGGTTTCCAGAAGGCGCCGGTTCGAATCCCGCTACGTTCAAATTTTTATACGTTTTCGAAATAAGTATATTTCTTTCCTAAGTGTGGTATAACACTTTAAAAATGTTTAACATTTGTAAAAAATTTACATAATTTCAGAAAAAAAAATTTACATAATTTCAGAAAAAAAAAATTTACATAATTTCAGAAAAATATAATAGATCCATATTACATGAGCATAACATTAATACTTTACAAAATTAGAACATTGTCATAAATAGTTATTTAAGAAAGACACAAGAATCGTTATCATTTACATATAGAAATAAAAAATCTTATTTCTTTAACTCTATTAAAAATGAACAGGTCAGCCAAGGATGGATCCTGGGTCCTGAACTCTGTGATATGTGGACTTCTAGTGACGTGCTCTGCAGTTCCGCTTCAATACTTCATCTTGTTGCTATTGCTACTGATAGGTGAAATATATTTTTGTAATTTAATAGTTTGAATACAATCATAATTATGTTAAGTAATACTTATGTTTTAACTCAATTATTATATCAACATTTGTTGTCTAACCATTTAAATCTAAAATAAAATATTAACCAAATGTTTTTCTTTATAGATACTGGGCTGTGACAGACGTAGACTATATTCATATAAGGAACCAAAGACGTATCTTCACCATGATCTTCCTCGTGTGGGCAGCTGCCCTCATTGTTTCCCTAGCACCCCAATTAGGATGGAAAGATCCCGACTACCTTGCAAGAATAACACAGCAACAAAAATGTCTGGTAAGCCAAGATTTGGCTTACCAAATATTTGCAACGTGTTCAACTTTCTATGTCCCTCTTGCGGTTATACTTATTTTATATTGGAAGATATTCCAAACAGCAAGAAGACGTATAAGGAGGAGACGAGAACCACCTCCTCCTAGACCGACGTCAGCTGATGGCGCCACGCCTTCTGGAAGGCCAATCCAACCTGCAAGAGACAGGCGATTCGTTAAAAAGCGATTTCTTAATCTGAAGAAGTGTAATCAAAGAACTCGAGCTGAAACTTTAGCTGCAGCGCTCTTACTGACTGAAGGTCAAAGCACTTCAACTGTAGACACGCTAGATGAAGAACCTCGCACAACAGCGTTTACCGTAAACGAAAAGATACCACCATCAGTCTCTCCAGAAAAGTCTTCCTCGACCGTTACGAATGGGTCGAAACCGGAACGATCTATTGCCCCAGCTCCGTCTCATAGAGAGAAGAAAGAGTCTCTTGAAGCGAAAAGGGAAAGAAAAGCTGCTAAAACTCTGGCGATTATAACAGGAGCGTTTGTCTTCTGCTGGCTGCCGTTCTTCATCATGGCACTAGTAATGCCAATTTGCCAAACATGTGTGATTAGCGACTATCTCGCAAGTTTCTTCCTATGGCTCGGTTACTTTAACTCGACACTCAACCCGGTCATCTATACGATATTCAGTCCCGATTTCCGTCAGGCATTCGCTCGAATCCTTTTCGGCACCCACCGACGCGGACGAAATAAAAAATTCTAACGAAAATGTCACTACTATGTGTATACCTGAGCGAGTCTCAGATGGACTGTATTATCCTTCTATTTGTAAGATATTTCGGCTTTATGTATGTTATACATACTTCAACGTCTGTAGCTAGTGTAAATAATAAGTTAGTTGAATTGTAAATAACATAAAGATATATAATACGATAGCAACGTTGACAATTGTTTTATAGTTTATGTAGCCGCGACGGCGTCGCTCGCGAGTCCTAAGCGTCACCGCCGCCCGCTCTTATGTTGTTTCCAGTGACATTACGAAATAAATATTCAAATTATATCACATAAACGATTTTTATTATACCCTTGGTTATAGACGCTCGTTAATACCATACGACCTGCTACTTCAGTACTTTTCCCATCATAATGAAAAGGAATGATATGATAATTGAATTATTTCTTACCTTAACTATTGTGAAAATAAATTTAGTTGTAATCAGAGGTTTAACTGTAAATTATAGTAGTAACATCAAATTTTACTTACTATAATATAATATTTAGTAAATATTTATATTTAATAAAATATATGAATAAGGTGTCGATATATCTCCTAGTTTATTTAGTCGCTATAGGTCCTACCATGATCATAATGTAAGGCATGAAATAATGGACCGAGCAAATGGATGTAAATGGATAAGCAAACATAAAAGTGAGAAAAAAATCTAGGTAAAATTTAACCATCCGATCCCATTATTTGTAAAAAATTTCGAATACACACTAAGTACTATATATTATAAATAGAGTATGCTTTTACATTTCTTTAGCTTGCCGCTGTATCCCGCTATATAGCAGAAGCCCCTTTCTCCACTTTTCGACTAATATGTAAACATTGCGTGACGAAAAATTAAAATAATAGTTCAGTAAAAGTAAGTAGAAATCGAACCCATACCCACCACCAGTATATACATATAAAACTAGAAACTCGTAACTTCATAAGAAATATCTTGTAATAATATAAATAATTATAACAGACAGAAAAAAAAACAGTAGAAAAATAATAAACATTTGCTGTTACAAGAATGAATGCTGAGAAAGTAAAACAATAATAGCCACAATCAATTATATTCTATCTCATCCATAGAAATATGTAAGAAAAATGTAACTGAATATAGGATTTTTTTGTTTGTTGCTTTTCATATTATTTTTGTTACAACACATTATTTCTACATTAAACACAAGATGAGCGGACTTCCGACAAATCAGTCTATTTATTATTCTTTGTGAAAATATTCAGAAAAGTAGGTTGGGTCAAAAAAGATCTCGTGTCAAGCTAGTCTGTTCTCCATTTTTAGCCCGAATTCAAGATATTTCGTGTTATATGGTGGCACTTAACGCCGCGCTTTGTATGGCCAGAGCGGTGTATTAAATATAATTTAAATATGATTACTGTAAGTGGACATCGAACCCACAACTATTACGTTACCAGTCAAATGCTGTTGTACTGCGCTACGGTGGAAACGAATTCTTTGCTAAGATACTTTAGTAAACTCTTCTTTCAGAAAATGTATTTTTTTAGTTTCACGCGGTATATACTTACTTAGTAGACCCTTAAAACTTGGGAACCTAGTGTTAAGACACTCCTTTCCTCATTAAGATACTTCCGTTTCTTAATTTCCGCCGAGTTCTTGTAGCTTAACGCTAGGTTAGCCTCGTTACCAGAGCGAAGAAATGAAAATCTTTAATATTTTATTCTTCTAAGTGGGAATCGAATCCACAAGCGTCGCGTTTACATCGTCAACACAACAAGCCCTACGCTTGTGCCGACGACCTCAACAGACAGAAAGGTGACGGTTGTAAATATTATTCACAAACATATACTATAGTTATACGTATAATATTAGTAACTGTTAATCATGCGATCTGAAAATATAAAGTATATAATTCTAATAACATCTTTTCAAATATTCTAATAAGTGATTTACTCTTACTCTACAGTCAAACGTACAGAAAGTATATTCAAATGTAAAAATATTTGTGAACCTACAATTTAAACTTTTCTTTACTAAATTCACTTTAACAAAAATGTAAAACTTGAAAAAAGTTCGAATATGATATCATTAAAACTTTCAACTTAGTCGTATTCTGGAAATAAAATTGTAGGCAACTTTACTAAGTAATATTTCATATTTTTTGAATACTAATGTCTTCTTTCCTTCAGTCCATTCAGTGGGAAACGGAATTGTCTTAAGGAGAAACGGAGTTTCTTAACACAAGGTTCCCTTTGTCTACTTTGCTATGTGCGGGATACAGCGTGAAGCTAATATTCAACTTAATTTAACTGGATATATATCAGTTTCAATTTCTATCTTTATTCTGCATATCAGGCATATAGAACCCAGAGTCAAGACACTTCGTTCTTCACTTTCTGTTCTAATTCCAGGAACCATAGTTAAGTGATAGAACTTAATGTCACGCTCATGAGCGCAGGAATAGATAGAACCGAGTGATCCGTGCCCAATCTACCGTTACCGCCCAATCAACCGTTTTATATCCACCGCAGAAATTTCACTAATAAATATTTCCCCTGAAAAATTTTAAATATCCCTTGATACGCCCATGGTCTATGGGCCTTGTGTGGTCAAATCATTCACCCAAGTGTAGTACATTTTTTCACAAACTTATAAGTAAGACTAAAAAAAGCATGTTAAAAAGCAACCTTTTCTACTATTTTCTAATGCTGAAAGATAAGAACGAACCTGTATCAGTAGGTTTTAGTGAATTTAAAAAAATAAAAAAATATTGCTTACCCATCACTAAAATACAAAATAATACAAGAAAAACCTCAACCAGTTCACACTATAAACACGCAAAAAACATAAATTACAGTTAAAAGTAATCCAATTAGTAAATCAGTTCACTAGAAGCCTTAAAAATGTGTACATTTTCCGCTTTTTATAAAAAATGAGTCCAAGCATTCGTGAAGTCAAAAACAATGGCAGCCAGCCCTCATAGCCTTTGCTATGCATTATTTAAACGCTCGGAGCTGGACTTAGTAATTTATTTTAATGATGACAACCGTCTCTTATAAATCTTGTGTTGTAGAAACTATTATATAAAAAAATACAAGGCCGTTGTAATAGGAGACTGTAAATGCGACAGTTGTGAATTCGATTCCCACTCGAAGAAATAAATTATTATTTTTTATTATTTTCATTTCTTAGCTCTGGTACAAACCGTTGAGATTCGAAAATAAACTCGCAATGCCTCAAAAATTTGACAGAAAGTGGGGAACGGAGTGTCTTAACACTAGACTGTGCTATATACGGAATATAGCGTAAAGATAAATAAACTAAGGACTATGATTTTTTTTATTTCACATATCACATGTTTTTTGTGGACTTAATAAAAAGAACACAGCGTTATTTCTGATCTCCTCTTTCCAACTCTTCTGTAACATTTTTTTTTTAGTTTCACGCACAAATGTATCCTGCACACATCAGGGCAGAGGAAGACAGTTCCGTTTCGCCATTTAAGTCGAATTCTGGAGGCATTGTGTGTGAAATGGCGGGACTCAACGCCGCGCATTCGCCCCAACACCGGAACGAAGAAATGAGAATATTAAATATTTCATTTCCTCGAATGGAATGGAATGAAACCCACAACCTATCGCTTTTACAGTCGCACGCTTGTGCCCCTCTACCACAACTGGTCTTACTTAAATAAAAAAAATATTTTAACATAAAAAGCAAATAGCTAATTTTATCGCAGAATTTGTAAATATACAAAAATATGTACATATATATATACCTGTCTGTAGTGTTTTTAAAATATGTAATGTTCTTTGACCTGAAAAAATGACGTTTAAGTTAAATTGAAATTCAAATAAAAATACAGTGGCAAACTATTGCCATTACGAACACCAACGTGGTGTAATAAAATCTTGTGTGGCAGTATATGATGATTGTAATTTAAAATTCACCAATCATACATATACTGTGTGGTACGGAGTGTCTTAACACTAAGTTTCCTCTGACTACCCTGCTGTGTGCGGGAGACAGCGTGAAGGTTATTTTTTAAAATTTAATTCATATACCATGAGGCCATTCCTGGCGCAAGGGCTCAAAGTGTGACTGTAAGACCGACTGGTTGTGGGTTCGATCCCCACTCGAGGAGATAAAATATAAAATAAAATAAATAAATTAGCTTCACGCTGTGTCCCGCACACTGCAGATTAGGCAGAGGGAACCTAGTGCTAAGACACTCCGTTCCCCACTTTCTGCCGAATCTGGAGGCATTGCATGTTGAGTGGCAGAACTCAACGCCGCGCTTAACCTCGACACCAGAGCGAAGAAATGGAAATATAAATTTAAGTAAATATTAGGAGATGAAATATTTACTCATATCATATGTACAAATACAGTTTTTTTAAATTATTGTCAACCCACTTCTGCACATGTGGTCACACAATCACATATTTCAATATAAAAAGTATTGTGTGAGCTATTTTTAGGGTTCCGTACCTCGAACCTCTTATAAGAACACTTTATTGTCCGTTTGTACGTCCGTCAAGAGCATTTATCTCGAGATCACATGGATGTATCCATCTGAAATCAATGTCAAAAATTGAGGTCTACGGTCCCTGGGAGGAAAATAAATTAAATCTTGTAAATAAACGAAATCAAAAGATACGTGAGTTTATGTATCAATTTTGCTGTATTTTGTATTAAATTCGCGGCGTAATCAGAACCTATAGAGTGCGTGGATCTATAGAGTGCGTGGATCTAAAATTATGAAAACAAGAAGTGAAAACCTGCAGTTCAAATAAAGGCAAAATCTAAAAAATAAAAATTTATAGATATTTCATGGAAAGAATAATTATTGCAAACTTATAATTTAAGTTCATATGAATAATTTTTGAAGTGAAATTGGTGCGAAACCCTCGGAATGCAAGTCCGACTCGCACTTTACCGATTTTTTGTGTATAGCAATAGGAAATCAATAATATCGTGTATTTGAATGTCGCACAGAAAAGGTAAAATACAAAAATCGACCATTGTTGTCAGTGAGGGAAGTGAACGGGGATAAAAATGTTTTTGACAGAAATTTTAACCTAAAAACATTTTATGCAGTCACTCACTTTAAATTGAACCAACACATTATCAGAATTTATTTATTCAGGAAATAAATAATTTGAAATCAAAGAATCTGTATATTTTTGTTTTTAGATTCCATAACTGACATAGTGATCAGCAACTCCACTGCGTTTTATTCTACAGGACTCGAACATACAATTACAACGAACGATTTTTATCACTTTTTTTCTCGCCTGCGCATAGCATGGTAGGTAGAGGGAACCTCGGAACCTAGTGATAAGACACGCCGTTCCCCATTTAGACACTTTCATTCCCTGCTTATTTTTAAGAATTCATGAGGCATTTCATGTTGAGTGGCAAAACTCAATGACGCGCTTTACCCCGCTACCAGAGCGAGGAAATTAAAATATTAAATATTTCATTCACCGAGTGGGAGTCGAACCCTACACCCACTTACTTAATCCTATAGCAAATTTATAAAATAAATATGACTATTTCTTATAAGTGTAGGAGATAACGAGGGTATTGTATTCGGGTCAATTGGTTCCGAATGATAGCGTTTCCGCCGTACTGATTAAAACGGAAAAGGCCTTAATCTAAGATAAAATGTTACGTGTTTTGTATCTGAAGCTTTATGTGATTTTTTGTGAATAAATACAAGAAAAAATAAAGAGAGTCATCGTTCCATATAGTGTTTTTATTATAGCTTGATCTTACCTTACATGATGCGATAAAGAAATCCTTTGAACTCTTTTTTTTGCATTTTTTATGTGTTTAAGTAAAAGTCAATATAGAAAATATCTAAAAGCTTTTCTATTAACATTTATAACATTTTTAAAGTATTATTCCATATTAAACATAAAAAATATTTAACGTATAAGTATTTTATCGCAGCCGGATTCGAATCTGCGTTGCGTCTCTTGGATACCATTTTAGCGCTCTGACCATTAAGCCATACGTTTTTTTTTAAACTTTATTGAAATTCTGATACACTTGTTGCAACTTGTCTATATTATATAAATAACAAATAAATTTCGTTATATTATTTATATGTGACGCCAGCCAGCCAGTGGCACAGGGGCACAAGCCTATGACTGTGAACGCGACAGGTTGTGTAATCTATAAAATGTCCTGCTACATACGAAATACAGCGAGAAGCTGAAAAAAATAAAGTATATACAAATAAAATGTAGGGCATTTTAAACTAAAAGAAATTGTATAAAAAAAATAAACATTTGGTGTTATTTGCTGTGAGCATTGTAATTTAGAGCGATTTACACTCGTGAATGTAATGAAGCATTCTATATGGTAGACTAATAATATAAAGGAATAACTGAGCTTTTAAAGGTCAGTAGTTTTTTTTTATTTTTTTTTTCAGCTTCACTCTGTATTTCTCATGTAGAGCCGTTAGACATATAGAGCCGAGTGTTAAGACACTTGACTCTTCACTTTCCGCCGACTTCTGGAGACAATGCGTGTTGAGTGGCTTGACTTAATCACGTGCTTTTGCCTAGACACCAGAGGGAAGAAATGAAAATATCAATTTAAATAAATATTTCATTTTCTCGTGTGGCAATCGAATCCACAATATGTCGTGTTTATATTCACATATTTGTGCCACTGTGCCAAGACTAGCCCCAAGACTAGATATAACTGGATTCATATTGTTATAATAAATTAGTTAAGACACAAATGCTTCAGTCTCAATCACGGCAATTTATAGTTTACTTGCTCTTTGCTCTTCATTGTTTCAGACTGTATAAGCTCTTCCTGATACAATTATTTTAGAAATGTTCTTTTGTTTAGCTGACAGAGATAGAGGAAACCTAGGAACATAGTGTTAAGATACTCCGTTAGGACACTTTTAACTCACCATTGATAAGGGGCGGAACTCAACGCCACCTTTTGCGTCGTTACCAGAGCACTCGCTCTGAAAATGAAAATATTAAATATTTTATTATTCGAGTAGGAATAAAACCCGCAACCTGTCGCATTTACAATTTGCCTCAACAAATGATTTACATAAAATAATTATATTAAGTAGTGAGAAAGTATATAAGATAGGAAAAAGTTGATAAATAAAATTCAATATCCATCATACATCCTAAGTCATAATCTAGTCACATAAAGTGAATAAAATAATACCTTTAAATTAAAGGAAAGAATAATAAATTTCAAAATAACTACGACTAAACTACATCCTAAGTTACTACATATGAAAAATATGTAAATAAAAAGAAAACAAAATTGCAAACAAAACAAAATATAAAACAAAACAAAACAATACATTACAGTCACGAATTAAGGAGAATGTAAAACACTACAGTTAATATAGATTATTATGTATATATATATATATTAAATTAAGCTGAAACTATATTGTTTAAAATAATATTTTAATTAGTTACTTTACAGAGTAAACAATCTGGAAGTATAATAAATCAAATTATTGATATTTATACTTATACCTATTTAAAATTAGTTACTTTTGTAAAAATCAAATCAAATTAAATCAGCTTCACGCTGTATCCCGCACACAGCAGGGTAGACAGAGGGAACTTAGTATTAAGACACTTCGTTCCCCACTTTGAACCGAAATCTAGAGGCATTGCGTGTTGAGTGGCGGAACCTAACACCGCGCTTTGCCTCGACACCAGAACTCTTCGCTCTTGTATGGAAATATATAATAAAATAAATATTTCATTTCCTCAAGTGGGGATCGAACCCTCAACCAGTCGCGTTTATAGTCACACTTTATGCCTCTGCGCCACGACTGGCCTCGTTATTTATGTAGTCGGTACCAACACGGGTTTTGAGGGCAGTCGACGCGCAGGATCACAAGCTTCCGAGTGTTATCAGTTGTGAGTTCGATTCCACTCGAAGAAATGAATATTTTTAATGAATAATGTTTAATATTTTAATTTCCTCGTTCTGGTAACGAGCCAAGACCCGGTAATAAGTTCTGCCACTTAATACGCAATACCTCCAGATTTCTTCGGAATGTGGAGAAAGGAAGTGTTTTGATGGGAACCGAGTATCCCAACATTAGGTTGCCAGGATCCCTTTGCTACGCGCGGGATACCTACAGTATAAAGCTGAAAACAATGAAGTTAAACAATTCAATACGTATAGATAAAATATTTACAAACTATTAATGCAAAAACGTCATTATTGCATCAAATGAGCAATTATTAGCTAAAAATAGAAATTTTAAGAAACGAAAAATGAAAACTAAAATAACAGTAATTTAAGTATTTTAGAGATGACTCACAGATTCAGACAACACCAATTGCTCTTATAAAATAAATCAAATCAAATTAAATCAGCTTCACGCTGTATCCTGCACACAGCAGGGTAGGCATAGGGAACCTAGTGTTAAGACACTCCGTTCCCCACTTTCTGCCGAATTCTGAAGTATGGATATAAATTTAAGTATATATTTCATCTCCTCGAATGGGGATCGAACCCACCACCAGTCACACTTCGTGCCGCTGCGCCACGACTGGCCTCAACCGCTCATAAATCAATTAAAAATCAAAGTCAACATTACATATCGCATAATATACTCATACAAATATTTTCTTATCACCAATTGTCTTAAATACACAGTAGACTCATAAATAATCATAGCGGCATCTCCACATTTAAACAAACTTTTGTAATTTATAATTTTCGTTTGCCTTCTACAACAAGTTGCAAAATTAATTTTGTAGAAAATATTCAATTTATAAGCTAATCAATCAATATGTTGTGTTAAATTACATTAAAATGTGCGCAATATACAGTACTACTTTGAAAGATTTACTGTCAATATACTATACAATGTTAAACAGTTATTATTTTAAAGTAATAAAATAAACGTCCTAGGTTCTTGAGTACGTCTCCTCTTTTATGAGACCGGAAAGCTATAAAAAGGTATATAAAAAACTGTTTTTGATTAAACTCATTGCATTTACATATTAAATATTTTTTCTTAGCTCCACCCCGTATCTTACATAACAGAAGGAAAGCAGAAGCCTGGTGATTTTTTTTTTAAATTTGTTAATAGGCGCCACAGACTTTAGTTGTCCGTGTCTTTTTTATTCGTTTTGTTAAAGTTGTTGTTTTGGTTTCTTTTTAAAATGTGAAGTGAACCTTTATATTTCGAATGATTAACGTTCCTTTTTGGTCAATGTTTGTGATTGAGTTTTGTGGTCGTTGGTCATGTTCTTTGCAGTGCAGTTAGTAGGTTACATTATATATTTATTGCGTCCTCATCTCTGTAGGAAATAGCCATTTTCACGTTATGTTCCACTATATCAGTCACGGAACCTTCATTTGCCCGGCGAATGAACCTACCGACAACGTCTTCCTCGTTCCGTGTTGAGTGATGGAACCCAACACCGCGCTTTGTCTTTATTATCTGAGCCAGGAAATGAAAGTAACTAACGAAACGACTTCCGTTTTCTATTCAGTGGCCAATACAAACTGCAATAGTTGGTTTAATAAATCCCAAATTCCGTGAGCGTACAATTGTAAATCTAGAATAATCTGCACAACTATTAAAATTAAAAATATGTCAATGATAAGAAATCTCTACTATTTAGTAAGAGTCTAACTTGTTTTTAAATTAGTTTCTAAGTAATTTGGTAATATATAAATAATATATTTTGGTAATATATTAACGAAATCCTACTTACACCAGTAAGTTCTTATACTAGGTGACGACTTACGTAAAATCGTCACAGTCGAAATCGAGGATCGAGCTCAGTGGCGTATAGAGAAACTTATGATGATACTAAATCAATAGTTATTTTATTATAAAACTAAGTTTCTTTTACATATATAAATATAGTTTAAGAAACGAACGTAATAAATATAAACATTAAAAATACAACTTTAGCCAGTCCATTTTAGTTAGAAGTGAATATTCGTCTAACAAAATCATTTTGTTCTTTAAAATTTGTAGTTTGAAGCTTGAAGTTCGCTCAGAAACTTCTAAAACATAAAATATAAGAATTTACCATAAAATAACAATAATAGAGCCAGCAAAGTTTGAAAGCAATATTATCTATACTCTATAACTATATACTTGATGCCAGTCAGGAGCAGGAGCACAGCGGGTGACTATAAACGGGACTGTAGTGGGTTCAATTCTCACTCGAGGGAGTTATTTATTTAGTTAAGTTCCAAAAAAAAAAAATTGGGAAATGGTATGTCATAACATTAGGTTTCCTCTGCCTACCCTTGCAAGATACAGCATGAAATTAAGAAAAAATAAATACAACGGTTAATCCATAAGTTTCCTTTAAGTTTTATCTATATAACCAAAGTTGCTAAGACAAATTACAGATATGGCCCGCATTCAAACGATGAATTGGCAGTAACTAACTAACGTGATTTACATCGAGTGCCATTTATAAGCTTTAAATTGCTACATATTCAGAATCGTACCTACGACCCTCGTTTCTAACTAGAAAGTAAATAACAATTTTTATATTGCAAGCTAAGCTACAGCTTCATTTCTTACGGCTTATTTTTTTTTTTGATACGTCTATAATGCAACAAGATAAACATATTCAAAAATATGCTTGTGATCTCAGTCTAGTTCTAACACTTAAACACAATGAGTCAATGAATCATTTCCATGCGAAAATATTTTACATTCTACCGGCTCAGTTGCGCACTTTATTCCAAAAGAACCTATTCTCCGTTATCCACTTTCCACCTTGTTTCGAGACACTTCATCTCTTATGACGGAATTTAACGCCGCGGTCTATCAAACGGCACGTGTGTGTAACTGTATACGAGTCTGGTTGTGGGTTCGATCCCCACACGAGAATATGAACACACAGCAGTGTAGGTTGAGGGAACATAGTGTTAGGACACTCTGTTCTCCACTTTCCACCGAATTCTGGAGGCATTACTATAATATTTTAAATTTATGTTTTCATTTAAATATAACATAATATTTAAATGAAAATATAAATTTTAAATAATATTTCATAATACTTAGGTATATAAATTTATTTTTCCAAATTTTCGCTCTGGTTTCGAGGGAAAGCGCGGAGTTGAGTTCTGCCGCTTAAGAAGCAATGCTAACAGAATTCGGCAGAAACTGGAAAACGAAGTATCTTAACTCTACGTTCCCTCTGCCTACCCCGCTGTGTGATGTCTACACAGCATGAAGCTGATTTTGTTTTATTTGTTTTAACTATACAAAATAAAAAAACAAACACCCTTTAATATGCGTCATATCATAAAAAAGAACATATACCTACTCTACTCTTGATACTTTGACGTGATAGTACATTTCCCGTTAAATTCTGCACCTAGTGCCGTTACCGTAAATAACTGACGTATATCGTCAGTTATTTAGTCGCTGTGGTGTTGACTGTGATACTGCTGTTATTTCTCTGTTAGTAGCTACAAAATAAATATGTTCTTCATATAGATATATTTATAATTAGAATTATTTATATAATTTATTATAAAGTGAAAGTTATATAATTTGAATGTTTGGATGTGTCAATTGTGGATACGATTCCCACTCGCTCCAATTAATTATTTTCATTTACACGCTTTGGTAACGTGATAAACCACAGCGTTGAGTTCCATCAGACAACGCGCAATGTCTTGTAAATTGGGCGATGCGTGGGTAACCAACTTTTTTAACACTAAGGTCTTTCACATTACCCTGTGATAATTGAGATACAGTTTAAAACTGCAAAACAAGTATAAAATCTTCTTCATCGTTTCTTCTCTTCTTTACTCAATCTTATTCTTCATTACTGAAGGTCGTGCCCGTTCTGGTAGGTCCTGATGGAAGAGCTAACGAGATGCTTCCCTGTCCTCAGCTTGCCTTAAAGCGGTCGAAGCGATAGCGAACTATCAACTAACGAATTCTATATATAATTAAATTAAAATAAAAATAAATTAGCTTCACGCTGTATCCCGCACACAGCAGGGTAGGCAGAGGGTACCTAGTGTTAAGACACTCCGTTCCCCACTTTCTGCCGAATTCTGGAGGCATTGCGTGTTGAGTGGCAGAACTCAACGCCGCGCTTAACCTCGACACCAGAGCGAAGAAATGAAAATATAAATTGAAGTAAATATTTCATCTCGTCGAGTGGGGATCGAATCCACAACCAGTCGGTTTTGCAGTCACACCTCGTGCCGCTGCGCCACGACCGGCCTCATATATATATAATTATAATAAAGGAAACAGCTTCATAACATAAAAAACATTCAAGAGTTAACAAAAACATTTTATACTACATTTCTATACTATTCTATACAGCTAGTGAGTACTAAAAGATTTTTACACCAGCTTACTTACATATATACCTAGAAGTTACATTTAAACGTATCACGTTATAGAGTAACTTCGCTACATTGTTCTTCCTGCGCCCGTTTGCCCCCATTCAATTGTTTGTCGCACTTTGTCCCGATGTTAGATATTTTATTTCCGACAAGAGTTCTGCCTATTTAAATAGGACTTAATGCATTCAGTATTTAAGTAAATATAAATTATGGGTCACCATAGTGGTGTGGTTAATTTTGTTTTGTTCTTAATTGTGGTAGATTCAAATGCCAATATATATTTTGTATACTGTATTAAATGTACATTCAAGAAAAATCTTTTCCGGTTTTTTCAAAAATCTTAAATAGTTTGTTATAGTTTTTTGAATAAAAATCCATTCCTATAGGAATTTAGAGAAATCCTTTTAGCGCTCGAAGTAGCCTATATGCCAAATAGCTGGATAAAAATACCAGGAATTGAAAAAATAGGATTAAACTACAGGAGTTTAATCTTATTTTTTCAATTCAAATAAGAAATTGAAAAATATACATTCTTATTTGAACTGAAAAAAAATATTTATATATATATTGAACATTTACATCATGTTATTCGTTACGATGAAAGATTAGCTCGATTAACCTCGGCACTAGGCACTTAAAATGTGTCATGATCATACACAACTCTTACTCTTTTTCCATTTAACCACGTGGAAGAAGTTAGAGGTAACAGACTAGGAGGTGACGGGATTTTTTGTAAGGAACAGGGATACGGCGAGATGGAATTTTATGGGTTGTAAAGCATGTGAATGATCTCGATCTGCCTGCTCTCAGTGGTTGCAACTTCGAGTTATAGAGGTTAGGAGAGGCTATGTTGTTACGAACAAAAAAACGATCAGAGTATATTTCAGAGCTATTATAGTGTAAGTAATTACATATATTTTGTGAAGAAAGCGAATTCTTATTGAGGAACTATATCTTTAATTTTAACTTTAGGTGGTCGATTAGAGCCCTACTTTAGATGATCCTGACCTTCATTTTTCATATATGAATTAAAAATACACACTGACCTCAGCGGTTGGTATCCACTTGAAAAATTTACGTATTTTGCAATTTATCGATATTTTTTACAAATATATGTAATCTTAAATGCCACCACCGACAGTTACCAGATCAACTCGTTTCACTTGCGGGGCTGCTATATTTCGATACTAAAAATACAATATATAATAATACTGTGACTTGCGAGCTTCATAATTAAAAAATAGACCCACGTAAAGCCGGCAGACCAACTTATTTCGTCTATGGAGACGCTACACTTAATATTTGACTATTTACCAGTTTTTTTTTATTTTTTTCAATGAAGCTTCTTCTAAGCTCTATAACACCAAGTTGCAACTACTGAGAGCAACCAGATCGAGATCATTAATGTGAGGAGACTGCTCTACATTCTATCAAATTTAATCTGACTGTATCCCTAAGCTTTACGAAAAATCCCGTGACCTCTTAGTCTATGATATAAAATTTATTTACTTCTATAAAATGTACCTAGGTTCCTATATACCTAATGGAGTTCCCCCTTCTTATTTCCTATACACACCGGCTTATATAAGAATTAAACTATAATTAAAACTAAAGTTAGTATGTTAGTATAGCTGGTTTCCCAACTATTTTACAATTTACTGTTATAACAGTGTGCGTTTCGCTAACTAGATAGTATACAGTCCAAGCGAAACTTAATTGTGACAGATGCGTAGTAACTTTGTGAAGCGCGGCATTCATGATAAACATATTTCAAGTAGTATTTTACTAGGTCACAATTTATTCATCTTCATGTAGGAGAGTGGGCAAAGCGAACCCTACTGTTAAGACACTACGTTTTCTACTTTCCGCCCAATTTTAGATCCGCTGTATGTTGAATTGCGGAACTCAGCGCCGCGCTTTATCTCACCTGAACGGGGAAATAAAAATATATTAATTTTTAAGTATAATTACCGAGCTTCACCCATTGCTAGACTGTAGACACTGTCCTACAGCAGCATAAAGGCCTAGGTATTTTTATGTGTACCTATAATATTATTTTACACATAAAGTACTTTGTAACGAAATATTTAACAAAGACTGAACAAGTGTAATCATTATCTCGATTGAATACTACGGTAGCACAGTCGTGGCACAGGGGCACTAAATGTGAGATCCCCACTCGAGGAAATGAAATATTTTGTTAAATTTAAATTTGCATTTATTTGCTCTGATGTCGAGGCAAAGCACGGCGTTGAGTTCCGCCATTTAACACGCAATGCCTCCAGAATTCGGCGGAAAGTTGGGACCGGAGTGTCTTAACACTAGGTTGCCTCTGCCTATCCTGCTGTATAGGGGACACAGTGTGAAACTGATAAAAAAAATACTACAGTATTCATAAAAAACTCTCTCTATCTTAATTTATTATACGTACATTTTAAATTTCATTTTATATACGTGTGTATATTTTATGGGGCATAAACGGAGTTTGCATTTGTGGGAGTGATCACTAAAATAGAACCAGAAAAAAAGTTTAATATTCAAAGCTTATTATACAGAGTGTTTTTATCTTCACCACTTTAAATGAAAGCACAGTTTTAACTACTCTATAAAAGCCTAATACAATTAAAACAAACAAAAAAGTGATTTTTTCAAACAAAATAAATTATAAAATTATCGTAGTAAAATAAAACGCCATTTGTTAAGAATGACACATATAGCCACTAACCTATTAGACTGAGACCCCAGGGCCTCTAGATCTAGCTGAAATTTTGAAGACTTATATGTATTTATGACGATCTCATATTGATCTAATATGTAGTTATGACGATATGAGTACTTACTAACTTGAAGTGGGGCCCTTGCAGAGGTACACGCTCTAGGTGAGCGTTAAAGTAGAAATGCTCGTATTTAAAAATGTTGTAAAGAATAATATAAAAAAGTATATTTATTATTAGACTCTTAACGTGGGCCTTTACTCCTGCCAGACGTCCTAAAGGTTGTTTAAAGTTGAGACAAAATACGTTATGGTAGTATAATTTTATATATATTAATAACAGACTATTACAAGACTCCCTATAAACACCCAGACCAATACGATGGCTCAATCATCCTCCCAGATAGAAATATACCTTTATTAGAATTCGATCCTAACTTAAAAAAGAAATTAATAACAAATTTTAGTATCCATTTATTATAATTTTTTTATTATACTAGCTTGACGATTTGACGACTACGTTTCATCCTTCATATAGCAGTGAGCACCAAGTGCCAAGACTATTGTTATTATATTTTTATCAGTAACCTCCTTTGTATTATACAAAATAATAATAATTCAGTTATTGTAATTAAATTTGTAAAAACGTGCAATATCTCGTCAATATTATTTTTTGACGTTATGACGTTTTAACATTTTCGTCCGTAAGCCGACTACAGGCAACGTTTTTATTAAAGTTTATTTTTAAAAGTTTTTTTACACTTACTTTTTATTCTTATTCTCGCTAACCTCTGAGTATAGCTGTATAGTGTAAGCCGCGTCTCCTACATCGATATCATTGTAGATTATACAAGTTTTCTCTACCTTGCAACCGGATAGTCATGTATGAGTTAGCCAAGGATGCTTAATAACTTTCTATGAATACCACTCAACAATTATAAAAAAAGAAGTAAAAATAAAAAACAAAATAACCAAATTTTTAATTTAATAACATTTTGTTTCATGGTTCTTTTAGATTCACAATAACCATTCACGTGTTACTTAAAAAAATGGTCTAATTTCACAATCTATACACGTTCTTAGAATTTGTTTTATAGTCAAATAAAGTTCTATAAAAGTTTAAGTAACGTGATTCAATTTATATAAATCCTAAGCATTTTTCTTTTTAATTAGGTTTTTTGAAGAAACAAAACATCACGTTGGTTTAAATTTTGTTACAAGTTTAACTTGTAAAAAAAAATATTAAGTTTTCCCATATAGTAAGGTAGCTAGAGGGAAAGCAGAGGTGTTAAGTGGTTCTCTACTATCCGTCCAATTTTCAACATTTTGTACGTTGAGTAGCGGAACTCTACGCCGCGCGAGTCGAACCAACAAGAGTCATGTTTACAGTCAGACGCTATACTTCTGCGCCACGACGCCTTAATATATATGTATATTTTGATTCAACCATTTTTATATCAAATCCGCATACTAAATGAATCTCTTACTCTACAGAGACTCGGCAAACGCTCCACTGTCCCACGATAATCATTATGTATAAAATGATTTTGCTTATCATATTCTTACTCTAATGAGAATAAAAACGTTCCAAACTCAACATTCAGGTGCCCCCTGTATAATAACCATAACATTTTATATACACAAACGTAATACAAGACTTATCAAAGTGAAACGGAGAAGACGAAACGAAACGAGGAAAACACGAGAAAATGATTTAATAAAATATGTTTACGAGTATTTGAGTCGTGTCTCGATTAGTGCCGTTTAAGTAAGCAATAAAAGTTTATAGCGAAATTGTATGCTCTCTCAAATAATTAGACTACTTAATGGAGCTGGGCTGTGTTTGTTTTATGAAACTGTTAATATTCCAACTGGCTATAAGAAACGTCTTGAAATGTCTTGAGACTATTGGAAAAATATAGTGGATAGAATGTTGTGATTTCTTTATTCTTATCACAATTTTGTTTTTTTTTCAGTTTCCGTGCTTCTTCTTCTCTCAATCTTAAATTGCATATAGCAGAGTAGGGAGACGGAATCTAGTGTTAAGACACTCCGTCCTGTACTTGCAGTCCAATTTTCGAGACATTGCGTATTGAGTGGCAAAATTGAACGCCGCGTTGCTTAATTCAATACCCAGAGTGGGAATCGAATCCACAATGACGCTGAACCGCCGTACCACAATGGCTTCAAACAGTATTATTTTGTTTATAAAATCAGCTTCACGCTGTATCCCGCACACAGCAGGGTAGGCAGAGGGAACCTAGTGTTAAAACACTCCGTTCCCCACTTTCTGCCGAATTCTGGAGGCATTGCGTGTTAAGGGGCAGAACTCAACGCCGCGCTTAACCTCGACACCAGAGCGAAGNAGCACTACTCGTGCTCTGCCACTGACTAACCTCGACTATTCGGATAATTGATTATTTAGTTAATCAATTATTATCGTAATTATGAATGTGGTTAACACCTATTTGTAATTGCACTGAGCTGGAGCAGTGAAGGCGAGTGTTGTTATAACGGAAAGGGTACCCTGAAGCCTACACCTGTGGTCGCAAGTCCCAGGCACTGCTCCGAGCCTCATATCATTAAAAGAGTAAGACAACATTAATTATCCTATCATGAACAACTGATGTTTGTCCGACACGACTGTTCTACTGACTGACTACCTTCTTATTATTTATTATGCTTTGCTGAGTGTTTGTACATATGTCATGTGTCCACATGTGAGTAGAACCAAATACCAGGATATGGTCCGAGGTTCCACTCGTGTATTATTTACGCCCACCGCCGTCGGTCGTCTCTCTCTCTCTCTCTCTCTCTCTCCGACACACACACACACACACTTTACAAAACAGTTATGTATTGAACTATACATGTTTACCTTTGGCTATAACTTAAGCGGTCAGCTAGTTAAAGAGATTTTAGTCAGCTCCTAATTTATTTTGAACAAAGACCGTGTATAATTATTTTCACTTTATAATATTTTAAGGCTTTCTAATTTTCCCAACTAAACATGGCAAACATTTTGACTGACCTTAGTTATTTCCGGTCTTGAATTATTATATAATGCAAAAATCCATTTAGTTACTTTCTCTTATTCTCTGCTATATTTCTCAATTTCTAAAGATAGATCTATTATTTCGCTATTGGGTATAAAATGACTATCTCTTTAGGGTTCCTTATCTCAAAATGAAAAAACGAAATCTTTATAGGATCACTTTGTTGTCCCTCAAGATCATTTACTTCGAGATCGCTTTGATCCCTATCACGCAGAAATTTATAGCAACAAGCATAGTTTTTGCTGCATTTTGTATTATAATAAATTCGTCGCGATTCATCAAACCTATAGCGTACTTCCTGTGAACCTATAGTTATGAAATTTGGCATCAAGAGAGATCTTACGATAAAAATAAAAGAAAAAATCCGAAAAGTAAAAATTTATAGATTTATAAATAATTACAAATCTATATTAGTAGTAGCATTTTATACAAATGAGTGCATACGAACGCAAACTTAAGCTTCTCGAATTTTATAAGACGTCAACGGTCGGTAAGGTCAACAGGAATGACTTAAAATTGTTGCAGAATCCTCAGTGGGCAAGTCCTCCCCACACTTGACCGGTGCAAAGAAAACTTAGGTACTCTGTTTGCACACATTCGAAAATATTATGCCAAACGGCTTTGAGTTGTCTGTCAGTTAGTCAGCCTCTATAAGATTTTAACAATACTTTTATAAAACGTATATTATAACATTTTGAATGTAGCGGCATTTGAACCCGCGCCTCTTGGAAACCGTCCAAGCACTCTGACCGCTAAGACATAGGTTAAAATTTTTATACGTTATGTAAAAAATATTTTTCTTTCCTAAGTATGGACCAACACTTTAAAATTGTTAAAAATAAATTACAACAAATTTGAGAAAACACAAAAATTTAAAGCACTCTCAGACGTCAATTAGCTTTTAACTCACGTACGAACCTTAAAATGCAGTGATTGTCACCTAATATCCTGAAATACATGAGAAGTCGCTAACGCACTAGAATGAGGCTTATATGAAAATGTTATTCGAAAGAAACTAAAAAGACAGTCCTACTCCTGTCATAGAAAAGGGGCATACATTCCATTCATTTTTTCTTACACCCTGACAGCCCTGAGAAATGATTAGACTGAACTTATATCATAAGCAAAAGCGATTTTTACTAATATTTTTAGCCCAAATCGCTTTTGGTTATAAAATAAGAAATATTATTTTATGAGTGTGTCTCGTTTATGCTACTTACTTTACAAAAATGCATTTATTTTTCACATAATGTTTGTTTACCTTTTTTGTCAGTCTCAAAGTTTATTTAACAAATAGCAGGGGGGGCAGACGGAACCTTGTGTCAAAAAAAACTCCAGATAAGATACTCAATGACTCTTTGTCTCTCTAGAGAGGAAATGATTCATTCTTCTTAGTTGGGATCAAACTCACAGTTATCACATTTACAGTTAGAATCTGTCCTACTGCGCCGCGAAGGCCTCTTACGTTTTGTGTTACTTTTTCTCAGCTTCACGCTCTATACCACACACAGCAAGGGAGGCAGAGGGAACCCGGGAACCTAATTTTAAGACTCTCCATTCCCATTTAGACACTTAACGTAGCTGTGATACGTTTGAATGTAATTATTGTAGGTATATGTGGAAATTGATATAAAAATCTTTTACTACTTACTAGCTGTATAGTATAGAAGTATAGTATAAAAATGTTTTGTTCAACGCTATTTTCTTTATAATTATTATATTATATATGAATGTTTTTTTTCAGCTTCACGCTGTATTCTAAATGTAGCAGGGTAGGCAGAGTGAACCTAGTGTTAAGATACTGTTCCCCATTTTTTACTGAATTCTTGAGGCATTGCATGTTAAGTGGCGGAACTTAACGCCGTACTTTGCCTTGTTACCAGATGAAGAAAAATATTAAATATTTCATTGCAATATACACAAGGTTGCACGCTTTTTGTTTTGTTGTTGCTGTGCCCCTATGCCACGATGACCTGATTAATTACTACTTAGTTCACTTTTTGTGTCAAATATTTTAATTTACTACTTTTCTCATTGTTACTGAAAATGTATCGGATTCTCAAACGCCAATTTTTCAATTATGAGAAAATGATAAGATAGCACCTAAACGAGTTCTAATTTAAAATCATTATTTCTTTGGCAGGTAGTACAAAGAATACTTGAAAAATTTTCACAATTTGATAAGGACTCGACATATTTTTTTTAAAAACTTAATTAGGATCCCAAATATTTGGAATTATTAGGTATAAGTTCTCGCTGTTTTTTTTTTGTTTAAAAAAAAATAATTTAAAATATAATGCTTACAATGACATTACTCAAAGTATTGTCCATCATTAGAGACCCCTTTCTCCCATCTCTCTGGTAGCAATTGAATCTCCCGTCGGAAAACCGACTCATCTTTCGAGGCAATCCAGGAATCAAGCCATTTTTCGGCTTCTTCAAAAGAACGTAAGCGCTGCTCGCTTAAACCGTGCGCCATCGACCCAAACAAGTGGTAATCGGAGGGGGCTATGTCCGGTGAATACGGCGGGTGGAGTAGAACTTCCCATTGAAGTGTGTTTCCAGGTAAGTTTTGACTGGTTTTGCCACATGTGGCCGAGCATTATCATGTAATAAAATCACTTTGTCGTGTCTCTGCTCGTATAGTGGCCGCTTTTCTTTCAGAGCGCGACTNATATATATATATATATATATATATATATATATATATATATATATATATATATATATATTATAAGTATTTTTATTCTCATATTAAAGTATATTACTTTATATTTAATTAAAGTAATGAGACCCGGAACAATGTGTTCCATCAAGTATTTAACGTTGTTGCTCATGGGTTTGATCCTCTCTAATGGGACTTCTTACATCTAAAAATATTTTCAAAAGCATTTTTTTAATGAGCGAACAATGAAATTGTGTTCTATATGCCTGCCCTGAAAAACGCAGACGATATGTGAAAACATAATATCCGAATGAACATAATCTATTATAATATATTTATTTAGAACATATCGATTTGAGTAATTGGCCATTTTAAGTACAGCTCTCATCCCATTAACGTAACGCTAACTAATAAAATCGCTTCCGCTTATATTTTAAACAAGTCTTACAGCCCATCTGTCGAGACAGACGGCGCAAAATAAATTGTGGTTGAGCATTCCGACCTCCCGCAATAACGGTGACAACTGATTTCACCAACGCCGTAGTCAGCTGATAGTATTGTATTATACTGTAATATATTGGTCTAAGATCCCATTGCCTAAATCTGTAGGGATCAGTAATTCTAATGTTGTAAAATTGTTTAGGTATAAATGGGAGCTCGGACATTGAAGGTGAACATTTATGCTAATTTTAAAAGGGTGGACCCTTAATTTTTCAATCTACACTTCTCCAGGCAAATATTTTTCTAAAAATGTCAAAATAAAGATTTTTTTATTATATTCGATCATACTATTAGTTGTTTATAGCATAACATGCTTGAGACGAATCAAATCTTCATACGTTATTATTCATAGGACAGTATTAAATGAATATACATAAAATTTTAATACAGAAAATCATACGTAGGTAATATTTGGTCGTCTATAAACGCCTATTAATAGAACATATAACTTACAATAATAGCAACATTTAAAAAATAATAGCTGCAAATTTTATTACAAAATTTAATATGGCAACATTTTTAAATATATGATACAAAGCATTTTACAAAGCGTGGCAACTATAAACAGTATGTTGAATGGTCTGATTAAAACTAATTATTATTATATGTTATAAAATGTCAATATGGCAGCCGCTTCGGTCGTTTATTGATAAATTGTTGAGCGAGTGTAATATGGAATTTGATCGTTGTAGGTTATTATCGAAATTATTTTTGAATAGAATAAAATTATGTGAAATTATTAAAAATATTGAAAATAAAATTATTAAAAATATTTGATCCTTTTTGTAGTTGAATTTGCGTTTTAATGACATTGTGTTCTTTTTAATGAAATAATAATTGTTTACTCATTTAAGAAAATGTATAAAAATTCTTATTAACGGTGGCATAACACTTTAAAAATGTAAAAAAATATTATTGTTTGTTCAACTCTTAATATATTTGCATAAACGAAGCTAAGTAAATATGTAGATGTTTCATATGGCGTTCCTCAAGGTTCCGTTTTGGGACCTACGCTATTTCTTATCTACGTAAATCAGCTCTGTAATATACAGCTCAGATATTATAAAAAAAAATTCTTACGCTGATAATAAACTGTTGTTTTTGCTGGTAACTCTGGCTTGATGTTCAACTTACTGTTGAACAAGACTTAGCAAAATTAGGCTTATGGTTAAATGGAAACCTTTTATTCTTAAATATTACTAAAACAAACTTTGTACCCGCAAATGATTTAAATGTTAAATTACATATTTGTGGCGATGGAAGAAATTTTAATTGCAATTGCCTTACCATTAATAAGGTACCGTCTACTAAGAGTATCTAGGTGTTATAGACCAGAAACTATCCTGGTACCTACAAATTGATCATGTTGCAAACAGGATAAGGAAATTAAGCTAGACATTTAGGACATTACGACACGTACTTCCCAAAAGCATCGCTTCTAAGTCAGCTCACCCTAGAAACCCTCCAAACGAAGTGTATATATCAATTGTACAGTCGGCGCTATCTTATTGTATATCTGTTTGAGGCGGTACTATAAAATCGAAGTTCTTTGAATTAGAAAGGTCACAACGAGGTCGATTCAAGTGTATGTACTTTAAAAAATTAAATAAAAAATATTTTTATGTTAAGCGGTTTTATTATTATACAATAAAAATAATGTAGGTAATGTACTGAAAGCTATAAAATAATTCAGTAAGTCCTAGCTACCAGATCGCACCAATCTTCTCATCAATCTGGGGTATTGATCAGACAAATAATAAAATCGTTGGGCGCGTGAAACTATTATATATTAATTCTAGATACGCAGCGCAGCGCAGCGATACATTATTTTTATTGTATTATAATAAAACCGTTTAACATAATTTTTTTTTAAATATTATATTTATTTATTTTCGGCACGTTTTAACCTTTTACTTAACTTGGGTGGTGTACCGCTAACGACGTATCATTTTTACCCACCCTAACGCCATACAGTCCTCGACACGATACAAAATCTTGACTTGAGTGGGAGACCCATGCTTGGATCTCTACTCTAAGTTGTAAAAGTAAATATACATACCTACCTAAACTGTCGAAACTATTCTATTTTTAAGAATGAGCTCTTTTCTACTAATCAAGCCCTTTCATTAGATACCTATATTGAGGTAGTTGTGTAAAATATGTAATCCGCCATTTTGTCGCGGCGACCATCTTGAATTTTATATTTCTTTCTTAAATCTGACCCAAATAAACTGGCCAAGCTAAATAAAACGGTTTAAATAAACTGGTTAAGCTAAATAAAACCGTTTAAATAAACTGGCCAAGCTAAATAAAATCGTTTAAAAACTCAGATTCCCCACTGAACAATTACATAAACTCAAAATATACATAACTGTATACTAAAAATATACATAACTCAGATTATATATAAAATATAAAAACTCAAAATTCCGTTTATTATGATGATATTATATAATAGAAGAAAAAAGAAGAAAATTCAATATATTTAAAATTCTGTTAACTAACTAGATTTGCCACCATGCAATTCCTCAAACGATCTGTCCAATTATATAATGAGATAAATAAACACATTAATATCTATCCTAAAAATAACCGTCAATGCAAAAAAATCTCACGGACGCTTAAGACACTTATTTATCATGACACTGAAACTCTCCTACTCCACGTTCAATGACATACAAGCACCCACAAAACAATACACACACATACACACACATCAACATACACGTACACACATTCAAACATATACATATATATAAGTTCAACCAAAACAACTTATGTATAAAGAAATTAACTTATTTAAATTGTAAAATGTTTATTGGGTTAAATATTAAAACAGATATCTTAGATATTGTATTGGAAGAGCGGGGTCTCCTAATACAGGCACTACTTGCTTAAAAGGAGATCTCTGTAAGTAATTTTATAAGTTTTTTTTTTAAAACAAGCAAGAGAGTTAATAAGTTAATAAGATAATATAATATAAAGAGAGTTCATAAATTAATGAGTTAATAAGAAACAAAGTTAATATCTTGTGCCACCACGGTCTCACTGTCAATTTGGGTAACTTTGACAGATCCGAGCGATATTTTTTCCATGTTTTATTTTAAAGTTTTCATAATTTTTGTCATCCATAGACATTCATATAAACCTTTTGAAATACGTCAGTATAGAAAAAAAACAGAATTTTGTATTCTGTTAATTTACCCATGAAACGGGTAAATTTGACACACATAGAACCATTCATAAAAAGGTAGACGTAAATATTGTTCTTATTAATCTAGGTAACATTGGTCCATGTTTTTATTAAATAATGGATGTAACTGATGTTTTGTCTTATATTACAAAAAAATAGAGAATCAGTCTACAGCATATTACATATTTTTACTCAGCGTCAAAAAATACTTAAGAACACGTTTAATACAAAACTTTTAGGCAAATTAAAAAGAAAACAAGCCAGAATAATTTATACAAACAAAAAATTGTAAGAACTTTAGTATTAATTGTCCCCACCTCCCCCTTATTCCTCCGAAAAGTGTCATCAATTAGAACCCAGGCTCTTTTATACAAATTTTACTGGTATCTACTATAGATAAAACATCATCATATTTATTTTGTTCTTCAATTTCAGACGGCAATTAACTTTTGCAAGTTTGATGTTAATAGTGCTAGTATAACATTATCTTCATCTATATTTGTGTTTTCTTTGTGCTGAGAATTAAGTTTCTTCTCCTTTTCAAAATTAGCATATATTAATTAGAATCAACATATTAAATAAAAATAGTCAATAGTGTTGTATCATACGGAAAAATATCGAAACTAGTTCGAAGTCCCGCTGTTACCCGAAGAAAGTAAACCAGATCGACTGTAGTAAACGTAAAAATTGTAAAAGAAAATACCTTATTACCTATCTGCTGCTTAATACGAATACTGTTAAGGTCATACTAGAAAGAAACAAAGAAAAGCTAATCTGTAAAACAACTAAACCAGTTAAAACAATATTCTGTAATCCTAGTTTTAAGCTCAACAGCTTTTGTAGAGCTTTTACACATTGTAAGTGTAAACTTTTATTTTCATATAAAACTTTTGTTAGTATGAATTCATATTTACTTTAAATATAGAAATGAAAATATTTTTTTATCTTTTTTCTGCTGCACTTCTAAATTATATGTTTACTTTTTATGTTCCGTAAGTTCCAAGAAATGGATAGTTGATTTTCATATTTTAATGTGATATTCACATATAAATCGCGGAGATAGGTTCCGCCACTTGACTATCGAAATCTCAAATTTCGATGTAAAGTGGAGAACAGAGCGTTGTTCACTTCTAAGTTTCCTGCTACTAATAAAGCGTGTACAAGTCACTCGTGGGATCCACGCTATCTAAACTAAATTAATATTTTTCTTAAACTACGGCCTATGACCATAAAATTTCGTACTATTGTAGAGAGGAAACTTATTGTAGACACTCCGTTTCCCATTTTTCGTCGAATTCTGGAGGCTTTGCGTGTTGAGTGGTGGCACTCAACGCCGCGCTTTGCCTCGACACCAGAGCGAAGAAAATCGAAATATTAAATATTTAATTTTCTCGATTGGGATCGAACCCCGGTGTCACGACTGGTCTCGTATACTATACATAATTTTAAACAAAGAGAGTTTTAAGCGGCTGCGGATTATGACACCTCTAAATGATATAAAATGAAACGTGCTCGTTTTCCAAATTAATTCTGTAACCGCGATGTAACACCTGCGTTTTATTTTTCGCGGTTTTAAACAATTTTATATAAATTTTGATACGTTAAAAAAGTGCCTTTACATTGTCACGTAGTCTAAGAAATATAGAAATATATTTATGATTTTTTTTGCTTTTTAAGCTTCAAGCTGCATCCTGCAAATAGCAGGGTAGACGGAACTAGAGGGAACCTAGTGTTGACATCCTCGGTTTACATTAAAACACTTCCGCTCCTCACTTTCCGCCGAATTCTGGAAGTATTGCGAGTTGAGTGGCGAAAGACAACATAAAAGTATTAAATATTCTGGAGTGGGAATCGAACTCACAACCTGTCGCATTTACTGTCGTACGCTCGTTACTTTGTGCCACGATCAATCAATTTCAACTCAATTTAACCTTAATTTATAACCGAATTAAATGTTCTGGATCAAATTGCTTTTTAATTAGTAAATACGATAATTGAAAAATTTGTTCCATTGCTTTGTGGATACAATAGCAATATTAATTACGTATGTACGGTTCACCGGATAAACACAAATCCTTTTGTTATTATATGTTTGTTTGAGGCTGATTGTATAAGTTACGGTTTTGAGTTCGATACCCGCTCGTGTAATTAATTATTTCTCGCACTGATAAAAAACTACGCGCGGCATTGACTTTAGCCACTCAACACACAACGTCTCTAAAATTTTGCAAAACGTGGAGAACGGAGTGTCTTAGCATCAGGCTCTTACCCTTTGGCTACTCTGCTACATACGGGGTATAATATGTCTGTTAATAAAATTAAATCAGCTTCACGCTGTATCCCGCACACAGCAGGGTAGGCAGAGGGAACCTAGTGTTAAGACACTCCGTTCCCCACTTTCTGCCGAATTCTGGAGGCATTGCGTGTTGAGGGGCAGAACTCAACGCCGCGCTTAACCTCGACACCAGAGCGAAGAAATGGAAGTATAAATGTAAGTAAATATTTCATCTCCTCGAGTGGGGATCGAACCCACAACCAGTCGATTTTGCAGTCACGCCTCGTGCCGCTGCGCCACGACCGGCCTCCATGTCTGTTAATAGGTTTATTTTATTTATTTTCAACTGACTTTAAAAAAGGAGGTGATGATTTGTGATATGTATGTACGTGATACTTTTGGAATTAGATATTTACATATAGCCAAGCACAGGTTTTTAATTACTTTTGTATGTTTGAGAAAAATTCCTCGAAAATCATAAATCAAACGGGTATCCACGCATCTCTGTAGAGGAATGAGGCCGTCGTGGCCATAGTTGACTATCGATTCAAAGTCGAAATTTGAACCAGTAGCACCAGAGTACAGCGCGCGTGAACCAAGCAAGTTCTTCAACTTTATAATATTAAGATAATGTAAAAAGTCTCACCACTAGGTATACAATTTTAATAGGAAAGCAAAATGAAGAACGGAAACTTTAGTCATTAATTTGTGGGGTTTATAATACCTCACAAATTACTTAAGATGGCACATAAAGTAATGCTTAATCATCTTTTGAATGCTGCAGTCTATTTTGACCACATTACTGACGTTATTCGATCTACTATGCACTTGTAGGCAACCGCTTACATCACGATAGCTCAAGACAGGATGCGGTTGGCCACAATCGTTATAGTCTAGGAGACAGTTGTATATAAAGAAAAGAAGTTTTTTTTGAACTTCACGCTTTATCCATTTCATTGCAGGGTAGGCAGAGAGAAATAAGTGTCACAATATTCCTTTTTTCACTTACTGAATCGAAAAAAACGAGATAATAATTAATTTCCTCAACAGTTTCCTCAATAGTTTCTTTTAATAATATATTGTGTATTAGTAATAAATTATATTAATTTACTTGCTTTGGAAGAATTTCGCCACTTAACACACAATACTTCAAGAATTCGGCGGAAAGTGAAGAACGCAAGTCTCTTAATGAGGAACAGAGTGTTTTAATATTAGGTTTCCAGGTTTCATCTGTCTACTCCTGCTACCTGCTGTATACGGCATACAGCGAGAAGTTAAAAAAAAAAACTTAAATTTCGCTTGCACAATTGCTAGCGCAATTACATTTGATTAAATCTAATAAGCCATAATTTATTAGACTAATAACTAAACAAAAATTTTAAAAATGTAAAATTAACAATAAATAATATAGTCAATTTTTTAAAGCTACATTAACTTCACTAAAGTAGCTAAAATTACCATTGATAATGTAAGAAATAATTTTGTACAATAAATAAAGCCATTTTATAGTTATTATTTTTATTATGTTTAATCACAGTTTTAATGTTTGTTCAATGTATTTGACCACTTTGTTAACGTCACTTAATCTACTGTGCACTAGCGCCGCACCGCTCAACCGATAGCTCAAGACAGGATATGGTTGGCCACAATCGTTATAGTACAAGAGGCGGACGTCTAGTATCTTGTGATATAATAATGTTGTATAGATAATATTGAATAGTAAAACCTAAGATGTTTTTTTTTCTAAATATAGCTAGATAATATTTTTAAACTTGCTGCTTGTATATGCTTAGTTATAAAATACTTTTAAGAAGTTTTAAATATGTATATATTAATTGTAAAACACTGGATTGGACACGGTGCTAAGTACAGAATGTACTGGTGCCTAAAAAGTATAAATTACTTAAAATTTTATATCAACATCAATTAAATTGTAACAAAATACAAAAAGTATGGTGACTTACAACAATATTCTTCCTTAAATATATAATCTGATTGACAATTTCAAATATTGTTTTATTTTGTTTAATAAAAAAATACGATCAAAATATATACAAACTAATTTTCTACTAATTTACTAATGCTAACAGCAATGTTTGTATAATTAAAAACATATTCAAAGCTAAGTTTAAGTAATTAAGTTTATATTAGTTACGTCTAACCGCTATGTTGAAATTTCAATTATATGAAAATTTCATTTCATTAGAAATACGTTTTAATTATTAGTTGCACATTGAGCTGTCAAAAGTGACAGTTATATATAACTTACTAACACTGGACATTAGAATTAACCAACTGATAAATTACAAAATTTCAATACAAACCACATTTAACCTTTTCATTTTACTAAATCTTGTATAGAGGATTTGCATAATATTCAAATAGTACGCAAGTTATTATTATAAACGTACATTATTACAATTTTGTCTAAATTTAAGTATCTTTTTATACAGTTTTATTTTTTTTTAGAATGACTCTATATCTTACATATAGGTAGGCAGAGGGAATTTAGTATTAATAAACTGCGTTCTCCGAGTACCTCCCAATTTTCAAGACATTGCGTTTTAAAAAGTGAGAAATTGAATTAAATAATATTTTTACTCCCAGAATCGAACTCACAACCAATGTGTTTTCAGTATGCTGCTGCGATTAATTTATTTTGTCTATATCAATAAGATAATAGAATTAGTCACGTCGCTCTACGTTTAATATAAATAAACAATAAGTTGAGTAAGCGTGATAACCTACTTCGTGCCTTATAGGAAGTACATATACGTACAACTAAACTTTGCTAGTTAGTTTCCTTGAAATTTACCTTTGCTTCAATCTGTCTGAATTATATTCAATAATATTAATATCTTATGTATGTTTATTATATAATTACTTAGTCCTTGCAGCTTACCCCACATGGTCGTGTGGAAATAACTGTGAGTTATTTATGAGACATAACACATTCTGAGATAACTTTTATCATAAAAGTTATCTATTACTATAATATAAATACTTATAAATATATTATTATAATATAAATACAGTAAATTACGTTGGAAATTTCCACAATACCATCGAAAACAAAAATAATTGTCAATGCAAACCAGTAGTTTTTGAGGTTAATGTAATCAACAAAACAAAATCTTCAGCTTTATAATATGAATTGAGCGTAAAGATTCGTATATACAATAATAGGCGATATAAAAAATAATATATTTACAACCTATTTGTACAACGTCGCCAAAGTTAAGAAAATTAGGATAATGAAGTTGAATAGTTCTTTATATTGCTGAAATCTGAAAGTACAACATAGTAACAGGAGCTTTCTTGTGACAAATTAATTAAATCCCCCAAAGAACTTGACAACGAAAACTTCATAGTACAAGAGATGAAAGCCTGTTAATAAAAACGGGTTGAGAAAGAATTCCAAACTTGGTTAATATTTAAGTCCACGAAAACGTATGAATGGAATGGTATCGAAGTTGGAATATATTTGTTATCTGTAGTTATGATTGATACGTACTTGGAAGAGTATTCAATATTTTTGAATAAGTCAACTGGTTATGGACAAAGTTTCATATACAAACTAATTACTCAGTAATTTCAAATTGCGTTAAGGAATAATAAAAAGGAACTCCACTTTTTATACCGTATAGCGGTGTAGGCAGAGGAAGCCTAGTGCTTAGACACTCCGTTCCCGATTTTCCATACAATATTCAAATCATTGTGTCTCGTCCTAAAGACGGAGCTTAACTTTTCACTTTCTCTTGTTACCTTAACGAAGAAATGGAAATAATACCTTCCTTTGAATGAGAATCGAGCCCACAACCGACATATTTAGAGTTACACCCTGTGACGCTGAGCCCCGATAGCTTCAAAAGAGTAATCACAATAATTTAACAATTTTATCAATTAGAAAACAGTATTTTAAAGCCAATACAAGATCTCAGTAACCTCCTAGTCTATAATGTCCAAATTAAGGCAAAAGGATTAAGCGGTCCTTTTGAACAATTTGAAACATTGCAGCCTTAAATTAAGTAATTTAGAAAATATAGATGAATTAGTTGGAGAGTCTTCTCAAAGGCCTTAATTATATGATATAAGACTTAGTAGTAAATAATAGTGACCTTACCTTACCTTACCGTGCATTCATATGAAACAGTAAACGAATGTTCAAAGTTAATTATTTATGCTACGTATTATTGGCACAAAGAATTATTGGCACAAAATGTGACTATAAACACGACTGGTTGTAAGTTCAATCCCCACTCGAGAAAATGAAATATTTATTGACATATTAATATATCATTCTGATTTATATAATTCATAGCTCTGGTATCGAGGAACAGCGCGGGGTTAAGTTCCGCCACTCAACCCGCAATGCCTCCAGAATTCGAAGGAAAGTGGCGAACGGAATGTTTTAACACTAGGTTCCATCTACCTACCCTGCTGTGTGCGGGATACAGCGTGAAGTTGATTTAATTAGATTTTTTATTTATTTGAACTATTAGTATCTACATATGAGCACTTTCATCTTATAATTAATAGTTCGTATAAATAACGTAATAACAGGTTATTTATTATACGTCATAAGTGATATGGTCATTATCATATCATATGAGATGGAGAACGATATAAGCGGTCCGTTTCAGTTATCGATCTAACATTAATAACAGTCATTAGAAACAGATACAAACTTAGATGATAAGAAATATATTTGTATTTAATAGATTGTTTTCGAATTAATATAAGACTTTAAATGTAAGATTTTTTTATGGACTTTTAGTTGAAACACTGCAGTTCTGCATTAGGTATGGAAGTCTTCAAAATGAAATATAGCCTAGATTCTGCTCAAACCTTCAAATCGAACCGGTACTTCGAAAGAAGAAGAAGAAGAAGAAAATATAAAATTTTACGATGATTTGTTATATTTCGTCGACGTGGTATGGAAGCAATGGAGATTGAGTAACTGTACAAAGTGAAGGTGTTACTGTAAAATAAAGAATTTAATTGATATCTATACTTATAAGAATATCGTAACGGATGTTGTACAGTATCTGTACATGGAAGATGTATAAGAAAAAAAAATATTGAGGGCCTTTATTAATAGAACCCAAAATAATGGTTTTTAAATGTTTTTTTGTCTGTTTGTTTGTGCGTTTGTCCACGCTAATCTCAGAAACGGCTTAACCGATTTAAATGCAATTTTAACTATTAAATTTTGACAAGCGTCACTTATAATTTAGCGTTTGTTTTATGAAATAATAATCCGTTCACAAATAATAAAAATGTCAATATAAAGAATTGAATTACGCATGCACAATAAAAATGTCAAACAATAATAACAGTATACTTTGAAGAAAATAATATACTTACCAATGTTTTTTTTAAACGATGAGTAAAAGATAGCTCTGACAAAACAAAGACGCGGTGTTAAGCACCGACACTCAACACGATGGGTCTCGAATTTGGGCGGAAAATGAAGAATGGAATGTCTTGTAATATTAAAACTGCATTCTCCTTGGTTTCTCCCTCCTTACCCTGCTAGTTCGGGGTAGATCTTCAGTAAAATTATAAGCAAAATTTCAATGCAATTCGCCAATATTATTTATTAAAGCAGACTATATCAATGTATGTATGCATAATTGTACCAGCCACAAAGACAAAACTATACGAATTTGAAATATTAATATTGCGTTATATTTTCTTTGTGCAAAACTAACATAATAACGAAATTTATTTATCTAGAGCTCCTAAAGCCAGCGTTTATTGGATGAAAACCGAGAACTTGCCTCTAATCTAAATAATATTTACACAGTCTACAGCGTATTTGCACGAATCCTATATTGTTTGATGAAACTTTGCATGCAATATTTCAAAATGTTTTGAATTATACCTTTTAGAGAACGTATAAAAGTTTTCAGCATAACGGGATTTGAACCTGCGTCTCTTGGACAGTTTCTAAGAGGTGCGGGTTTAAAGTTCAAAGTACGTACTTTGATTTGTTAAACAAAAATAATTAAAAGAAGAATTTATAATTTTCAAGTCGGTGCCAAGTAAAACAAACAGGCTAATTTGATATTGTAGTGAGGTTATTGTAGCATTAGCTTTACACCGACTTCAAAATTATAATATCTTTCTTTGACTATTTTTGTTTAACGAAATTAAAATACTTTTTATTGTATGTTAAGTAAACTTATTTTTTACTTTTTAGTTTATTGTTTGAATTCGTTTTTCTGTTAAAAATTAATTTATTTCACGATTTTAAGTGATGGATAGATCTTAAAAGGATGCTCCTCGAACGAGTTGTCCTATGTAAAACTTTAATCTTAATTAGATATTATTTTTGTGCGAACTGACATTTTACAATATTGACAAGAATATATGAATATAAAAAATATTCAAGCGAATTAAGAACCACTCCCTTTTTTGAGTGCGGTTGAAACTGAGAAGATCCTCTTTTTTTAAAGTTGGTTGAATAGAAGTGTAACGATTGATTAAACTCATTTCTGATGAAATGTAAACCGTGGATCGCCAGTTTTAACAATGATTTTCCTTGCAATTATTACAGTAAAAGTAGGCATTACAACTACGCAGGCCATCTATGGTCTTCGTCATCAGTCATTATAAAAATACCCAAATACTAATACCTATCGTCACATATCACATCTTGACATGGTCACCTTGGGTGGTCCCTTTGAGGTATACTCTTTAAAACAAAAAAAAGGATTATCCAAATCGATTCAGGCGTCTTCAAATAATCGGTGAACACGCATAAAAAAAGAATTTAGAACCTCCTCCTTTTATTTGAAGTCGGTTAAAAAGCAACTTCACGTTTTTCTCAGATAGTAGGGTAGGCAGAGAATTTGAGAATTGTTAATACACTCCCCACGTATCGCACAATTTTTGAGACATTGTGCGTTGAGTAGAGGAAATTAACACCACGCTTTGTCTTGTTATCAGAGCGAGGAAATTTTAAATAATTTATTCCTCTGAGTAGGTATCGATCCCACAATCATTGCGCTTATATTTAGACTTTGTACCGCTGTACCATGACAGTATCTTCACTATCGTTCCAGGTCCATAAGAAATATTTATAATTTAATAAAATATATGCAAGTATTTCAATTTACCCCCTAGTGCACAGTTGTGGCGCAGGGACACAAACTGTGATTGTAAACGTGGCTGATTGTAGCTTCGATCCCCACTCAAGGAAATGAAATATTTATTTAAATTTATATTTTCATTTCTTCGCTTTGGTGTCGAGGCAAAACGTGGCGTTGAGTCGCAATGCATCCAGATCAACTCAACACGCAATGCATCCAGAATTCTGCGGAAAATCGGAGGCGGAATGTCTTACCTGCTGTGAGCGGGATACGGCGTGAAGCTGATTATTTTAAATACCAGATAAAAATATAGTGTAAGATTATACAATATAATATCAGATATATTGACAATAGACATATCAAAAAAAGGGGAGAACTGAGTTATTAATAACTAGATTCTCCTACATTGTCATTCGAAAAATATACAATGTAATAAATATGTTAAAAAAATAGCTGATTGTAATAGTTGATACATGTATATGACTTAACCAGAGGAAAGAAATGAAAATAATGCATTCCCCTAAGTGGAGATCGAATACACTACCACCGCCTTTGCAGTCAGACACCGCCCACTGCGCCACAATGCTTTTCCAATTTCTGTTTACCACTGGTGCTATCCATATTTAAACCTACTTCGACAATAGAGGTTCCTAATATCTATTCTACAAGATTGGTTAAGCTACTGTGTATACTAAACTATTGAAACTTAAATAACTAGACTTAATTAAAACTTTTTGATTTCAACACTCTGTGGTATTGATGAAACCAATTTAATTAAAAGAATAAATGAATACTAATGCTGTAAACTTATATTAACAGCAATGGATTCGTTTAAATTTTTTTCCGCGTAGCGACAGAGAGAACCTAGTGTCAAAACACTCCGTTCTTCACAATAAACTAGGGGAAATGTATAAGAATTTATGTAATATGGAGCCATGTTATGTAAATTGTTATATATTTCTCCGAGTTTCCTCGAGCGAAATTTAAACCTACTGCCATCATGCAAGGAAGAAAAACAAAGCAAAATTTTAACCCTACATCAGGCCGTTTAACATACAATAACTCGAATTCGGGCAGAAATTGGAAAACAGAGTGTCTTCTCACTTGATTCATCCACCAACTGCATGCCAATAAAGCATTAAAGCTAAAAAAGGCAAAATAAAAACTTAATACTAGAATTATATTACGTTATAACAACACCTATGGAAATTAATAATGTTATCTCGGCGACGTAATGTTGCCAGTTTATACAATCTAAGTCTAAACAAGCTCCAGGTGAAGATAATGTACCTATTACCACATAGTTCTAAAGTCACTTTAAGTTTAAATACATTGTTTCTAATGAAATATGTTTATTTTTAGTAAGAAATTGGTGTTTGTGAGTTGGAAGTGGTGTTGGTGTAAAAAATGTGTTAGGAAAGGGCATTGTTTGATGCGTTGTGGCGCAGAGGCACAAGCGACAGTAAACGTGATGGTGGTGGGTTCGATTCGCGAATAATAAGGCAAAGTGTAGCGTTGATTTTCGCCACTTGACACGCAATGCTGCGGAAAGTGGGGAACGGAGTGTCTCTACTCTTGGTCCCCATGTTCCCTTTGCCTACCCTAATAACAACATTAAAGCTAAAAAAAAAAACAAAAAAGAGACAGCGTCTGTAAATGAGACAGTTGTGGGTTCGATTTTCCGCGTAAATCCCGATGCCACAGAAACTCCAGGATAAAAAGTAAAGACTATATGCTCGACAACCCTCTCTGTCTTTTAATAAAAAAACCACTTCACCATTCGGTACATAGATTAGAAGACGGGCAGACAAATCTTTTAAAATTCTCTATTTGTAATATATTTTAGAATTGTGTAAATAACCAGATGCACTTGAAAAACATATTTAATTTGAAATCACAAAAAGACAATTTAATTTTAGTTATATGTATAGATTACTAATGAGAACATAAATCCATTACTAATCGCTTTGTATTGAATTATGTATGACTATGTATGAAATGAACTAAAATTATAAATTTATAATAATTTTAGAAATAAATTTTCATTTTCGACTTTTTTTCTTTAATTGTACTGCAAGTTCTCGCTTCTTGTGATTTCGTAATTCTCCTAAAGGAAATATTTTATAGGTTTTTATTACACATAACGATTAAAGTTGATAAACTTGCGTATGCATTTATTTTAAATGAAATAAACTGCAAATATAATATAAAGTTTGTAATGTTTTTTTTTCTATAAAATTAATCTTTAATTTACGGTTTTTAGATTTTTAACTCTATCGGTAAATTCTACCTTCGCGCCCAATTTCATAACTGTATGCCCACAGGAAGTACCCTGTAGCGTTTAATTACAGTTTTTATTAGTATCTTTTGATTACGCTTACTTAGTAGGTTGACTTCTACTGTGCTACAAGAAACCGTAGATTGAATGTTTGATATTAATTTCAGCTTGATACCTTCACGTGATCTCAAGATAAAATAACGCGAACGAATAGAACCAACGAACGCGAAGCGAACCAACGAAATATTTCCTCAATAAATTAAAAATCAACTTCACGCTGTATCCCGCACACAGCAGGATAGGCAGAGGGAACCTAATGTTAAGACACTCCGTTCCCTACTTTCCGCCGAATTTTGGAAGCATTGCGTATTGAGTGGGGAAACTCAACGTCGCGCTTTGCCTTTAGACCAGAGCGAAGAAATGGAAATATAAATTTTAAAGAAGATATATCTCTTTAAAATTCGATCGGATCGAACCCACAACCGGTCGGGTTTACAGTCACATTTTGTGCCTCTGCGCCACGGCTAGCCTCCATCTAATGTAAATTCTCCAAAACATGGTATTTTCATATAAAATGATCCCTACATAAGCTAATTTCAAATAGCAAATTTTACAACTGGTGCAAAAATTTATGATCAAAGTTTTAGTCGCTGTTACGTTTACGCTAAATAAACATTTTAGAAACGCCATTGCAGCGCTTTCGGGAGCCTCGTAGCGCATCGTAGCATATTTGAGAAGTATCAGGCTGTATATACGATTGGGTTCAAAGTTCCTTTATAAGAACGACTATTTTTTTTTGGTTAACAAATATAAAAAGCCGTCGTGGCGCAGCGGCAGAATATCTGAATGATAAACACGATGGATGAGTTCGATTTCTATTCAGTAGAATGAATTAATTTTCTAACTCCAAAAAATTGGGCGGAGTATGTGGCGTACGACTATAAGAGCGACGGGTTCGATTCCCACTCGGGGGATTTAAATTTTAATATTATTATTTCCTCGGTCTGGTAACTAGGCAAAGTGGCGTTGAGTTCCGCGTCTCATCACGCCTTGAGTGTTTGGCGGAAAATAGGAAACGGATTTAAAGTGAAGGAAGTGTCTTAACACTAGGTTCCCAGGTTGCATCTACCTACGCTGCTGTGCCGGGGTACAGTGTGATTAGATAAAGTCGTTGAGTTCCGTCACTCAAAACGTAAGGTCTCTATAAATATAAAATAGATAGAAAACGGAGTGACTCATCATTAGCTATTCTCTAAAAAACAAAACTTACCATTTTAATATATGCTTTTGAACTTTAAATACAAAATCATTAGCTTTTAGACTGACAACTCAGGGCCCCCAGACCCACGTTATTTTAACAAAGGTGAAATTTTGAAGATAGGCTAATATATAGTTAAGACTGTATGGGTACTTAAAAACCATGTGTAAATACGAGCGTTTCTACTTTAACATGGGTGAGCGTGTACCTTATACTACGTATACTACGTATACTGTATACACTGTATATATTACACTAATAGTCTCCAAAATTTCAGCTTTGCTAAAATGACTTACATCTAGCGACCTTAGGATCTTGGACTATTTAGTTTAGTTAACTTCATATTTTGAAGGTTGAACGACGCGCGCTGTTGCACCCATAAAGCACAGTGGCAGTACATTGTGTAAGTCTGTTTTATCTTATTGCCTCGTAAAATACGAGCGACCAGACCGTAGCGTATAACGGTATTTGACACTAAAATGTTGGAACAAATCGCCAGAAATGTATAAGTTTAGGAGAAAATTCAAATGAATATTTGGTTTTATATAAAGGAATATAAAATTATCATTTTTTTTAATATAATAGAGACAAAATACGAAATTAAAATACGCTGTCTTATTTTAAAGCTTAATATTACAAAATATCAACTTAATGTCTCCCACATTTCATAGTATTTTAAATGAAAATCCAAGATAAGAAGATTTATTGAAAACACAAATGCAAGTAACTGTCCAACGCAGACTGCAACTCCGATACATACTCATATGAAATATATTGAAAAATGCGAATGTAGCGAATAATTTCAGTTTTAAAATTATTTTTCCTGAATTATATTATAATATACATATATTTTAGATTTTGTTCAATATAATAATTATTTTAATTAAACATGGAGGGCACGCTTAAAATTTGTAATAATGAAGTAGGCGTATGAGGCCGTCGTGGCGCAGAGACACAAGCGTGTGTCTGTAACGCGACCGTTGTGGGTTCGATCCTCTCGTTGAAATGAATTATTATTTATTTATATTTTCATTTCTTCGCTCTGGTAGACAAATTAAAATCAATGCCTCAAAAATTCGGCGCAAAGTGGAACGAACTGTTATAGCGACATTAACTATGTCGTGGCTGACGCCGTGTCGCAGTACGCTCGCGATACGTAAGCTGTACTTGTATGGCGTTGGTCATTGATATACTGTATACAACTTCTACGACTTGGTATACGATTAGCAGGTGTGTGATGCTATTTTATGTCCCAGCTCCGGGGTATGTAGCAGTGTCCGCCCGTCTCATACGGGTGTGTGGTGCTATTTTATGTCCTGGAACTCTGGTGTATATATAGTAGTGTCCGCCTACTTACCTACCGCCCAAGAACTTCTTACCATAAGACACATCACGAGCCAAGGTATTATTTATTAAATAATATTTTATTTAATTTTTCCTGAGTGGGAATCGCGCCTACAGCCATCGCATTTACAGTCCGACGCTGTGCCGTTGCGCTACGACGGCCTTCACCTTTTGATTTTGTTTTGCTGTCCGTAATAAAATATTATTCTAACAATTTCCACGGCTTTTCTAATGTTTCGATAACTATTAATTTACATATTTCTAGCTTTTGAAAATTGTCAGAATTATCTTGAACAGAATCACATTCACAAATCTAATTCCGAGACGTCATACTTATCAGTTGAAAACTTTTAAAGTAACTAAAGTTAGTTTTGCTCTAAAGATCTCACCCTATTGAGTAAGTTAAGAGGAACCATGCTTTTGTCTTAGTTGACCCAATATCTAAATTGTAGATATAGTTTATCCACTTTCCCTTTGAAGTTTCTATAGTTCTAATACATTGTAGTAGCAAATTATTAAAGGCGTAAGATTTTTCGTTATATAAGAACGTTTTCGAAAAAAAAGTTTTTGAAGGCTTTTTTGAGGCCAGTCGTGGCGCAGGGGGACATGTGAGCGATTGTAGACGATTCGAGAAAATTAAATATTTAATATAATATTTTCATTTCTTCGCTCTGGTAATGAGGCAAAGCTTGGGTTCCCAGGTCCCCTCTGCTATAGAATACAGTGTGAAGCTATAAAAAGAAAGAAAACTTTTTTTAAGATTTTTTAAAAATAAAAAATAAATAAATGTCAGCTTTTATTATAACTTATGAAATATTCAGATAACACTTGTTCTTCTTTACTTAAGTATGTACTTTTCTTTCGTTCGTTAATTTGTGGAGTTAGTCTATTCTAAAACAAATTATATACTTGTTAATAAACCTGGATTTTGTTGCATTTATATCCGAATATTCATTTGAGTTATATAGACTATGTATCCAACATCGAATCGCATTTACTTTACTGTGTAGATTACAAGGGTTCCATACCAATTTTAAGATTATGGGACAACCCTATCTATTACTCCACTCAAAAACCGAATTTGCAATAAACTTACTTAATATAATAGAGAAATGTCAATGTTAATACATTGATCAATCGTAGCTATTTAATGTTAAAACATTGAAACCGTTCTGAATACAGACGACTCTACACCAATAAATATAGAGTGCCTTTTCACTAGTTAAATATTATTTTTTAATTTATTTGAATATTGCAGTGGGACTTAAAACGTACCGATTTTGTATTCATTTAATTTGCGTTTTACTGACATTCAGTTTGATTATTTTGCCTTGTATTTTTACTTGCTTTTTGTTTATAAATAAGGCATGTTTTTACTTCCCTTTTTAAATTTGGAAGTGTTCTTGAGTTGTCATTTATATTTTTTTCTTTTTCTCTTTTTAGCTACATGCTATGGTAAGTAGAGAGAAACTAGTGCCAAGACACTGCGTCGAGTAGCGGAATTCAACGATGGAAATGAAAATTATTAATCACCCCTGGTGAGAATCGAGTCCACAACTGTCGCATTTGCAATACGTTGCTGTTCCACTGCTCTGCGGCGGCCTCAATTCATATACAAAATAGTAGAAAAATAAGTATCCTACATTATTATAGCTGCGATACAACTTTTTTATTCTAATCAAATATTTCTATACATGTAGTGTTTATGTTATATCAGTAGTAAAACGTAATTTTGTTGCCTATGACTAATTAGTATATATGATATATGATGCAATTAGGAATTCTTTACCTAATAGATATAGGTATTGGTAGATGAATGTAGGTAGGTACTATTTAGATATAATTTGCTTAAAATAAAAATATTTTTGTTTCCTGTCCAGTTAACCTTAAGTTCGGCCTTAGCACCAACCAGAACGCAATATTAAAAAGTTATAGCAAGAAAAACTTCGATCATCTATACCACTGATTCCCAAACAGTGGTCCGCGGACCACCAATGGTCCGCAGAAGCCTAAATATGGTCTATGAACAATTTAATTTTATGACTGGGGATGGTGAGGCGAAGTTTCTGTTTGATTGTCACAGTTAATTTTTATTATACCTACATGCAGTGGTCCCTGCTACCAAGAATTATATAAAAGTGGTCCTTGATTAAGAAAAGGTTGGGAGCCCCTGATCTATACTAATAGATTGCGTTATAATTATGAGGTAAGGTTTAGTTTCGACTAGCGCGCAATGGATGTAAAACATTTTACTACGCGATATTAAAGCCACACAAAAAATTCAACTGTATTCTTATGGCATAATTCTTTTTTAAATTCCTTGACATTAAATAGAACATAGAAGTCATGGAGTCGCTTGTTAAAAATAGGTTGTCAATCAATTAAAAAACATCTTAACTATTATACAGTTTAATATCAATGGGATGCAGCTTACTAACGTACGGTCGCAGGATCCCGATGCGACATATAATGCAAATATTTAAAAAAATAGTATTCTCTCTTGCCAAACGATATTTCTAAGTAGGAGAGAGGTGGGTAGCTTAGAACAGGGGCACCTTTGAAAATATGTGTTAACAGAGCTATTTTAAAAATAAATTTTGGTAGATTTTTTTTGAGTAGTGGCAGCACTAACCTGCACACGAGTCACTTGTCACCGCTGATATATGAGAACCAGTTGTTGAGTAACGAGGAGTGTTTGATTTTAAGTAAAATTTTATGCATTTTTAAATAAACGCGTAAGAATCGCAAAGATCCAATTCAAGGTATATGGTTTTATTTTTTCCTCTTTTAGTTAGAATGTTCCATATATCACGCAATAAACTAGAAATTACTACAATTTTTAAACTTTTACTTGAAAAAAAAACGTTTGTAATTTTTCAATTACGACTGAGACAGCTTTGAACAAAATAAAGGGGGCAGTTTTGAATATTACTATATGTAAAAAAATACCGCGAAAGAAAAACAAAACTATACTGAACTTTTCTTCACAAGAAACTGACTCAAAAATGCATTTGGAATTAGAAGAGGAAGTGATACCTGTAGGAAGATACCTGGGCGTATGAAGACTATGAAATGGAATTAGACTACAACTTAATAAATATTGGAAACTTCGTTTTAGCGAAATGTAATAGTAAAAAAGTAGCTTGTATATTTTTTTCTTTCCTGAGAAAGAGGACAAGCGCTACGTTAGTTTTTCAAAAGTCTTACGTAGACCTGACTTGAGGCCAGTCATGGCGCAGCGGCACGAAGTGTGACTGTAAAACTGACTGGTTGTAGGTTCGATCCGCACTCGAGGAGATGAAATATTTACTTATATTTATATTTCCATTTCTTCGCTCTGGTGTCGAGGCTAAGCGCGGCGTTGAGTTCTGCCACTCAACACGCAATGCCTCCAGAATTCGGCAGAAAGTGGGGAACGGAGTGCCTTAACACTATTGTTCCCTCTGCCTACCGTGCTGTTTGCGGGATAAAACGTGAAGCAGATTTTTATTTCTTACGTAGACTACTTCCCCCAATTCCAGTTGCTGGTTACGTCACGTACTACATCCATGTTTTCCTTTAAATTTATTTTTTCTAAGTTCAAATTAGGGTAGTAAGCTGTTTAATTAAAAAATATTTTGTTTTATTTTCATAATATTAGATTTATTCTATGATTAATTCCATAATGTTAATTACTTCTAGGAAGCCAAAGCTACTTTTTTTGTTTGTTCGTTTTTAAAGTCTATTAATAACATTAAAGTTATTTAACACTAGTACTAGTACAATCGCAATATTAAACTAGGTATATTATTTTTTTAAGTTAACATGGTACTGATATTTGATCTCCATCGTTTCGAATGTTAAGTTTATTAATAAAATTACTTAAAATTTTGATAAGCCTTTTAATTTCATTGAATTCTATGATACTTCAAAACTGCCCCATATATGTTCAAAGCTACCCCGGAAGGGGGGCAGCTTTGAACATTTGACTACTGCTACTAAAGTTGATATTGCACCTTTAACTTATATATTTTTCTACATATGATGCTACGATTGTGTGGCACAATAGTTGGACTAAGTATTGTGAAATAGTAAAGAAGTTAAAAACTGTAGAATTTTTAGATATGACACAAAGTTTAAAAATCGTTCGAATGTGCCCCCCTCTCCCCTAATTATCTTTTGTTTTTCTTTCCTAAGTGTGGAATAACACTTTAAAATTGTCAATAAATATTTTAAAAATAGTGTTCTCTCTTGGTAAACGATAATTCTAAGTAATTATCTTTGGGTTCCGTATACTTATTCCGTATTTGGGTAACACGTTCCGTATTTGAGTACGTAACATACGTTAAATACATGGTTTCCAACATAACATAAGCGTCCTCTTATTAGCGAAACGAGTAAAGAGAAAAGAGCGGCGTTTAGTTCTGCCACTCAACACGCAGTACCTTAAGAATTTGGCCAAAAATGAGAAACGGAAATGTCTTAATACAGAACGAAGTGTCTGAATACTACTGAATATACATTTCTAGGCGACAATGGATAGCCATTGTACAACGCGAAATAGGTCTGTAGAAAACCTATAAAATTTTCTCTGGTCTGTAGGAAACCTATAAAGTTTTAGTTATTTCTACTTTTTTTGATTAAGCGGGCCAAGCCGCAGGTTAACCTTAGTTAAATCATAAATACCATACAAAATTTATTAAGCCACAACAATCCAATTAATTGCATATATGTTCATACTATTAGAATTTACTATTAATTACGTTTTGCGTTATACCTACATAATATATACGAACATAGATTTTATTGACAATTTCGATAGTAACGGAAATCGTTTATCGAATATTTGTCTTAATTGGAGCTTAGTCAGGCCGTTTCATGTTATTTATTGCTAAGTTTTTAAAAATCAGTCAGTGATTGCTTGAAAATACAAGCAACATTAGTTAAAAATAGAACATTAGTTCTATATTCTTTTGCATAATAATATTCTGAACTAAAAATGTAAAATACGTATTTTTTATTGTAATTAAAAGTAATGAAAATAAACGATGTATGCATAACAATAAATAAAACTGATAGTGTTTATATTTTAAGAACATGAAAATATTTTCTTCATTTGACACAAAACGGCGTGGGCTCCTGCTCTATAATCTCTGCATATAATAAAACAGTAAAAATATGTTGTCTGTACATTTAGCATTTTTGACTGATATGGATAGAGGGACACTTAAAAAGATTAATAAAAAGCATTGTTTTTTGTCTGTTTGTATGTATGATCACTCTTACATCCGAAATTATTGAACCGATTTACTTAAAACTCAGCAAAACATTTAAAATTTGTTTCATCAAAATCGGGTCATTAAAAAAAATTATCGTCATTTAAATGAACTCAAGGCACGAGTGGCTGTAAATATACAGAGTGTTTGTCATCACCACTTTAAATGAAACCACAGTTTTAACTACTCTATAAAAACCTAATACAATTAGTAATTAGCTTAGTAGTATTTTTGTAGTAGTAGGTGTTTACGTTATTGGTATTTATTCGTAACTGTTTCACACTAAATGTCCATTCTGATAAACATCGTGAAATGAAAAAAAATCCTACGTCTAGACTGTTGAAGTGTCTTGATTTTTTTTTTTTAGGTTTGAAATATTTTACCTTATATGATATTTCAGTAAAAGGAGCGCAGACGCTTCCTCCCTGTATAGCAATCCATACTATATATATTATAAATACGTCTGTCAGTCTGTCAGCAAGTCTGTCTGTCTGGCTGTCTGTCTATCTATCTGTGACGCAATCACGGCCAAACCGTTGATCCAATTGCGATAAAATTTCATATAGGGTTACATGAAGGTCTTAGGATGAACATGAGGGCTTTATTATTTTTAATATTAAGAATTTGTTTTAGTTACTTTTAGGCCAGTTGTGGTGCAATAGCACAAACTATGACTGTAAACGCGGCTGGTTGTGGGTTCGATCCCCACTGGAAGAATTTAAATATTTATTTAAATTTATATTTCCATTTCTTGGTTCTGGTGTCGAAGCAAAGCGCCGCTTAAGTTATATTTTCTTACTAATCCTATCGAAATCTGAAAAAAAATCATACAGATATAAAGAAATCAAACACCTTGAGGCTTCTACAGAACTTATATTTCTTCCAGAGCAAAATACCATTAAGATTGTACAATGTCTATCTTGAATTCTAATACAATATGTTATTCTAGAGAACCTCTTTCGTCTTCCGCTCCAAGTGTAAAAGTCTCTCTCGAATTTTCCGACCACATAAATCGGCCGTTTTTATAGTGTTCTCTGATGGTACTTCTATAAAGTAATATTCAGAAATATCTTTTAATTAAACAAAGAGGTCAATTTACATTTTTTTTATAACAAATCATTGCGAATATCAAAACTATAAATATAAAATGAGTATATATAATAAATATTCGAATTTCATACATATATATAATAAATATTTGCGTCATATATGGTATATTATATATTATGCCAACATACAATGTCTCAGGGAAAAACGGCGTTGAGTTCCGCCATCCAATATGTAATGGCACATTAAGTGGAAAATAGTGAAGGTAAAAAAGAAGAGCAAATTAGGATGGAAAGTGGAGAGCGGAGTGTGTAGACATTTTATTCTATTCCTACCCTGTTATGTGCAGGATAAAGCGTGAAGCTAAAACAAATGACATATAAAGCCCCCACATTTATATTTGATCGCAGAACCATAATATACCATAATACTTAGCCACTGCGCCACAACGGTGCTTAGCTTGTAGCTGCCTATATAAACATATAATACATATTAACAAACATTTTAACCCGTCTAAATATTTTCTCACGCAATTTTTGCAAACACTATTTGATATTCGTATAAATCGAAATATCCTGTATAAACTTAATTTTGTAGCTCCGACGCTCTGTTTACTTTGCAATGGTCCCAAATTTACTTGGCAAATTGGCTAAATCGAATCAAATGACAAATCTTACAACCAATCCTGGTGATATAAATGTTATAATGTTGAAAAGAGTGTTGTTACGTACTTTTTGACAATTGTGTTAAGTACGACGTTGAGTTCTCTTGAAAATCCAACGTAAAGTGAAGAACGAAGTGTCTTGACACTATGTCTTCTATGCTTACCCTACTCAATGTGCAAAATAAAACGTGAACCTGAAAAGTATTACATATCTTTGGACCAAATTGACATGAAAATTACCTTATTATTTGAATTTGTACGTATATTTATATTTTAAATCTTTATTAATCTTTTTTAGAGGCCGGTCGTGGCGCAGCGGCACGAGGTGTGACTGCAAAACCGACTGGTTGTGGGTTCGATCCCCACTCGAGGAGATGAAATATTTACTTAAATTTATATTTCCATTTCTTCGCTCTGGTGTCGAGGTTAAGCGCGGCGTTGAGTTCTGCCACTCAACACGCAAAGCCTCCAGAATTCGGCAGAAAGTGGGGAACGGAGTGTCTTAACACTAGGTTCCCTCTGCCTACCCTGCTGTGTGCGGGATACAGCGTGAAGCTGATTTAAAACGTCGTTCATCTCCTCGAGTGGGGATCGAACCCAAAACTAGTCGCGTTTACAATCACACTTTGTGCCTCTGCGTCACGACCGGCCTCAAAAAATACATACATTATTTCTACCTACAAGTTTCTATTTAATTATTACGTATCGAGACTTAATGATATACAATATTTATTATGTTCTACACAATGCTGCCAACTTAGAGAAAGAAGAAACTTTGTACTCGAATAGGACATAAATTAAGGAGTTCGACGTTTCACATTTAGTTCTTAATATAATTTATAATGATAAATTTCTCCTTGAATACTCAGTATAGCGTATATGTATGCGACTACTAATGCACTAATCTCAGAAACTACATTTTTTTTAATATAGTCCGGAGTTATCGATTCAAATCCAAAGTTAAAGGAAACTTCTAACTACATGTTTCGTTTGGCCTGATATTAAAGGCAACTTTATAATAAAATATCTTTGTCTATTTTCCTTACCTCATGACATTAATATTAATAATAACTTATACATAACTTATTATAACCATTTTTCGACGTAGGCGCCTCCATATTAAATAGTGATTTTTTATTCATTTTTGTCTTTTTTTCCTGTTTTTTGTGTACGTGCCCTATGCGGAAATTGAAATGATAATATCAACCACATCCCTTACATGGTTTAACAAAATGTGCGTTGATTTCACTAACTCAGATGCAACATCTGCATCTTATTAAAATGAAACAGAGCAACATAACTTTTCTTACTTTCTTGTCTTTCCCATAAAATGCGCGAAATTAAAATTAAATATAAATAATAAATAAAAAAGACAGGTCGTAGATAAATTACTTATCATCGTTCAATTAATAAAATTTTAATATATTTATCAGAAATTCCAAATCTAATTATAAAAATATCGTTAACAAAACCGTGGATTAAAAATCCATTGCATGTGAAATATGTCCGGCGATGGCTACTATAGATCTCGCGATCTAATTACCTGTCACGATTTCCTGATGCGGGGCTATTTCACACTGATAGGACGATTTTTATAGATTTACTTAGTCAATTTACTAACAGATAGAATTTACTTCTACTAATCTACTTTTAGATATTAAGAAGTATTTAAAAAACAAGGTTTTCAAAGTTTTCAAATGTCCTCAAATGTAAAATATGTTTGAAAGCTTTATCTTGAATTGTAAAATCAAAAATTTGAATTTAAAAATGTGTAAGACCAAATTTTTCATAAATATAAATATTTTTTATGAGTTTTGTGTCTCTTTTTAGTGACAATAAGTTTTACGAGTTACGAGATACGAGTTTTTTTTCAGCTTCACGCTGTATCCCGCACACAGCAGGGTAGGCAGAGGGAACCTAGTGTTAATACACTCCGTACTCTACTTTCCGCCGAATTTTGGAGGCATTGCGTGTTGAGTGGCGGAACTCAACGCCGCTCTTTGCCTCGACACCAGAGCGAAGAAATGGAAATATAAATTGAAATATATATTTCATTTCCTTGAGTGGAAATCGAACTCACAACCGTCGCAGCCTTGTGCCCCAGAAGGCCTCAATAATAAAGTTTAGTTTTGTTAATTTAATTATAAATAATGTTAAAAAATAACTGGACTTTTTAAGAACAAAAAAACGATAGAGTCAAAATTATTGATTCTTTAATTTAAAAATTACAACATATATGTGACGAAATACTATAATTATGTAATACATTGTATTGATAAAAAAAATAATTTCACAAAAAAAATGTACAATATAATAATGAGATAAGTAGATGTGACATAATAGCTTTATTTTTTTAGCTGAACAAGTAACGTCCGTGTTTATGAATCAAATCTAGATATCTATCTTGAGAGCGATCTTGAGATGCCGTTTATATTCATCTAATTTTAATAATTAAAGTGGGAAAGAAGATTAACGTTGTGTTAGAAATCAGAAGCGGTTAAGCTTTTTTTTTAAACAAAATAAAAACACATTTCATGTTCTAAATTATTCAGAAAGAGAATCTACGTAATTACGTATCCCAATAACAATTCTTCACACGAGTTTCCTTCCAATAAGCGCCGTTATCTACAAACAACTACCTCGATTGACCTCTGTCTATAGAACTTTAAAAATATTATCATAGCAAATATTTTTAAAGTTCAAATCCTCTTTAGTCTACTCTGGTCTCTGGTCTACTCTAGACTTACCTATAAACAATGTATGAACGTATATAAAATGTGTTCCGGGACGTGTGACATTCTGATAAGCGTTACGCCTGCATATAACAAATGTTCGTAGTCACGAGTTCAAGTCACGCAAGCAAATTTATTTATATGTCCAGAGAAATTTGAAATTCAAATATCACAATTTTTTACTAACCAAGTGTGATTTGGGGGATAAAGCGTGAAACAGAAAAATATGAACAAGGACTATTGCTAATATGGTTCAAAAGGTGTGCCTTTTCTTTCCATTTGTATTCGAGACCCTACGTTTTGGGTGGCGGAATTCAACGCCGCAGTTAGTCTTAATGCGGCGAATAAATAATTAATTTCACTAGGGTCCTATTAAGTTAGGACCGAAACTACACTTTATAGTCTGTCCTGTTGCGTCTTGCTTGTTCGTAATTTAAATTGCTTAATTTTCGTACAGAAAAAATTGTTAATTACATAAAATTTTCATTTTCGGTTCTTAAATCAAAAGTAATAACAAAATCTTGGCCCAAAAAACAAATTTTGTTTTTCTTAAAAATGAATGATAAGCAACATCTTATTTAAATTGACCAGAATTGGCTCCTTCAGAAACGGAAACATTTTTAATCGTTATCTTTTTTTGTCTTCCACTTTTAATTAACCAAAAAGCAGTAGCTATGGTTTGCTTTTATTTCATTATAATTGAATCAAAATTCTTATAAAATGATTATTTATTTCAGTTATTGTTTCTTTTTAATTTCTTTATATATATTTTTAAACTATAGCCCCACATATTGGTAAAAATATATATTTTTATAATTTGGGGCTTGAACCTGCTAAATAAAATTTTAGATTTTCTTTTCTAACAAAGTGTAGTTTTTAAGTTTGGTGGTCAAATGTGTTGCATAATAACCACGCTAGTAGTTTCAATTGAATTAAAAAAAACAGCTGCACTTTTATTTCCTCATAGCAGGGTATTTAGAGGGAACCCAGAGCTAAGACACTTAACTGTTCGACTGAGTGACCAAACTCAATATCGCGCTTTTTACAAAAGAAGCTGATTTACCCAATTATTTCATATTTTAAAGATTTTCACATTAATAATTATAATTTTCGTTTCTTTTTGAAATTCCATTCCCAAAAATTTAAACGATACTTGTTCATAAAAATTGTCAATGCTTTCGAACAAGAACACTAATTTGTAAAGTGAAATACAAAACTTTTTGTCCTTCAGCCGCAATTTGAAACTTGTAATAGCTTTGACAGTTGATTAATAGCTGCGTCAGGTACATTTTTACTTTGTTAATATTTTAAACATAAGCTTACAATTCTTATGAGTAATATAGGTAATTTTCATAGAAATATTAATAATCTAAGCAATTTTGTCGATTATTTTTTAATCTAAGACCGTCGTGACGCAAGGAAGCGTGTAAAACGCAACGGTTGTGGGTTCGATTTCCACATGGAACAATGTAATATTTAATATTTTCATGTACTCACTCTGGTAACAAGGTAAAAGGCAGCGTTGAATTCCGCCACTCAACAGCAATGCCTTTATGATAGTGGGCAATGGACGTATCTTAATGGAAAGGGCGGGTTTGCCAATGCCTCTGCAATAATTGTTGATTCGACCCCTGCTCTGGCAGAACGCGACATTGTCTTCTTGATGTCTCATAAGATAAGAATGTTATGACATTAAATTCTCTTTATGTATCCTACTATGCGAGGCAAAAGCGTAAAACTAAAAAAATATTGCCAAATGTAAAAAAAATACTTAATTAACTTAGAATGTATAAAAAATTAATCTGAAATAAAATTTTATTTATTAATTTAAACAAATCGTAACTTTATTCAACAGTAAACAAACCACAAATTCCGTCAAGACAACAACCAGTATTATTGCTGATGGTTACAATTGAGATGAATTTAATTTTTTAGAAGTGATATCACATATTTTTTTAAAGTGACTTCTAAAAGAAAAGTAGTTTATCAATTCGACTGTATTTTTTTATGTTTGTTACGTCAGAATGGGTTAATAGATTTTGATTATTTTTTTATTTCAAAAGCTAGTGGTTCCCGTGTGGTCCTATTTTAAGTAAAACAAACAGGTTGTAGTAAGGTTGTTGTTGACACCGACTTCAAAATTATAAAATCTTTCTTTAATGATTTTTGTTTAACAAAATTAAAGTACTTTATATTAAGTATATTTATTTTTAATTTTATCGTTTGAAGTCGGCGTTTTTTTAACAAAAATTAATTAATTTATTAACTTAACTATGGAACGGAATATGTAGAAGAAGATTTTAGGTGATGATGTTAATTATTGACTTGAAAAATACATCTCACTGAGTTCCTTGCACTGGTCACGTCTTTTTTCTGTTTCTTAATTGCTTACTTATTTTCTTAATTTAAATAAAATTATTTGACTTTGATGAACTTAATAATATAATACACTAACACAATAAGAAAAATCTATGTAATTCAATATAAAATAAATAAATTAATATATTTCATCTACAGAAGAGTTCTTTCATATATTTTATTCTGTGACATGAGCTCCCCTAATGGACAGCTGAGTTGAACTGATAAAATCCTTATGAAACAAAATGAGCAAATGCAAACACACAAAATAAATAAGAATTTAGGTATTTTTCGGTGGCGTCTTAAGCTGATTTGTCAGAATTGTACTATGTGATGCGACCGCTTTACTTCAGATTAAAATTAAGTAAAGAAGAGAGTGCTGGATTTTTTTAACGTCACGCTGTACTCCGCACACAGCAGGATAGGCAGAGGGAGTGTTAAGACATTGGGTGTTGCGTGGCGGAACTCAACGTTGCGCTTTGCCTTGATACCAGAGTAAAGTATTTTATTTCCTGGATTACTAGATCTCTTACTTTATAGGCTTTTCAATATTTATAGATATATTAAATATTTTTTGAAACTTAACAAATTGACATGTCAACCAAAATGTATTTTAGAATTATTTCAGCTTATACGTATATTAAGTTAAATAAAGTGTAATAAAGTACATACATATATGTACCTAATATAGGTTATAAAATTTGACGTGGGTCATCGTGGGTGGCTTTAAGCAGTGTATACAGAAGAAACCCAGTGGTAAGACCCTCCGTTCCCAACACACCGACCAATTTTCGAAACATTGCGTGTAGAGTAGTGCAACTCAACACCGGGGTGTGTCTCGTTAACAAAGCGAGAAAACAAAAACAATTAATTCCCCCAAGCAGGAATCGAACCACACCCGTTGTCTTCTCCCTTTTACCCTATAAGTTTTATCATTACAAATATAGAGAATACTTTAATAATAATAGCAACCTTGCTTTTCAATTTATATAGAACCGGATATTGAAATGAATTCGCTCGTTTGCTATTCTAAACTAAACTTGTAATAAAAAGATTTTACAGAATATTCGCATTTCGTTCGTAACGGTATTTCCTATAAATTCCTTTGTACCTATTTATTCTCGCTGTATTTCGTTCATAGCAGGGTAAGAAGAGGGAACCTCGGAACCTAGTGTTAAGACACTCCGTTCCCGATAAGACACTTCCGTTCCGCCAAATTCTAGAGACATTGTGTATTGAGTGGTGAAACTCAACGACGTGCTTTGCCTCGTTACTAGAGCAAGAAAATTAATATATAAAAAAATAGTTTCCTCAAATGGGAAACGAACCCATCACCTGTCCCATTTACCATCGCATGCTTGTGGCCTTATGTTTGTCCACATAATAAAATACATTGTTAATAAAAAGAAACTTCCAAAGAAAAATATTTTCCCGCTTAGCAAGATAAACAGAGGGAACAGTGTTAAGACTCCCTTCCCCACTTTCCGTCCATTTCTTTTTTAGGATATCGTGTGCTTAATAGTGGAAATAACGCCGGATTTTGTCTAACAGAGCAGGGAAATGAAAATACAATAAATATAATCACTGCGACGTTAAGTTACGCCTCTCAACACGCAATGCCTCCAGAATTCGTTAGAATTTTGAGAACAGAAGTGTCTTAACAATAGGTGTGCCTACACTTCTGTGTGCAGAACATAGCTTGAAGCCGAAACAAATAATCATTCCCCAAAGTGGGGATCGAAGTCACAATCATCGCACCCATACTCAGACGCTATGCCACAGCAGCACGACGGCCTTACCTCCATACATACTAATATACATATAAATAAAAAGATAGATATCACTATAATTTAACTCTTTAGTTGACACCCACAAATCTTCATCATCCACTGTTGTTGATAAACAACATAAATACGTCACACGTAACCCATTTCCGCACATTATAGATGGAAATTACCGCTTTTGATCGCTCAAGTCCTCGTGTTGAAGAGGCGTATGTTAATGATTAATTTATGTATACACAATATTACCTATCATAAGATTATAGGATCAAATTGTATGAGAAAATTGATTAGTAATTAATAGTTTATGTTGCTTTAAGTTAACGAAGTGGAGCCAGTTATGGGGCACTGGCAAAAGCGTCTGATTGTGAACGCGACAAGTTGTGAATTCGATTTCCATTCGGGGAAATGAGTTATTAAATATTTTCATTTTCGCCAGGTCAGTCGTGGCGCAGGGGCACAAAGTGTGACTGTAAATGGACTGGTTGTGGGTTCGATCCCCACTCGAGGAGATGAGATATTTACTTAAATTTATATTTTCATTTCTTCGCTCTGGTGTCGAGGCAAAGTGCGGCGTTTAGTTCTGCCACTCAACACGCAATGCCTCCAAAATTCGGCAGAAAGTGGGAAACATAATGCCTTAACACTAGGTTCCCTCTGCCTACCCTGCTGTGTACGGGATATATTTTTTTTATTTTATTTCATTTTCACCACTAGAACACTCGCCACAGAATTCGGCTGCTGCTTCGGCTGAATTGCTGAACTAAATATAAATTGATGAAAAAACCTCTCAAAGCCCAACGAATAGGCACCGCAATCAATTGTACAACTCAATGCATATTCGAGGCAGAAAATTGAAATCTAATCCCTCATTCTTCACCCGGAACTAAAGTCGATATTTCAAAGTGTTAGGCTCTTTCCCACATCGGGATTATAAGATCTAAAACCAATTTGCTAAAAATATATCGAGATTTAATTGAAAACTATTCTAGATTTTGAATTTTGTTCCTGATATTAGTGCATTCAACCAAAAAATCTTCATCTTTATAATGTTAGTAAAGAAGTAATAAATTATATTAAGCTGTTGTTGTGTTATATTAAAAATATAAGTTAATTATTTTTATAGATTTTTGAGTAACAAAATTTTAAATTTTGGAAGATGCATTAGTGACAAGTGTTTTTCTTTTCTTGTTGTTAGTAAAAGATACTAAATTTAGTAGTAATAGTTGTTGTTTTCTATAATATAATTAATAACACAATTCGTCCAGAACATTTGAAATATTATTAAAATATTCATATCAAAAAGGCAACAAAATGATAGAATTTCATTAAATTTATCTTAATTTAAATTTTGTTACTCAAAAATCTATATAAATCTTTAACTTATCTTTTTAATACGACATACAAGAGACAAAAAACACCTAACTTGAAAATTATAGCACCCCAATTTTTGCCTTGAATCAGAAGTAAATGGTTGCCATTCACAATGTCCTTATCTCGAACAAAATACGGCTAATAAAGTTCCGTAATTGCGAATCTTACCTCAATTGAAAGGGATCTGTATTTTTCTCCATTCTTACTTTGTGACGTAGGCAAGGTGTTATATACTTATATATATATGTATATATACATATTTATTTTAACTTCACGTTTTTTTACAAATAGAAGAGACAGACAGAGAGTATCTATTATTAACTTACTTATTTAGAAATACAACATGCGGGTTCAAATCCCGCTACGTTCAAATTTTTATACGTTTTCTAAATAAGTATGTTTCTTTCCTAAGTGTGGATTAACACTTTAAAAATGTTTAAAATATTATTAACTTGACACCTGCAAAGTGCAATTAAATGAAAAATTACAATTAAATTTAATTGCAATAACTTAATATTATAACAAAATTGTCTACTTGCCAATAATACAGATTCATAAATATATAGATGCCATAAAGTAAAGTAAAATAAAATAAGACCTACACATGAAATTACATATAAATATATTCAATATTGCTGTTAATTCAAAATGGCCGGCATAACAAAATGGTGGATTACAAATTTTTTACAACCTAACTAATATCGCTATCAAAAATTAAGGAATTTGTAAAATACGATACCTATACCATAAAAAAATCTAAAGACCATGTTTTAAAAATGTTTTTTAAATTAATATTTTATTCCTTTTAGTAATCTTATTACTTTTTCTTATATCTATAATTTAAATTAAAATGCACAAGTTAATGCTCATTACGGGGCTTCGGATCACGAGTTTCAATCGTTTGATCTTTTGATATTCGGACCGTACTTGACAGGGCCAACGTTATTGCACTCCAAACTTTCCGCGTTACCCAAATGACTTTAGCTTTATATTTTTATGATAGAAATTTACATTATTAGCTCCACATTATACGCCGCACACAGCAGTGTATGCAGAGCAGCCTAGTGTTAAAACACTCCATGCTTCATTTTGCCACCGAATTCACGTGGTGGTAGTGAGTGGCGGAACTCAATGCCGTTTTTTGACCTGAACGAAAAAAATTATATATAGAATAAAAAAAACATTTATAATCAGCTTCACGCTGTATCCCGCACACAGCAGGGTAGGCAGAGGGAACCTAGTGTTAAGACACTCTGTTCCCCACTTTCTGCCGAATTCTGGAGGCATTGCATGTTGAGTGTCAGAACTCGACGCCGCGCTTAACCTCGACACCAGAGCGAAGAAATGGAAATATAAATTTAAGTAAACATTTATTTAAATACAAATTTTAATTACTTATGTTTAAAATGATGTTAATAACTTTGTTAAGTTCGTTCGTATGAACAGAACAGGCCAGGCATGGCGCAGGGGCATAAGTAAACGCAACAAGTGGTGTTTTCGATTTTTACTCGAGGAAATAAAATATTTCATATTTTCATTTCCTCGCTCTGGCAAAGAGGCATAGCGAGGCGTTGAGTTCCGCCACTCAACACACAAGCCTAAGAAATTCCACGATAAGTGGGGAATGTTGGTGTCTTAATGAGAGTGGATTATCTTAACACTCGGATCCCCAGGTTCCCTCTACCTACCACTTTATAAGTGAGATACAGCGTAAATCTAAAAACAAAAAAAGGCATTTTTATCTTGTGTATAATAAAAAAATCAGCTTCTAAAACCAAAATTGATTCTAGATTAGGCCACACCTTAACGGGAAACAATACAGGTAGATCTATAGTTGCCATCGTAATTGGAACAACGTCTGACGCAAATGCAATAGTTGTGGGTTCGATGTCTGCTGCGGACATAAATTATTTTTATTTTCCAACTTGGTAACATAAAGTACAGCGTTGAGATATGTCACTCAACTCGCAATGTCTCGAATTCGAGAAGAAGGAACGAGTGGAGAACGAATTACCTAGACACTAATTTCTTCCACAGTGTATAGCAACGTAGGCAACATTGCTATACAACGTGGCCAAGATGTAACACTCAAACTTCTTTCTTAAAAATAAATAAAAAATTGCCAATTTTCTGACTATTGTTCTAGCTTGGCTCAATAATAAGTCGAACCGTTCATTTCTCACTATATCTTTTCAAATTCAATACCGAACATGGCCCAATGATTAAAGGGATGGAGCAAAATCAATGTATTCAGTATTTAACTACAGAAAATCGTATAATTAATAGTTCACAGAATAATTAACGTACAATATTTGATTCAGTAATTATAATTATGTGGGAAACTAAATATAATGATCGACTATTTTCCAAGAGAGACCATCGTGGTTCAGCTAGAATGTAAACTCGATGATTGTAAGTTTGATTTTCAAAGTGAAAAAAATGTTAATTTTATTATTTTGGAGCCGTCTTGTAAATGCGACGGTTCTGGGTTCGATTTTCACTCAGCATTGTGAAATATTTTCATTGTCTCACTCTGATAACAAGACAAAGCACGGCCTTTAGTTCCGCTACTCAGCACGCGATGTCTCGAAAATTGAAGTCCTAAACCAATTTCTTTCTGTCTAACATACTTTATGCGATAGAAGCGTGAAGATTCCAAAATACATATTACACATAACATAAGCAAGTTTATACTCGTCTCTAAAAATATAATTTCCCTTGTGAATGTATCGAGAGCACACAAAGGGGAGTCCCCTGAAGTGGACTCCAGGTTTCAATGTACCATGTCATGTATCGTATGAATGATAATAATGTGGTATATCTATACTAACGTTTATTTATATATATAATTTATAGATTTTTCATTTACAGAGGAAAAATAATTTAATATTTGATGCTGCTGTGCTACCAAAATTTAATTAATTTTAATCTTAGCCGAAATATATGGAATGAATATTGTGATGTGATATGAGTAGATATGATACAAGAGTGTGATGTGGGTAAGATATTAAAACAAGTGAATGAAGCGGTATATTTGGGTAGTTTGTGCAGTATAGTTGGAAGATATGAGAGGGATTCGGAAAGGCGTATTGCTGCCGGTAAAGATGTGATGTAGGACATGTGGAGTCAGCTTAGCTGATTGAATCCGCAATAAGGAGATACATAGAATGGCAGGTATTAACGAGAATGTCACGGTGAGAATGAACACAAACGTGCACAGCTGATTTGGGCACGTCGAATAATTGAGTGATGATAGACTGGCATAAAAGATATATGTGGAAAAGTGAATGGAAAAAAGGGTAGGAGGAGAAAGAAGAAGATACTGGAGGAAAGTCACGTAAAAAGCATAAGGATCCCCTGGAGGTCATGTATGAAGAGGTTGACGACAGTGGATGAGGCGAAAGAGGTATGCAGAGACCGTAGCGTTTGGCGCTCCGTTCTGTCTGACTACCCCGCTATGGATACAGCGTGAAGCTAGATTAGATTTAGTATATTAATTATATTATTTATTCATACGTATCTCTACGTTATGCGAGATAGTCAAGGAATCACTTTCAGGTTTCTCTTTTTCATAGATCAAAGTTTAACCTGTAAATTGCAAACTAATGTAAGTGCATACTTAAGTTTGCTAACTTTTAAATCATAACCTTTACTTATATAATAAAAGTTAGCAAACACAAATTAGCGGAAGTATGCATTTATTTTGTATTAAATTTATTTATTTAGATTTTTTTAAATTTATTACAAATACAAGTTTGTTATGGTTTTTTTTTCTCTGATATGTATATATACCTATGAATTAACATTTCTCGATGTTATTTTTAATTGATCTTTACTTCGTTCACCAATAAATCTGATGGAAACATCAGCCTAGAAGATTTACTACATATTATAATGCTATTAATGGTGGCTCAATTCAATAATATAATATTTACATTTGAGACTGACTGACTAACTGAAAATCATAAATCTCTTTCTAACATCAGCTTCACATATAGCTCCGAAATCTCTTCGTTCAACAATAAATCTGATAGTAACATCAGCCTAGATGGTATAAATCTTCTAGGCTTATGTTACCATCAGATTTAATGGTGAACGAAGTAAAGATTAATTAAAAGAAAATATGGAAATTCTAGACAGGTAAAATATATTCGACCAAATGTTTGACAAAAGAGATAGTCATTCTCTCTTTCAATTATCTCTATTCAATTCATGTATTCATCAAATAATAAGTCACTTGTTACCAAACAAGACAAAGGCTCTTATTTTCGCAATTTACTAACAGGAAATAAAGAACTTACCATTTACTTTGTATCTAATCTCTATATATAATAAGACAGTAAAAATATTTTGTCTGTACACTTAGTAATTTTGACTAAAATGGATAGAGGCACACTTAAAAAGAATAATAGAAGGCAAAAATATTTTATTTTAATTTCTTGTCTGTCTGTCCGTCTGTATGTCTGTCTGTCGATATGTATGTCCACATTTTTCTCTGAAAGTACTGAACCGATTTACTTAAAAGTTTCACCGATTGCTTTGTTTTAACTCAACTTAACTACTAAAGTGTTGGTTGGTTGGTTCATCAAAATCGGTTCATTAAAAAAAAGTTATCGTCATTTGAATGAACTCAAGGCATTAGTTTGCCTGCGAATGTTATATAGCAATCATGCTGGTAAGATTCCTGGCTAAAGGATGACATTCAAAACGTCTTGGTTATATGACTGTTAATAAAAATATATATTTTTGATGCACTATTACATAATATTTTATACTAGCGACCCGCTCGCGGCTTCGCCCGCTTATACCACAGAATTATTTACTTAACACACTGAATTATGTTCGTGTTTTGATATACTTATTATGTATGTTTGCAGCGCAATGAAGATTTTTTATGAGAAAATTATTAAAACTTTAGGTCGCATTTTTGTACCTCCCATAAGAATCTTCAATTGAATGTTTGAAATAAAAACATAACTTATCGATACTTACAATAAAATCCTAACTCATCGGTGTCTGTACATAGAAGATATTACAATTAACAATGTAATAAAATTAGTCAGTTGGTCTGTTTGTCTGTGCCTTTCTTCACGATAATCTCAGAAACTGCTTAACCGATTTAAATACTTTTTTGTTTGTATTTTCGCAAACTGCCCTTAAATATTGAGTATTAGTTTTATTTTAATCAGCTTCACGCAGTATCC
>JAAIXJ010000327.1:188271-241798 GCA_013403705.1 Heliconius hermathena
AACGACGTTTTCTCATGTGTGAATTGTTGCTTCAACGGCAAAAGAGAAAAGGTTTTCTGCACCGTATCGTCACTGGGGATGAAAAGTGGATTCACTACGACAATCCAAAGCGAAAAAAATCGTGGGGCATGCCGGGTCACGCATCAACATCGTCGCCAAAACCAAATATCCATGGTTCTAAGCTTCTTCTCTGCATTTGGTGGGATCAGCAGGGCGTAATTTATTATGAGCTGCTTAAACCTAATGAAACTATCACGGGAGCTCGCTATCGACTTCAGTTGATGCGTTTGAGTCGCGCTCTGAAAGAAAAGCGGCCACTATACGAGCAGAGACACGACAAAGTGATTTTATTACATGATAATGCTTGGCCACATGTGGCAAAACCAGTCAAAACTTACCTGGAAACACTTCAATGGGAAGTTCTACTCCATCCGCCGTATTCACCGGACATAGCCCCTTCCGATTACTACTTGTTTCGATCGATGGCGCACGATTTAAGCGAGCAGCGCTTCCATTCTTTCGAAGAAGCCGAAAAATGGCTTGATTCTTGGATTGCCTCGAAATATGAGTAGTTTTTCCCACGGGGGATTCAATTGCTACCAGAGAGATGGGAGAAAGTGGTCTCTAATGATGGACAATACTTTGAGTAATGTCATTGTAAGCATTATATTTTAAATTAATTTTTTTAGAACTTTTTGAGAACTTATTCAAAATCCTAATAAAATCAATATAATAACATCAACTTCACGCTGTATCCCACAAGCTGTAGGGTAGGTGTCAGGGAGGAGGGCAGGAGGGCAGGAGGGAAGCTAGTATTAAGACACTCCATTCTCAACTTTCCGCCGAATTCTGGAAGTATTGCGTGTTGAGTAGCGGAACCTCAACGCCGCGCTTTGCCTCGACACCAGTTCGAAGAAAATGGAAATATAAATTTAGATAAATATTTAATTTCCTCAAGTGAGGATCGAACCTACTCGCCAGTCTCGTTTACAGTCACACTTTGTGCTCCTGCACTACGACTGGCCTCTATATATTATGGTAAAATAAACAAAAAGTTTCAAAATTTTATAAATAAGCTATATTGTATAAATAGCTGGATCGTCGGAAGATGGCAAATTACTCGCAATTTACTTCTCTTTTTGAGAAACAAAGAAACGTTCTTGGCAACTATATGAGAAAATATCGAAGGAGCTGCCAAAGCTGAATGCTTCACTTTTGTAGCTAAAGTGAAAGAAATTTTAAAAAATATTATTTATAATATAGTTTACAAATAAAATGGGTATTTGTAGTAAAAATTATGGAAAATTAGGTAACGCAAGTTTCACGAATCTATCAAGAATCGAACCCACAACCGTGGCGATTTTTATCAAACACTGTCCCATTGCCCCATAACGGCCTTTCTAATACATACAATCATGTAATTTATTCTTTCTCTGATCGTGTATTAAGGGCAGTCCTGGCGCAGGGGTACAAGTGTACGTAGTGTGTAGGGACACAAGTTGTGGGTTCGATTCCCATTCGAGGTAATGAAATATTTAATATTTTCATTGATGGTGGTGGAGGTGCGGTATTGAGTTCCGCCACTCAATATACACCATGAAGTTAAAAAACCCTAGCGTACTTCAACATTTTCTTATCAAATCTTTTTGAAAAAAATATACCTCAACTCATATACAATACTCTCTGGTGCAATTCAAAAAGCGGAGAAGAGAGTGAAGTAGGCTCGCTCTGTATATTGCATCAAATGAACGATATGAAAAAGCAAAAGAGAATATTTAGTCAAAAGTGGCATGTCTAGTTTTTGATTTTTCTATTTGGATTCGGCTTACGTGATGAAAGACCGTTACTATTATAGGATTACTCGTATGTCCGGTCCACCTGTCCAGTGTCCGTTATAGGAGTTTTTTTTTAATCCACAAAGAAGAGTAAATTGAAATTTAGCACATAGTAATCTGTAAGACACAAACTTTTACTAAAAGTAAGTATATTTTTATAATATAATAGGTATATGAAATGCTAGTTCATTATAAAAAAAATGAAAAATCAATGATTACGGCGAAAAAATAAGTTAAGTATATTATTGAGAACTCCTTACTATAATATTTAATAACTTAATTGTGCCACAACGGAGGGTCCGTATACTTTAAAATTTTGGAATTTTTCTAAAATTTTTTTCCTTCCTAAAATGTTGAATATTTTTTTTTATAAATACTAAATTCAATAAAGAATTAATTAAATTGAATTGACGTTATCTTAAGCATTTTACTATGTTATGTAGGTACATACCATATGTGACTCCAGCATTCTCAGCCGCATACGATGCCTATTTGAGAAGGAATGTTCAATAGGCACAAATGGTACTCTGCATATTTTATTATCATTATTAGAAGTCATTCTAATTATTTTCTTTATCTATTATATTTTAAAGTTGAACGCAGTGTTTGAATGTAAACGCGATGGTTGTAGATTCGATCCCTACTTAGGAGAATGAATATTTTCATTACCAAGAGAAAGAGTTAACAAACAAAAACAACACCAAGAGAGAGAGTTAACAAATAAACATCGAATTCACGACAGTTGCACGGTACCGTCCCTTTATCACGACTGGCTTCATTTTTTTTATGGAAAAGGACAAGGCAAACGAGCGTTCGGGTCACCTGGTGGTAAGTAATTACCGCCGTCCACGACCCCGTGCAACTCTAGGGGAGCTACAGGTGCGTTGCCTGCCTATAAGGTGGGTTGGGCACCGGAGCCCGGCATTACCTGATGCGAAACGCAGTGGCAAAAAGCCACTACTTCACGCCGGTTTTAAATGCCGGGGGTGGTAATGATCCGGTCGAGTCTGACAATGGATGTTGCCATTGCTGGCGACGTGACTCTACCACACGTACTTTAGTCGCCTCTTACGACACCACCAGTACCAGGATGATCCTATTCTAGACCGGGATCACACGGCTCAGACATATTAGTCTTAGATAAATAAAGAATCTTTACATATAAAGAATCTTTATCTTGTTAACCTTAAGAACAAACAACTTGTAATGATGGCCCTAATATTATTATTTTCTATATTTTTTTTTAAATATGTTTTCATACATTTGCTATATTTTTTCTTACATTGAAATATTAGTTATTAAAAAAATACGAGACGTTATAAGATACCTCTTTTAATTTCAAACTTCTTACGAGTCTCCATTACAACGCTACAATGCACACAGCGTACAGTTATATTAAAAACGTAAAAAATCCAGCCAAAGGTAAATCAGATATTTAGATACGGGTTCCGTAATAATCAATCTATTAATTTATTTTAAATAAAGGATTTCATATAAGCTAAGAAGTTTAATATAAGTTAACCTTAATAAGATAAAATTTTACATTGAGTTCGTCTGCTCTAAACGCAATATCTCAAAGATTGAACGAAAAGTGGGAAACATAGTGTCTTAACACTCGCCCTACTCTGTTATATGCGGAAAATACCATGATAAAAAAAATTATATTCCTTATCATTTTTAACATATTAAAGATATATAAAGTTTATGTATAGTATATTATATAACTAAAACAGCGTCAGTCTAATTAATATGTAAATAGCCGATACTAAACGACAAAGGGATACATCTGTCACGTATCTCTTTTAGATGCGGAACTCTAAATTCATTTTAATATTTTATTATTAAAAATATGCTAGTAATGTTCTTTTATATCATATTTTGTTCAAATATCGTGTTACGTGTTATTACATATAGGGCCAACGGAGCACAGTCAGTAATAATTAAAATAACGGTTACAAATTCAAATAGATACGGTAAGTTATTTTTTTCAGTATCAAGCGCTTCTCGCATGTAACGTGATAATCGTGCCGGAATAGTCTATGTAGTTTTTAGACACTCCACGTTCCCGAATTGATAGACATATTGCTTGGTGGAACTAAACACCACGTTTTATCTTAAAAAAACGAGCAAATTTAAATAATTTAAATATAATAATCATTCTCCTAAGCATTATTCATTATAGTAAACCTGTTAATTTTTTGAATCAAAAAATAAATAGAAAACTAATACATCGCAATCGGATATTTTCAGCTTCAGTATAACAGTATACGACTGAGTAAATAGAAGGACTAGATTCCTTCTGTTCACTCGGTCGTATACTGCACTGCGACTTTAGTGGGGGAAGTCAACACCGCCGTTTGTTTTATTACCTGGGCGGGAACATCAAAATAAGTAAATAATAATATTTGCAATTAGAGACCGTGTGCCCATCTACGCAATTAAAACGGAATACTGAAATCGATAAATAAATAATAAAAGAAGCCTTAAAACGACATTACGAAACGTATCCGAAACATTAGCAATACAAATTAAATATCGTTCATTCGTAACATTCTCGATTAGAATTGCATATTACGAATGACGAATATTCAAATATTCGATTCAAAAATATCAATACCAAAATTTTCCAACGGCATTTACTTTTGTAGAGCTACACGACGCTACACTGCCTCGATGGAATGTAATATTCTATGTATTACAAAACTTCTATTGTTACACTATTGGATATATTGTATTTAAATTTTTATCTTCTTATACGTATGTGCTTTGTGTTGTGTTTAGCTTCACGTTGTATATCGCATATAACAGGGTAGGTAGAGAAACCTAGTGTTAAAATACTCCGTTCCCCACCCTTTATCCAAATTTAGAGACGTTGCTTTGAGTGGCGGAACTTAAGTGTTAAAACAGAACGAAAATTAATATAATTTATTCCTTGCTTTCCGCTTCCCTTATGGTTTTTGACTTTCTTAAAAAATTGTTTCTGCAGTAAAAAGTAACCTACAATCACTAAAAGTCAATAAACACTTTATTTTTTTAATAAAAAAATTTACAATATATAATACACGTTTCAATTTTAATCCATTTCCAAAATTTCATTCTTAAAGAAAAAGTAACATTTCAAAACTTATGATCAGCTGTATCACGCCATGTCAATCACCCAAGTTTTATTGTATATTTTATAGACTACAGACTATGAATCACATAACTGAATTAAAATAATCACAATTTATACAGAATATGAATTTTGGATTAAAATTTAAAGATTACTGCCGCAGTTAGGCAATTTAATACTTCGGTGACCAAAGAAAAAGCCTTTCGCAGATTATTGGGTTGAAACTCAACTCAACGCCACAAATTGTCTCACCAAAGCGGGTATTTGAAGATAATTTAGTTAACCTCATTTCACCAATAGAGAATCGAATCCACAACCACCTGGTGTACTGAGTCACGATGGTGAAATGAATACAATAGATTTATTAGTGCATTAAAACAAATAATCATCGAAATTATACACGTGAGTATGAAATAGAAACAACAAATTAGAACATATTATGCATATTTAATGTTCAACACCGATTGAGCTTAATCCGTCAAAATTAATTCAATGGAGCTTCTATTTAGCGTAAACAATGCGAATCGAATAATTGCTTGTTTAAATGCAAATAATAATATACGACGGATTTTCTATTGTCGCGTTTAGATTGACATTGGTGAGCCAGATGTATGTACACATATACATATGTGTCTGCATACATTTTTCAGCTACCCGCATCTCTATCACATCGCTCATTTGGATATTGGCTCATGGTGTAATAGTATTTTGTTAAGCGCTTAATATGTTAATGTCTACGGAAAGTCTATTAACAAATTTTGATCCCTCCGTGCCCTAAATGGGCAGCGGTCGCCCAAAGCGCTTTGCCAGCCCGGTAGGTTGAACTTCCCGATTTGCTCGCTCCAGGTCCTCGCTTTACTCTTTTTTATCGTTTTCGTCGCTCCCGAAACTATGTTCCACCACTTGATTTGGTTAGGTCGGTCTCGTCCACATCCCGCATCCGTATAACATGACTAACATTGGATCAGAATATTCTAATTTTTGAACTTGATTTTTCGACGAAGTCAATTTAAGCTATTGGCATACGGGATGAACTATGTGAGATTGCTCAAGGTTTGGGGATACTCGAAGCGATGTCTCCTTCGGTTTACGGTTCCACCAGTTTGGAGTACGTAACTTTCGAGGTAGGTAAATTTGTGGTCTCGCTCCACAGCTCCCACTTAAGAGTGTTTATTTTAAATCCGGTGGTTGAATGACTCTTCAGATCTAGGTCATCAGCAAAATTCAAAGATGTCGGAAAGTCTCTACACTGTCATCGAGGACGACAAGAAAGAAAAGAAGATAGCTATCTCTTCTTTTCTTTCTTGTCGTCCTTTTTTCCAACAATTGTACATGTTTTTGAAAGTTTGATTGGGTCCTGTAATATTTCGAAAAACATATCGTTGTTCAGCCAAATGAGTAATATAACAAGGTAGGCAAGAATGTAACGTTGAAACTAGGGGTCGCAATCCGGGATCCCAGGATTAAAAAATCCCGGGATATCGGACCAAATATAGGTATTAAAAATCCCGGTTTTAATTTTACAAAAAAAACCGGGTATTTCGATATTTTCGGATTTTACAAAGTTAAAAGTTAGTTGTTCGAATTAAAACGTTCCTGCTATTAAATCCAGCTTCTTTAAGATATACAATGGTACATAACATACATCGTCAAAAGTAAGCGATGAGTTTTCCTTAAAATTAGGAATTTTACGACATTAACCGAGTTTGACCAGCCGGAATACGCGCGTCGTTGTTGCACGTCGTTGTTGCACGCTGTTCTTGCCCGTCGATGTTCCAGGTGTCATTATTATTTTTAGTTAATGTTGATTAATATAATATATATAATATAATAATATTAAGACCTTGAATAAGTTGCTGCTGTTTTGTGAAAGATGGCGTTGTGGCACTCTGTGCATGGAATTTGGTACGGTAACGAATCACCAAAGTAGTACCATATGTAACCTCAAATTATAGTAGAATAGTGTTTACTACAGTGTCAACTACATATTTATTTTCCCTTTGTGAAAATGTGTACTTTTGTGCCAAATAAAGTGTTTTTGCGGGGAATTTTATTGCACTGCTTTATTCAGAAAAAATCTGCAGCAGAAGCACACAGAATTCTCGTTGAGACAATGCTTTGTCGAATACAACGTGCAGAGACTGGTTTAGGCGCTTCAAAAGTAATGATTTTGACCTTGAAGACAAAGAGCGTTCTGGAGCACCGACAAAATTTGAAGACAGAATTGGAGGCATTGCTTGAAGAAGATCCATGTCAGACGTTAGTAGAGCTCGGGAAAACGTTACAAGTAGATGCGTCAACAGTTTCAAAACGTTTAAAAGCGTTAGGAATGATCCAAAAGCAAGGGCATTGGGTGCCGTATGAGTTGAAGCCGAGAGACGTAGAACGACGTTTTCTCATGTGTGAATTGTTGCTTCAACGGCAAAAGAGAAAAGGTTTTCTGCACCGTATCGTCACTGGGGATGAAAAGTGGATTCACTACGACAATCCAAAGCGAAAAAAATCGTGGGGCATGCCGGGTCACGCATCAACATCGTCGCCAAAACCAAATATCCATGGTTCTAAGCTTCTTCTCTGCATTTGGTGGGATCAGCAGGGCGTAATTTATTATGAGCTGCTTAAACCTAATGAAACTATCACGGGAGCTCGCTATCGACTTCAGTTGATGCGTTTGAGTCGCGCTCTGAAAGAAAAGCGGCCACTATACGAGCAGAGACACGACAAAGTGATTTTATTACATGATAATGCTCGGCCACATGTGGCAAAACCAGTCAAAACTTACCTGGAAACACTTCAATGGGAAGTTCTACCCCACCCGCCGTATTCACCGGACATAGCCCCCTCCGATTACCACTTGTTTCGGTCGATGGCGCACGGTTTAAGCGAGCAGCGCTTCCATTCTTTTGAAGAAGCCGAAAAATGGCTTGATTCCTGGATTGCCTCGAAAGATTAGTCGTTTTTCCGACGGGGGATTCAATTGCTACCAGATTTAAATTTAATTAATTGAAATTGAATTAATTTATTTCTTTCCTAAAAATACCCTCCTAACTTAACTCTAAAAATAAGAAGAGGCTTCAAAAATTACTAATTTTATCAAATCCCGAAAATACCGAAAAAACCGGGATCCCGGGATTTTTCTGAAGTTGATATCGAAAATTTCGGTTTTGCTTGAATGGTCCGATATTGCGACCCCTAGTTGAAACGCTACATTCTTTGCTTCCCATCCGATTTCAAGATTTTGCGTGTCAGTTGTGAATATCAGATATTTTTAATGTGTATGATTATTTTTGTGTTAGTTTGGTGAATTTCATTTTAGTTTTAATGGATTTTTTTAGAAATATATTTGTCTTTCTCTACTTTTTCATTCTTATCGTTATTAGCAGAAAGACAGGAGTATTTTTTACAAACGTGCGACTGTAAAAGCGACATTGTAGGTTCAAATAAAATATTTAATATTATTATTTCGCCGGCCTGGTAACGAAGCAAAACGGGGAATTAAGACTTGCCACTAGATTCCCTACCTACCCTGCTATCTGCGAAATACAGCATGTTGCTAAAAATGCTTTACTCTTTCTAATTAAAAAGATGAAATAACCGTAACCCATGCAGTATATTCAAGAAAATAATATGTGGAGTGCGGAAACAAGGATTGGCACATATTTCTTTTTCAAATATTAATATTTATTCAAGTAGGAATAGAATGCACACTCATTGCGATATATATATATATATATATATATATATATATATATATATATGTATGTATGTATATATATATATATATATATATATATACACATACATATATATATATATTAATTACATTAGGTATTCTATAGAATAAACTATTTAAATGCAAAGCTTTACATAAACAAACACCTGTCAGTATCTGTAACAAATTAAAAACATTTACAAGTCAAATTAACGCTATTTGTATGCGGTTTCAGTGCTAATTTGCCTGTCAGTGGAGTAAGCCACTACTGTTAATATTTGAAAGCGTATCAGTTAGTTAATAGATAGATATCTTAGTTTATTAATGTCACCGGACGAAACATTGTGGTTTAACAACACCAATTAAAATACAAGAAAATAAAGTAAAAGATAAACAAGTAAATGACGTTGTAGTTAATCTATATTTAAAGTTTTTAGTTTCACACTGTATCCCGCAAATAGCGAGATAAACAGAGGATAGCTATAGAGTGATGAGTGGCGGAACTCAACGCCACGCTTTGTTTTTGACCAACAAGAAAATGGAAATAATTAAATAACAAGGTAAGTGAGAATCGAACTCACAAGCAGAAATATAGATGGTTTGGCGGTGTAGACAAAGTGTCTAAATGGACAAAAATGAAAAATGAATATCACATTCTTTCTTTCACTTGAAAAATGTAGGAAAGTATATTATTTACTTAAAAGAGCTTATAGCATTTCCAACTTGCCCATACTGAATGTGAGGTTGTCAGCTTATAATGAAAGGCCTCAAATAAGATGGATAACGGTCGCTCACTGTATCGTAAAAGTTTTGCAACTTTAAAATCTGGCCTATATCTTTTGTCAGCTGTTACATTTTTCGTACAATATTAATCCGGTCTATTATGATATGTAATACGCACATAATAAATACACTCTTGTGACGCAAATGAGAAATATTGGACTATAAGTGCGATGACTGCAGGTTCGGTTTTTATTGGGTACAATGGATGTAAATTTTTTATATTGTATCTCAGTTTAATGGCGTAGGCAAAAAGTGTTAAGACACTCCGTTCCCCACTTTCCAGCTAATTTTCGAGACATTGAGTGGCGGAACTCGACGTCATGGTTTGTCATGTTACCAGGCGAGGAAATGGGAACCTAGTGTTAAGGTACTCTGTTCTCATTAAGACAATTCTATTCCCCATTTTCCGCCGAATTCTGGAGATGTTGCAGATTGAGTGGCGTAACTCAACGCCAAGCTTTGCCTCGTTACCAGAGCGAGATAATGAAACACTTGGTTCTCTTTTCATAGAAGAAAGAAGCGTGAAGATAAAAAATATTTGCATCCCGCACATTCCGGAGTAGACAAATGGAACCCGAAATCTAGTGTTAAAATACTCCGTTCATCACTTCCTCTTCCTCACTTTTCGCGGAATTCTAGAGGTTAAGCGACGGAAGTCAACGGCCGAACTTTGCCTTCTTACCAGAGAGAAAGAAAATGAAAATAGTAAATATTTAATTTCACACAGTCTGTCGTGTCAACTTTGGCACATTTGTGCACCCAGCGCCACCACTGGCCTCTAAAAATGTATATATAAGGTATCACAAATAAAAATATAGAACAAAACTTTTAAAATCATCTTTATAAGCTCAAACATAAACTTGACGAAGTACAGCTAGTTATCAAAGGCGTGTGTCTGCAGACGGGTGACGGTCCCCTTTTCAGTCAAATCCATTCTTCTGCGGGCCTCGAGGCATCACGCCCCAGATTTAGTCCTTTGCCGAAGTTTCCTGTTTTTGAATAGCTGAATATCTTTTATATGGTAGGTTATGTGTACATACATATGTCTCAGACGTCCTTCCGTTTTAGGAATTAAGCTTTGGAAGTTTCTATGTCAACCTAAAAAAATCTTACAAAGAATGGTGTTAATTTGTGTGATGAAAATAATTCACTCCTCTAGGTGGAAATTGAAATTACCATATCGTCGCTTTTACAGTCAGACACTTTGCTGCTCGACCACGACGCACTCAAAAAAAATTAAATATTTATTAATATTTAAATAAAAACTAAAAGTCACTACTAGTCTAAAAGTTAGCCGAGAATAAATCTTAATACTTATTACATGGCTCAGGAGTTTTTGCGGTTTCTGAGTTCTGATAAGACCAGTGAGATTGGCGATAGTTAGTAACTCATTTTAAACTTTGGACGATTCTTTGAATTTTTTTTCCACTCTTATTGCAGTAGAAAAATTATAGTAAAATTAAAATAAAAAAAATTAAATCAGCTTCACGCTGAATCCCGCATACAGCAGGCAGAGGGAACTTTGTGTTAAGACACTCCGTTTCCCACTTTCCACCGAATTTTTCGAGGCATTGCGTGTTGAGTGGCGGAACTCGGGCTTCGGGCTTTGGCTTGGTGCCCGATCGAAGAAATGAAAATATTAAGAAATAATAATTCATTTGCCTCGAGTGAGGATCGAACTTACAACCAACGCATTTCAGTCACAGTCACAGTGCCCTTGTGCTACCCTCCTACGTCTGCTACCTCCTCTAGTAGGGTAGGCAGAGGCTCACTTTTATATTAAAATTATAGTAAATATATAAAATTTGGAAGCAGCTTGGAACTCGAGCGCATCTTCGGGACCGTTTAGGATTAATATAATTACTATAATAGACCTAAGCAACGTTCAACTTCACCGCCAATACCTACGACTCGATTTCTTGAATGAGGCGTGTCCGACGTCGTCGCTTTGATAGGTGTGTCTTTGTGCGTCGTTCTTAACAAATGGTGTTTTATTTTACAACGGTAATTTTATTGCTTATTTTTTTGAAAAAATTTTTTTATTTTTGCCAAAATCTCATTCGTTTTATTTGTATTAGGCTTTTATAGAGCAGTTAAAACTGTGGTTTAATTTAAAGTAGTGCTGACAAAAACACTCTGTATTCCTTTCCTTAGTGTGTAAATACTTAAAAAAATAATACAATTTTAGTTTATCTTGCCCTTGCAAGTTGTTTGCTTTTACGTGATGGTGGTTGGTGGAATTTATACTGTAAAAATTTGTATTTAGTGTGTCATAGTACAACAGTGGATATCGCTAACCAGTACGTAGCGCTTCAAATATGTAGAAAATATTACCCCTACTTGCTTTGTAAAGGTTCCGTACCTCAAAATAAAAAAAGGGTCTTTATTGGGATACTGTCCCGTCTGTGTATATATCTGTCTGTCCTTCTGTCAAGATCATTTATTTCAAAATGGCGTGGGAGTATCAAGCTCAAATTTATATCAAATATGCAGGTCTACGATCCCTTGGAGTACAGAATAAAGTTCTAAGCCAATACGATCAAAAGATAAGAGCACTCATTTTGCTGTATTTTGTACGAAATTCGCCACGTAATCAAAACCCATATATTACTTTCATGGACATACCCGTATATATAAATTATGAAAATAGTCAACATAAAGTCAAGATAAAAAAAAGAAAATATCGATTTTTTTTTAATTTATATTTATAAAAGCGAAATAAAACAAACACTAAATGTTAATGGGAGTTTAGCGTGAACATTGAACGTAACGCATAGACAAACAAACAGAGAGTTTCTATAAAAATCTATGTTTTAGGTTCTATTACATTTTTTTATATCTGCCATGTAAAGAGACCAATCATTCATAATTTTATGAAAAGTATAGATTACACAAAAAACCATTTCAAGCTAATATTACCATTGTAGTTAATTTCATACAAAATGAGTGCATACGCCCGCAAACTTAAGTTAGCTTACATTAGAAATTTGTACCGCCCGTTTACCCACAATCCTGAAATTGATACGGAATACGAAACCTTTAATGGGCGAGAACGACTCTCGTTTGACCGGTTGTTTTTTTAGTTTTACAGTAGGACACTCCGTTCCCCACCTTCCAATAAAATTTCCGAAACATGTATGTTGAAAGGCGGAATTTAACGCCGCGCTTTATATTGTTATTCTGACGAGAAAAGGAAAATAATAGATTGCTCTAAACGAGAAACGTGCCCACAACCATCCCGTTAAAAATTTAACGTGCCGAAATTGTGCCGCTGTACCACGTAAACTTCTTATTTTTTAAAATTATTTACAATAAATCCTCTCTAAACCTTCCTAAGCGAATTAATGTGATGTTTAAATAAAGATATTGATACTACACGTCTCATAAAAAGTAAATAACGTAGGTATATGACATATCTTGTCCTCCCACTTACATATTATTTTATTTGGACTAGGCCTTAAACGATCCTCGCTACGATACAAAAGCTTCTATTATTTTACCATAATGTATGTACTATATCAGCTATTATTTCAAGAATATAATACTGGGAGTATAATAAGGGATTGAGGTCGTTCATAGCCAACTTCCGAAAGGATTCGCCTAAATCACTTCATGACGAGGGTTAAGCAAAGTCAATACAATTTTTGGTCGAAGTAGCCCTAATGTTACCATATTTTTTTTATTTATTGGCCAAGGAACTGCGTGATTCATTGACTTGTTTCCCATCGTAAATTCATCTTAAGTTTTGTGGGCAACGGCTTTCGTTGATAGGAAAATATTTAATATTTTGCCTTAGTAGCTACTATAGTTAGCCTTTCTTATTTTTTTGTTAAAATAATGCAGAAAGTTGGGCAAATACAATATTTACATATAACAAGTTTTTATTTTTCGCAAGATTGTACGCGGCGTTGAGTACCGCAACTCAATAGCGCAATTTCAGAAATTCTTCTCCACAATTAAGCAAATGAATAGAAAAATCAATATTATTTTACCCAGTATAAATCAAATACTATAAAGATTGTGAACGGAGACTAAAAAAATATTTAAAGAATGTCCAACATAGTTTCCTATTACTTAAAGTTTATGGAACTTTAAGTAATAGGAATTAACGATAATTACATTTATGTATATCGTTTGTAGTAACTTTTTTTACCATAAACAAATTATGTACGACACAGACATGTTAAAGATTAAACCCGGAACTTTCTATTTGACAATGATATTAAAATATTGTATAGGAATGTGACAGTTATTTATTTACAAATATAATTATTTTTTGGTAAAATTAGTATTTATTTACGAAAGTAAAAAAAGGACGTAGAGGGTAGTCAGGTGTAATATCAGAAATGAAAAGGATATATAACTAGAGTCTGAATATCTTTTGTCTTTAAATGATGTAAATAAATCAACGTTATGTTCCTTATTATTTTATCGAATTCATGTTTTTTTAACTTAACACTGTATTCTGCACATATCTAGGTAGGCAGAGGGATCCTAGTGGTAAAACATTCCGTTCCCATTAAAACATTTCCGTTCCCCACTTTCAGCCCAACTCTGGAGGTATTGCGTGTAAAATAGAAAAACTCAACATCGCGCTTTGCCTCGTTACCAGAGTGAGGAAATGTATATATTAAATGTTTTATTGTCCCGAGAACAAACCCACACCTTTTTTTTTTTTCTTTTACTTCGTCATCAACTAAATGTCCTCGCGATTTGGTACGGGCGACAAATAGATTTAGATAATTGGTTTACATTTGAATTATTTAATTGTTGTTTATGTAATTTGTAATAAGATATTAAGTTATCGCTATTTTAATATAATTGACTGGTTTATACTTGAGCTATTTAATAATTGATTTATTTTAAGTTACAGATACATTGAAGTCTTTTAATTTGCCTATTATTTCTTCTACAAATTTTTTGAATGAAATTATAGTATCCGGGCTATTGCAAATTTCTATTACGTCGTATGGAAGGCTGCACTAATGCAGCCTTCGAAGCGGTAAGAAAAGACTACTGTAAAAACGGTAGAAAACGGTAAAAAAAGACTACTGCAGAAATTTCGGCATAAATGTCAGCCATTAATGTACTCGTATATACTGTTTACACTTGTACGGATTTTTTATGGCTTAGTAGTAAAAATTTGTATATTAAGTGTACGAAAATTGTGTCCAAGCTGTTCACACGCAAAATGGTGATAATATAATGCAGTTATTGTGCGAAAATTTCAAAGTTGTTCAAATTTTTCTTAACTACAATCGACACTTGGACAAAACAGCGGCTGAGGTGACACTAATTATTATGTCACAATAAATGTCGGGGCTAGAGACGCCTGTGTTCATACACAGACACTCGAGTAAGCACTGAGTGTACAGTAAAAAATGAATAATGAAAAATATAATAAATATATTATACTACTAGTATATTCGATCTTTAAGACTAAGGCACTTCATCTTTCTTATACTCGTACAACTCCTAATTTAATGCATTGCATCAAATAATCATAAATAATAAACATCACCAAATATATAAATAATCATTACAATAATTTTATTATGATCATTTGATCTCGGACTCGCTTAGTTTTAGTTAAGGTACATATGTTCAGAAGAAAATAAATATACGGGTTAGATACTTTTCAAATTGTTCAGCAATCATTGGGAAGGACCCGATGTAACGCTAAAATGTAACGACGGTTCGTTTTATTGCCTTCGCTAACAGACTGATTAAATTACATTTAAATTTATATGCCAAACTTCTTTGTTGAACCCTTCTTTTTGGGCAACTTGATTGGTTTGCGGGTCAAGAAAATTTAAATATCCTTAATCCTCCCAGGATTATGGTATTTTTCAATTATGCATTTTTTGTTATTTTTACGCCTTTTTAAAGTTTCGTACTTCAAAAGTAAAAAAGCGAAACCCTTATAGGATCACTCAATGTCGTCCGTCTGTCAAAACTATTTATCTCGAGATCACATGGAAGATTTAAGCTAAAATTTATATCAAACGTTCAGCTCTACGGAGAATAGACAAAAGAACAAGTTTCTAAGTCAACGCATTCAAATGATACATCGTTTTTGATACATTTTGTGCAAAATGGCCACGAAATGAAAACCTATAGGAAACTTCTTTTGGATCTACACTTATGAAATTCATCACGAAGTGAGAACTTACAAGGCAAATAAAGGAAAAATTCGAGAAGTTGATTTATTTCTATGTATGTGTAACATAGAAATGAATCAAAACTCATAGGGTATTTTCTGTAGACCTACAGTAATTAAATTTGGAAAACAGTGGGAACTTGCAGCACAAATAAATAAAAAATAATTAAAATTTATGTTTATTTTACAGATAAAAAACATTACAAACGTAATTGTAATTAATTACATACCAAGTGAATACATACGCCAGACTGCTTCCTATCCTGAAATTGACCTTGGGTGGGCGAGTCCGGCGACCGATTTTTTTATATGTTTACTAAAAAGAAACTAGTCTAAAAATACTTCGGTTTATATGTTATACCCATTACCTTATTATTATTTAACATAGTACCTATGTATATTGTCTAATTTTTTATCAAAAAAAAATGTTAACAAACTTTTCCTCCAATAGAAATCAAATCCACATCCATCAAATGTATATTTCAATAGTTTCTAAATGTGTCACGACACTAGAAATAATAAATATAAAGTTTAATTACAAGATAGAAAATATTAAATTGGATTTTGATGCTACTACTACTTAAACTAGATCTTAAACTGTCGTTATTGAATTTGGACCAGTGCCATTTCCTCATAAGGAACAAACAGTAGGTATTTTATAATAAAAATAATGAATTACACTATTTTCTAGAATGAGAAAAGAATCAGCTTCATGCTGTATCCCGCACACAGCAGGGCAGGCAGAGGGAACCTAGTGTTAAAACACTCCGTTCCCCACTTTCTGCCGAATTCTGGAAGCATTACGTGTTGTGTGGCAGAACTTAACGCCGCGCTTAGCATGAGAAAAGAAAATTTAGAAAATATTTTCAAACACACTGTTTAAGATATAAATACATATGTTCAATTGCTAATAAATATTGAAAAGCATATTCTATTGATGTAGTGAATAAAAATAGCTGCCACGCTCGGAACGCCGTAGATAAAGAACAACAACAACTACAATAAAAGTAACTTGTGCAAAATAGTGAAAATAACATAACGTGAATGTACTCTTTGCCTATGTTAAAAGATACTTAAGCGTGTTTCTTTTAACTTTACGATATTGATGTATCTCACATGTAACGGGTTAGGAGAGATCCTAGGTCAGGACTCTTCTTTATGCACTTCCCCCTGATTCCGTGACAGTATTGACAGACTTACCAAAGCGTGGAAATGAATATAAATACGAGCTCATTCTCCCATGTGAGCGATCGAATCCACTATCATCGTCTACAGTCAATTATTGCACCATTCATCATCGTCGTCATCAGGACTGATTACCAATAACAAAATAATCCTTAAACATTAATCTGTAATAGTCTGCACTTAATATTATAAAGCTGAAGAGTTTGCTTGGTTGGACATGCTAATCTCAAGAACACCTGGTTCGATTTTTGTCTGCTTGTTTTGGATAATCCATTTATACAACGAAAACTATCAACTATATGATAATACATTACATTAATCTTTTCAAAGTAACCTAATAATTTCCATTTCTCCATACGGGTAGCGGATCACAACAGGTCGCAGATATATATATGATACAGCTAGCTTTATTGTAAAGGTCGTTGATTTATACAATGATTTAATGACAATACAGATGACGATATATCCGCCACGCCCCAACGTCCCGCGTGCCATGTACAGGCTATAATTGTTCATCAATTTTGGCGTATATTAGAGACACTGGTATATACATTACTTCAATCTATTGGGATTATGTGATGGTAGGCACTATATCAAAATTTCTATATATATATATATANTATATGTACTTAGTTATAGCTTTACCTTCAAGTGGTAGTACTTGTCTTAGTATAAAAGATAGATTTAGTACTGTTTTTTTTTTGTATAAAACATCTAGAGATTGGATAGATGTATGGAACAATCGAAGATTGACGTAGGAGATAGATTATAAATATTGGGCGTTAATCAAATATATGATGAATGCAACATACAGTTAAATCTGTCATAACTTCACTTAGCTTCATTACTGCTATTTACAAGTGAAGCGGCAGCTTTCAAGATTGTGGTAGTTATAGGAACATTAAGCTTATGAGTCATACCATGATGCTCTTCGAGCGCATGATGGACCTCCGTCAAGAGTGTACTATCTCTGAGTCTCAATATGGATTTCAGCCAGGATCGGGCACTATGGACGCCTTTCATTTTCTCAGAACTTTGATGAAGGCACACAGGGAAAAAAGGAGAGCTCTGCATGTGGCCTTTTTAGATCTGCAGACCTTTGACTGTGTGCCTCGTCATTGCATCTGGAGGGCATTGGGATGCAAAGGGATCCCTGAGGTCTATATTGAGATTATCAGAAATATGTACCACGATTCCGCTTCTAGGTAAGGACTGCTGTTGGCGACACTAAACCCTTCCCGATTACAATAGGGGTTCACCAGGGCTCGGCTCTTAGTCCGTTCTTATTTAGTGTAGTGCTCGATACTGTCTCGGCCCACATCCAGGATCAGCCTCCATGGCTGACGAAAATCGGCTGATGCTGGAGCGTAAAGTGAACCTCTGGAAGAGTACGCTTGAGAACGGCGATCTTAAACAAAATGCGTCGAAGACCGAGTACATGGCCTGCGGGAGCCCGGACTCGAGCACTATCCTTATAAGTCCTGAGCCAGCCGTTAAGTCAGAAAAGTTTAGGTACCTTGGATCCGTCATGCACGAGTCTGGAGGCATCGATTACGATGTCCATGGCCGGATAAGCGGTGCCTGGGCCAAATGGCGGGAGATCACTGGTGTGGTGTGCGACCGCAGGATACCGCCCAAGCTCAAGGGGCTGATACACAAGAGCATCATCCGACCGGTTCTTTTATACGGTAGCGAATACTGGCCAGCACTATCTCGGCACACTCAGGATCTTCACGTCACGGAAATGAAGATGTTGAGGTGGATGTGCGGCATAACGCGGTCTGACCACATACGTTCATTCGAGGTAGTCTTGGGGTCCGTGACATGGTCGATAAGCCCCAAGAGCGTCGCTATGTCGGATGGAAGTGCCTTGCTATGTCTGTCCCTGGAGCTAGACCTCCTGGACGCACAAGGAAGCACTGGTTGGATGTCATGATGCAGGACATGAGAGCCAATGGTCTAACCATCCAGGACGTTTACAGATCAAGCAAAGTGGAGTAAAATAAGCAAGAAGGCAGACCCTGGCAACGTACGCCGGGATTAATGCCAGGAGGAAGAAGGAGAAGTGTATGTGAAATCTCACTTAATTCGACCCACTTCCCAGAAATCTGATGAAGCTTAAAATTTGGATTACTTCAGTTATGGTGACAATACATATTATCAATATCATTAATATACATATTATCAATATCATTAATAAAAATGGCAACAAAATTGAGGATTTAAAATTTTTGGAGAAACCGCCTAATATGGGTATCAAACTATCAAATGAAAGAGCTTGATTTGTAAAATACAATGTACCATGAAAAAATCGAGAAAGGTTTATATTTAAAGTATATTTCATTTAATTATGAAGAAGACTAATATATTAACATTTAAAGTTTAACTTTAATAAAAATATTTAAAATGACAAGGTAAAGGAGATGTGTAGTAAATTACCACCAAACCTGAGAATACAGCGTCTATGATTCCCCTACATTTGACAACAAATCTATCTCAGCATTTACTCAGGGATGTCACATACAATAAAGTATAATGTTTAAATTATAATTATATACAAGTTTAAACAAATTTTGATCATATCATATTTAGCCATCAATTGAAAGAATGACAGAGATAAAACCAGGTAATAAAGGTATAAAGTAAAATACATCCAATTGCTCATTTCACTAATGCTCTTAAACGTAAACATCTTACAGGTTAAATCAAAATAGTATAATATTTTTTTGAGACTGTAATGGCGCATGGGCACAAGCGTGTGACTGTGAACACGAAGGTCGTGGGTTTGATTCCCAGTCGGGTAATGAAATTTTAATATATTCATTTTCTAGCTCTTTTGAAGAGCTAAGCAGGACGTTAAATCCGCCACTCAACACGCAATACCTCCATAATCGGTGGAAAGGGGTTAATAGAAGTGTCTTAATGGGAACGAAGCGTCTTAACATTAGGTTCCCAGGATGCCTCTTCCTACCCTTCTATGTGAGAGAGCGTGAAGCTACATTTTACAAGATCAAAATGTAACCATGAAATAATCTTCCATTTTCCGCCATTACCCTTGATGAAAAATATAGTCAGCGTTGCTAAAATAACGTGTTGCGTTAATTGAGTCTTCAATGTTTTATAATTGAAAATTTTCTAAGTGGATTAAGCTACTAGATCAGAAACAATCTGAGATAATCAAAATTGGACAAATAAAAAAAATATAGCACATGTCACACATAAATACGTGAAAATATTAAGATTTTTGCAAACCCTATCAAGAATTAGCATTATTTAAGCACTAATAGTAGTGGAAAAGTGGCCCAAGTCCCTATTTGCAATTCATATCCTTGCACTGCTTCACACTGAGCTCACCAGCACTGTTTATGTAATTTGCCGAATTTCATCAATTGTTCCTATTGTACGTAGGTACTCGAGGAATTATTGTAAAGGAAGATATATACATATATATTCTAGAAAATCCAGTCGTGGCGCAGTTGCACAAAGTGTGACTGTAAAACCGACTGGTTGTGGGTTCGATCCCCACTCGGGGAGATGAAATATTTATTTACATTTATATTTCCATTTCTTCTCTGCCTACCCTGCTGTGTGCAGGATACAGCGTGAAGCTGATTTGATTTTGACTTTAAAAAAAGATATGGCCGTTTATATCGCAAAAAACGCTTATTTCAATACAATACGGGGGATCAAAGATATATATAATAGAGTACTTCTGGTTGATTCAGAATTATTAAATTTGGCAGCCAGCAATCTGAAAACTAAAATAAAATAATAACTAAAATAATACATTTATTTTAGTTATTATTTAGTGTAAAATCCTAAAATTAAAATTTTTGTACAGAACTGTCGGGGGGCGGACAGGACTCGAACTTGTCTGGTTTTTTGTAAGAAGTTAACTTCTAACCGTTTTTCTCCACTACCAGGCAAAATACATTATGTTAATTTTCTCAACTACCAGAAAATTAACATAATGTATTTGGCCTCTAGACTTTCCTTAATAAATGGACTATCGAATCAAAATAAAATATTTTTTGCGAAACAGTAATTTCTCAGATTAGCGGTTCAGACAAATAAACTCTTTAGCTTTATATTATTAGTAATTAATAAGTTACTTCTACATAATTCATTTTATTATTGTAGTCGTGGATGATATAATAGTTGTGTGGTGTCAAAACACTCCGTTTCCATTCTTCGCTTTACGCCGCACGCATTGCGTGTGGAGTGGCGCAACTCAATGTCGCTTTGCCGCGTTACCAGAGCAAGAACATAAAAATATTAAATATTTTATTTCCTCGAGTGGGAATCGAACCCACAACCTTTCACATTCGCACACTTGTGCCTACAAATAGCCTCTTAATACTTTTAATTAAAAAAAAAATCAACTTCACGCCGTATTCCGCACACAGCAGAGTAGGCAGAGGGAACCTAGTGTTAAGACAGTCCGTTCCCCACTTTCCGCCGAATTCTGGAGGCATTGCGTGCTGAGTGGCGGAACTCAATGCCGCGCTTTGCCTTGACACCAGAGCGAAGAAATGAAAATATAAATGTAAATAAATATTTCTCTTCCTCGAGTGGGGATCGAACCCACAACCAGTCGATTTTACAGTCACACTTTGTGCCTCTGCGCCACGACTGGCTTCAATTTTAGTTTGCTATGTTAACTAATATAATTAAGGTAGAATTGAATAATTAACTCTATAATGATTTATTTGATAGTTTACTGAAAGTTTAACAACTAAATATAGCCTCTACCCTCCGATAAACAACATAAGCATTGTTTCGATATTATACACGATAATGTATTAAACTTTATCCCTCTATAATACTCGTATATTTTTAAGAACCAGATGTGGTGATAAGGCCATTGTGGTGTGCGTCTGTAAACTCGAAGGTTGTGGGTTCGAGTCCCACTCGCCACTATTATTTGTGAAGTTATCTAATAGTAATAACAATACTAACTAAGCTCAGCTTAGCTTCTAAGCAACTAACCCCTTTCACATTTGTCTGTAACGGTTGTGTGATGGTTGTGGGTTCGATCCTCACTCGAGGAAATAAATTATTATTTATTCATATTTTCATTTCTTTGCTCTAGAACTAAGGCAAAAACCTAATACGTGATTCCCCGAAAAATTCGGCGGAAAGTGGAGAACACTGTCTTAACACTAGGTGCCCTTTACCTAACTTGCTGCGTGCGGGATACAGTGTGGACTTAATTTAATTTTCATTTATTATATGATCAATTACAATAAAAAAAAATGTATAAATAGACATTTAGTAATTGTTTTAATAAGAATATTAAGATATCATAAATAAAAAGCCACAATAGTATCAAAATATATTATTATCGCCCTATAAAAATTCATACTTCTTATAGTGTCATCTTATAACTACAATGTATATATCACAGTGCATAACAAGCTAATCACAAAAGGAGATAATACTTTTCGTTCATTTACACAAAAGAGCGTAATTAAAAAAAAATAGAAAAAATATAAAAAAAATCAATAAAAAATGCAATGTATATGATAAATGACTATATAAAATATGTAGGTACTGCACATAACATTTGACCGTATATGATTTTTTTATTATAAACATTTAATTAAAAATATAATATAAATATTAGTACTGTGCAATTAAATTAATTCTAAATAAGTCTTAAATAAAAGAAGACACTTAAGATCGTCGAGGTGTAGTCAGACAGGGTTGCTGTTGAGTCGATATCTTTGAGTTGGAGCCTCAATGGGGCTAGTAATTTATATTTTAATTTTCTCGTTTTGATAACATGACAAAGCGCAGCGTTAACTTACGCCACTCAACACGTAATGTTTCGAAAATTGAGTGATGATGGAGAAAAGAGTGTCTTAACACTAAGTTCCCTCTGTTTACTCTGCTACATATTATACGCGGGATACAACATGAAAATAAAGAAAATAAACGTTACGTAAAAAAGGACTTTACAAATTTGCCATCACTTCTTCAGCAAGTAACTGATGTGCCAGTTATTATAGCCACAAGTTCGATTACTAGAAACTAGCATGCCAGTGATTGTCATACCAGTAATAGATGTCAGTTAATAACTAAGTACTACTTAATTGCTAAATAAATTAGGTTTAAAGAAATACAGATATTTTTAAGTAAAATATTAAACAAAAATAGATTTGAAATTTTAAGAAATAGTTCCATAAATGATTGTAAAGAAATCACATAATTCATATAAAGCGAGCGAAACTTTGTCAAAACAAAATTACTAAATAATCTTAAACTTATATGACTAAATAAAAAAGATATAAGAGAATTTTTAAAACAGTTGAAAGAAAAAAGTTCAAATTGATTTATAATATTAATAAATTTCCTTTCCTTTCCTTCTTTTTATGTTTTAATTTATTCATTTAGTATTATAGTATGCCAGTAAGTGGCATATCAAAAATTTATTAACGATAATTATTACAAGAAATCAATTTTTATATAACAAATACATTTATTTCAATAATTAATAATAAAATGTAAAAAACCCAATGCGTTTAATAAATAAATACAATTGTTAGGTAATATGTATCATGAAATTCTTTCTTTTTTATTTTAAAAAGAAAATATAAATATATTATAATTTTTATCTGTCATAACAGTACGATCAAAGAGTCGTGGCTACCTTAAGTTAGCTTTTCTAAACTTTAGCGCAATGTACACTCCGGAACAAAATAATCAAAAGTAAGAAAAACTCTAAAATGAAATTTTGCGCACACATCTACAGGTAATTTCAGGCGGCCACAACTCGGCAACTGTGCTGTATCTAATTAAGCAACTCCCAAGTCACTTCGCAGGTGGATCGGAGTTCGATAAAAAACGGCCCTTCTTGATTGGGGTAAAAAGTAGAAGGCATGAGGGAGTAGCGACCAGCAGGGAGGTTGCGTAACTCTATGTATACGAAACCCGATCTAGAATTTCAAAAAATTAAGATATTATGTTGTCATACTCGTATTATTTAATTCGGACGTGTTCGTGTAGCGTCTGACCTTATACGCAACGATTGTGGATTCGATTCCCACTTAGGGGAATAAACAATTTTCAACATTTCTAAAGTGTTATCTCACAGTTAGCAGAAAAATACTTTTAAACATTTTTAAACTGTTATTCCACACTTAGGAAAGAAAAATACTTATTTAGAAAACGTATAAAAATTTGAACGTAGCGGGACTCGAACCCGCGCCTCCTGGAAACCGACCAGACGCTCTGACCGCTAAGCCATACGTTCTCATCGAGCTACGTCGAAATTTTTATACGCTTGTTACAACTTATTTATGTTGTTAGTATCTCTGTAGGGAGATTTTTACAAATTTCCGCTACCCAAAGATAATTACTAAGAATTATAGTTTGGCAAGAGAGAATACTATTTTTTAAATATTTTTAAACATTTTTAAAGTATTATTCCACACTTAGGAAAGAAAAATACAGGAGGCGCGGGTTCGAGTCCTGCTACGTTCAAATTTTTATACGTTTTCTAAATAAGAAAAATACTTTTTAAATGTATAAAAGAAGAAGAGAGAACCCATGTGTGTGAGCGTGAAGAAGATAAACTTAATCTAAGCACTATATCCGTCAAACATTTACCTAATAAAATAAGATAAGGTTTAAAAAAATGGGATTGGAGCAAGAATTCTTCTATAACTATAATGCTTATGAGATCAAATAATGAAACCGCAACACACAGGCAAACATTAGTGGAAAAGGAAACCACAATAAACAATAGCCAAAACCAGTTTATTGGCAGATAATATAAAAAAATTTAAATAAAATTTACTACTTAATAAGATAGAAAATCTAACTCACCGATAAGGCCCAGACGACTCCCTCAAAAATGGCGCTGTAACATTAGGATCGTCTAACCCTTCCACTCTCACATCTATTCCAATCTGATATTGTTTAGGACCTTTCAGTTCGGCGACGAGATGGCAAGGATTTCTAGATTCCGGTACAGTTATTATATATTTGGGGTTATTTTGATATGTTTGTTTATGGTTTTCGCAACCACCCGCCGTTCGGGCTGACCATTCGCCACGAATCTGTGAAAGAAATAATATTTTTTTACTTTTTTCTGTTGCCTTTGTAGGGAACTATTATTTACATTTATAGTTTATTTAATATGTGTTATTTATATATTTCAATATTGTAATTTATTTATTTATCACTTATATACAAACATACATTTAATTTAATTTATATATTTTATAGTAAGTATTCGTATTTAGTATATTTATATGAAAGCGCTCGCTGCCGTCGACCGAACCGGTAAGGCGTTCTAACATTTACGCCTACCCCCTTGTCGACGGCATATTTTACATATAACAGTCGATGCTTGCCACTCGACCCGGTTTCCATACGTTCCTTTGTTTTACCTAATATTTTATTCCAAACTTGTATCTTTCGTGTTCTGTTTTATATATATGTTTGTGGTTGACTTTCTTATATACTGTACCGTGATTGTTAATTGTGATTTTACCGTTTATGTTATCACTGTATGTACATTTAAAGTGGTGTTGATTAAACTCAGTGCTAAACGTGAGTAGACTTTTATTATTCATGTCCAATCAACACTACACCTTCATTAAAAACTTGTCGTCAACAATCAATTCCGAAATGTACATAATATAATGTGTATTTTGGTTTTTTTTTTTTTATTTTAATCTTTTAACTAAGTTTCCAATTTTACTATATTAGTGTGTTTGCAAGTCAATATTACTTGAGAAGAAAAAGCTTAATCTTTGCTATATATAACGAATAAATGGTGGTGGTCTTCTCTTACTGAAACACTACTAACGTATATCTTGTCGTGTTGATGTCATTCACAGTCAATCTATATTAATACTATGGCATTTACTTATATCTTCCAATACTACTGGATTTACTGGGAGTAAAATCAATATGGCAATCCATCCGAATTTTCTTTGTCTTTACACAAACGCAAATAGCACAAAAACACAATAACTCACCGTTTTCCTATAAGGATACGGCTCAATCTTCGCCATTTGGAATGGACAAGTGGCGTACGCTCTCAGCGTGTAGTATATAGTGTTGGTCTTCTCATATTGAGACACTACTAGCGTGTATCTATCCGTGCTGACGTCACCGACTATTATTTTGCATAAGTAATGCGGACTGTTTATACGAATACCATCTATATAGGGTGGTGGATCATCTGGAAAGAATATTCGATTCCAATTCAGCAGCTTCACGGTTTATCCCGCAAAGCAAGGTAAGCAGAGAAAACCTAGTGATAGTAATTTCAACTCAAAGGCCACCCAACGCCCATTTTTCCAGACATTGCGAGTTGAGGGAGGAACTCAATGAGGTTTGCCTTGGTACCAGAACTTGGATATAAACGCAATATCCTCTCCCGAGTGGACTCACAACTGTGACTATAAAGTAACTTTGGGCAAACTCTGTACAGACGCACACCGATCTCTATATTAAATTTTCTGTCTTTTATCTTCACGCTATATCCCGCACATAGCAAGGTAGGCAGAGGGAACCTGGGAACCTAGTGTAAAGACACTCTTTCTCGTTCCTATTAAGACACATCCGTTCCCAACTTTTGTTTTATAAAACAAAGAAATAGTTTTATATTAGTTATGGTTATATTTTATAAAACGTCAGATAGCTCTACTGCTTGTTTCTATGGCTTTAAATATAATCACCCTTTGCTATGCAAACTTACACGGATAATAAACACGTTTCCCATTCTTGTACACCAACAGCGTGATATACTCCTTGTTGTCTCGGAAGTCGTCTATCCGCGTGATATGACGTGTTAGAAGCAACCACACCGCCCCTTTCCCTTGAACGTGTAAAGTGAATTGCGGATTTTCACTTATGTTGTATGCGTCTTTTACGGGACCGTTGCCTGCGTCCCATTTTCTAGATAAAAAAATATGACTAAAAATATATTTTCATATAGATGCTGCTGGTTCGAAGAAGTATTTATTATTTAGAGCAAATAAAAAGAAAAAAAAACATTACTATCTGTATTTTACTAAGAGCGACGTTGTGTTCCGCCATTCATCACGCTATATGAGGAAGACCGATATTTTAGCTTCACGCTGTATCCCGCTATTAAGAAACATCGATTATTAAATTGTGTAATTCAGGCCACAATAATGTATAATTATATTATTATTTCAACGGGAACGGAGTGTCTTAACACTGGGTTCCATTTGCCTACCCTGCTGTGTGCGGGATACAGCGTGAAGCTGATTTTTTTTTAAATTTCAACTATAGTGAATCAGTCTCTTACAAATCAGTATCAATCTTAGTTATACACATACAAAACACCAATAAAGAAATACTAACTGATGTATACAATACGTGAATTTAAACAGTTCCGGGTTCCAATTCAGGTAAAAAACGTCAAAAAACTTCAATATACTGGCGTAATCAATCCAGAATACGCCATTATCGTACTGTGAAGCGCTATCGGGATCGTAGTTTAGGAGAGAACGGAGTGATGGAGTCCAATGTACAGTATCTAACTCACTATAGTTACCCCTCCATCGGAGGTGAGACCAGGGATTTTTGAGTTTTAACAGTTGTACACCCTAAAAAATATAATTATTTATTTATTTACACTTTTCAATATCCTCATTACGAAAAACAAAAGAGAAATAAAAAAGCAATTGACTCACAAAAGGCGGTCTTATCGCTAATCAGCGATTTTCAGACAATCTTTGGATTCAGACAATCTTTGGATTAGAAAATTTATGTGATAATATAGAGTGGGTGGTGTATATAAACATACATAACACACTAAATTCTAATATATAAACATAATCCATATATATTTGAAAAATACATATTATTATAATATAGTAAAATATATAATAATGCTATTAATATAATAATTGTAAATAAGTTGTATATATTGATATCATCTCAAGGTGAATCAGCCTTTAAATAATAATTTTTAACAATTTTTTTAAATATATTTAAAGGTATTAATCGCTTAATATTTAGCGATAGATTGTTCCACAACTTAATTGCTTTCACAGCAAAGGAGTGCTCATAATTAGCCACTCGGGGGAATGAAATATTTAATATTTTCATTTCTTCGCTCGAGTGACGAGGCAAAGCGTGGCGTTGAGTTCGCAATGCCTCCAGAGTTCAGCGGAATGCGGGGAACAAAAGTGTTAAAACACTTCCTCCGTTAGATTCCAGGTTCCCTGCCGTAATACAAATGTATTAAAACAGTGTATTAACACTACATTTTTTATATACAGTACGGTTGACGAGACATGGCCACACTGAAGTTACCTATAGATAGCAACACAGATTAGACTTTAGCATTTTTCTTACTTTTGATTATCTTCTCTCCTAAAGCATAACTTTAAGGCGACACATCGGCCGTATCCCGGCCGTATATAAAAAAACATCTTCAAGCTAAAAAAACCTTAATAAACTCACATTAACGAGCCGTACATCAAGTACAGCATACGCATGGCTTGCCACTAAGCCGGTCCTTTCAGCCTCTATATCATCTAGGGCTCCAGTAGCTGCTGTGGCTAGGACTTCGCCCCTTTCTAGTCTAGACCGAACCGTCTCGAAGAGGGCTTCGGAATTAAAATCCTCGGTGTTACGTAACGCGCAACGTTCTGGTATCCAGCCTGTTAAGGCATGAAGATCTATATTCTAGGATGGGAAGAGACTTTTCTTAAAACATAAATAGATACACAAATATATTATTTGACTAGAGACCAGCTCGCGGCTTCGCCCGCTTGAACTACACAATTATTTATTTATTTAAACTAAAGTTTCAGCTAATTCAAAAAAATAAATAAAACAAACACTAAATGTCAAGGGAAGTTTATCAAAATACTATAGTAAAAAACGCATTTAAATTGATTATGCCGTTCTGAGATTAGAGAGAGATGTACAGACAGCGATCACTTACAATATTATTATATACATTCATTATAGATTTCTTTTGATTATTTAAGTGTATTTTTTAATATATTTTTATACAATTATTATTTATTATTACATTTCTACCAGTATAATAATAAGGAAAAACAAACAAATTATTAAATTTAAACAAATTAATTCCAAGCTGTAACATTTAAGATATAAGCAAATTATAAAAAAAATATAATATGAAAAAAAAATTACATAATACTCACACTATTAGATCCTGGGAAATCATAACCGCCCATAACTTTCATATACGCCTTTTCTAATAAGGACACCCAAAATTCATTTTTATTACTTGAATAGGAACATAATAATCTTCCATACTTACTATATGGCAAACGATCGTCGATTATTATCTAAAAAGTATAAATAGAAAGAAAATTTAACCTTTTGACACAATTTTCACAGAGAGTCTATTTTCTCCACATACATTATTTTCTATTTTTAAAGTGTTATTCCACACTTAGTAAAAAAATCATTAATTTTAAAAAAACGCATTTTCACTACTTACCTACTCTATTCCACCTATTATGTGTTAAGTGGCAGACTTCAACGCCTCTATGTCTTATTAGAAGAGTGAAGATATGAAAATGATTTTTCCCCGAGTAGGAATCGAACCCACAACCGTCACGGCACGATATCAAGACGATAGGTGAAAATATCAAAAGAAAACCATAAATTTCACGGTAGTTGCATAATAAATAAAAAATCTTTTAATATAAATTGCTATTATTTTAGAACGTAACGTTAATCGCTATAGCAATTAAAGATACGTTTTTTGTTAATATGATATTATGATCTCAAAAAAACATAGTGCTTTAATTATCTCCATAACTCATATAACTTCCTTAAATCAGGTTAATTAAAATTACAACAAAAAAAATATAATTAACGTAATTTCTTTTATCTGTATTTTTGATTGCAATATGTATAAATTCAACATAGCAGGAGAGACAGAGATAACCTAGTTTTAAAACCCCGCTTTGTTTACTTTTCGTTCATTTCAAAATATTACGTGTGGAATGGAGGAACTCAACGCCGCAGTTTGACCTACCAGACGGAAGAAATCGAACCCAAAACTATAACGTGTAAAAGCTATAACAACAGTTTTAATAAATATATAGTTATCATACATACCTTCCTTCTAACTCCATTCAAATGTAATTTAACCATATATTTTCCAAAAGGATTGTATACAGGCTGTTTATTTTTGTTCTTTGGGTATATTATAGATGTAATAATTTTTTTATTGAATCTTCTTTCGTATAATGCACTCACTGCCAAAGACGCTACAAACGAGCAATCTGAAACTATCTGAAAGAAAATGATAATTGTTTCGTTGGGAAAACTCTCTGGGCCCATAGTTTATGGCGTCAAATCTCCATATCCATGGCAGAGGAGTACCTTACACTCCATTCCTGTTGTGCGCCTTGTGCCTGCCACAATACTCACAATTCCTGAGCCACTGCGAATTTTATGATAGAATTCAACGCCGCGCTTTAACACGTTGCTAGACCGAAGAAACGAAAATATTAAATATTTAATTCCATCCGAGCTTATTGTCGCACGTTTATGCCCCCGAGCCACGACGGCTTTAATGTTTTTCTCTGCTAAACTCAATATTACTTTAACGAATTTGAATGATATTTCTAAAATATGCACAAAGAAAGGAAATACGGTTACTTATAGTATTCTGTCCATCACTTCCAAAATGCAATCAAGAAAATTTGACTGACTTCTTTTGATTGAAAGCAGTATATAAAACAAAAAAATCTACTGTATACAACGAATTTTTGATTGTAATAATACTATGATAGAGTAATTTTTAATGCACTCATAAAACAATACAAATAAATAAATAAAACTCACCGTCTGTTTAATACTAAAGCAATCAACATGGTCACCAACAATCATCTTCGGATCACTGGACACTTCATGTGGCCTGATCCATCCATCGAACTCATTCTCCTGTTTCGACGACAATTTTAATTCACTAGCTCTGTCTTCAAAGGGCAATGCATATTGAAACTTTTCTGATAAGTCAACATCCATGAACGGTAAAAAACAATTATTGTTTATATTTGATGTCATTCGTAAAACTTCTTTCTCTTCTTCAGTGTAATTTTGTTTTCCACTTACTTTTAGGTGTACACTTTGTTCGCGTTGGAGTTGAGCCCTGTTTGGTGATATTGCTAAAAAAAATTTACAGAATTTTTATGTATTTCATAAAAGTAAGGTTACTTTGTTGTGATATAAATTTGTAGCATTGAAAAATTTATAATATTTTTGAACCTTATGTAATATTGTTTATAGTCCAACCCATATAAACAATATTCAAACACAAAACACTATAATAGTAATTACAAGAATAGATATTTGTTTTGGTTTTTTGATAAATGTAAAAATATGAAAAAAAACAGTTGACGCCAGTCTTGGCACAGGGGCAAAAACGTGTGACTGTAAACATTACAAATTGTGGGTTCAATTCCCAAGTAAAGAAAAAAAAATTTTACTGTTGGGTTCCACCACTTGACATGCAATGTCTGAATAGAATCAGACTGTCTGAACACTAGGTTCCCAAGGTTTTAGTGTAATTATTGATATAAAATTATATATTTACAATTATTAATTATTAATTGCATCACTTTTAAACTACTAAAAATTAAATACTAACTTGGCTTCTTTGGCTCAGTAACTGACAGGGCTCCCATCTTTTTAATCCCTTTAATCTCTTCAGCCCTGTCTAACGCTTGTGCTGCTAAACCATTTATCTTCGTTTTTATAATTGAATCGATAACTTTCTACAAACAACAACAAAATATGTATAATAATAATAAAATGCATCTCATTTTTTTATGTCTGGTTTTCCTAATTCTCATTCACATTTTGCTGTGGTTTTAAATTTTATCACTTCACAAAAAATATTTAAAATTTGGCAGAAATTGTGAACAACATGTTTTAATACTAGGTTGACTCTGCCTATACTGCTATATACAGGAAAAATATAAAACAGCAACAATAGTTCATGAAACATACCACACTAACTGCCAATTCTACAGCTTGTGTATATAATTGTAAAGCTAAGTCTGTTAGATTTGCTTCATCTGCATCTAAGGCTTGTTGCATAAGAAAGTAGCATTTTTGCATAAGCCTTTCACTATCTTCTTGCTGTGCTCTTTCTGTAACCAAAAAAGTGTTACTTATAATACTTAAATATATTATTTTTTCTTTCTAATAGATATTTTTTATTTATGTTGAAGAAGAGTTAAAAAGTTATCTTAATAATTGTTCAAAATAAACAATTGATAATATACTTGAGATATATCTTGTACTATACTCGGTATCACATGATAATTTATAATACAATAAAGAATGAAATTGCAACAAAAGAGCATGACTCATCTATGAATAGCGGTAAAATTTATTTACGAATAAACTGAATTATAAGAACATGTTTACCCTTTTGTTCTTGTAAGAAAGTAGCTCGTCCCAAATATTCCTTGACCTTTTGCCGTAGATCTCCTTGTCTTTCTGGTGATACCTGACCACATACCCTGTCCAACAACCGAGCAGCTGTTCTGTAACATTCTACAGCTTTATCGGCTTGACCAGCTTGGTCAAATGTGACTGCTAGAGAAGCTGCTTCCGTTGCATTCATAAAATCACTCATTTTTAGATTTTAATGTGAAGTATGTTCACATTATAAAATTGTAATCTCCATAAATAAACAGTGAATGTGACTTTAGTTTGATTCTATCTGTCAAATTATAAATGTCAATTTTCACGTTCATTTTTATATGTTCAGAAATAAAATAATTTTCAATTTATAAAATAACTAGATTGTGGTTGCCTAGTTTATTAAATATAAAATTTTATAAAGCGAAGTAAATTAATAATTAGTAGTAAATTTATACATTGCAATAGTGTAATAGATCTCTCGATACCGTTTCAAGCGACAAAAGTTTAATGAATACTACGCTAGCCACCACTTGGAATTGATGTCATTTTAATATATTTGGAAAGAAAACAATGATAAATATGAAAAAAATATGTAAAATAGTAAAATTTTTGTAATACATTATTATCATATAAAATAATAAATTGTACACTGGTAATCTCAGGATTTTCGCTCAACCTCTCAACTTTACATTTGACAGTTCTATTATATCAAATTTTGATTTCCTATTAGTATTTCTGATTTATTCGTTAATCGTTCTTCATTAATTCATTGTTGGCTGTGCACTGTGACTTATTATGTGTATTATTGTGAAATAGTCATTAAAAATTGTATGTACTTTATTCCTCTAAAATTTTTATATAATCCTTAGTATTTAGTGATTGGTGAACTCTGATTCTCATATAGATTAAAATCTAGAGGAATTTAAAGCAGAAATGGCTTCAGATGTTCTAGTATCGTCTGGATCAGAAATCCGCGAGAACTTGGTAATTATATACATATAATATCGTATATTGGCAATTAATTTATACACATTAATGTTAAATTGAAGTAAGTTTATCTACCCTAGCTATTGCATATTATTCTTAAGACATTAGCAATGAAAATAACGAATTTGATCTTCGTGCCACCAAGAATTTACCTATTTTTAGAAGTCTTTAATGTGTAAAATATTAAAGAAAAATAAAAATATATATAAATTATTACTACTTACATTGTACGATAATTTTGGCTTTTACAAAAATATTTCATATGGTAATCAAAATTAATGTGTAGCAAATTATTTTTTCCTCTTAATGATTCCTATATAATAAACAATATGAACTTCAAAGTGTACAAACTATAATTAGCAAAACAAGCCTTTAATTGCTTAAATTGTATTTAAATTTAAATACTTAATCCCATCTTTATAAAACACTCAAATCAAAGATTGATGGTAAGAAGCCTTTTTCATTCATAGATTATAATTTATGAATGAAAACAGCCTCTTGAGGTTAATATCAGAGTTGAGTGTTGCTTATAAATACAAGCCTTAGTTGTTTCTTATGAGCCTTAAAATAAATGTATAATTATTACTTAAATCAGCTTCTTGCAAGAGCACTTAGCAGGGTAGGCAGAGGGAACCTTATGTTAAGACACTCCATTCCCCATATTCCAGTGAATTTTGGAGGCATGGGTGCGTTGAGTGGCAGAATACTACCCCATGTTTTACCTCAATGCTAGAGCAAAGAAGTGAAATTATACATTTTAATAAATATTTCGTTTTCTCGAGTGGGGATCAAACCCACAATCAGTTGTGTTTATAGTCACATGCTTGTGCTGCTGCGCCATGACTGACTACTAGTTATTACTTATTATTAGTCATTACTTTGTAAATCTTATTTACATTTTAGATCATTAGCATTAATATGACAAACAAATCTCAATATTACTATGATACTAAAACCAACACTACCAAGTATACCTACTATATATTATAGGATTTAATTTATTGAAGCTATTGTGGAGTGAGAGATTCTCTGACTAAACATTTTGTTGGTGTGGGCTTGATCAATCCCCAGTTGTAGGTGTCGCTTGAGGAAATCTTGTATTAAGACACTGTTCTCCAAGCAATTTGAAGATATTGCGTGTCGGGTGGTAGAACTCAACACTGTGCTTTGTATGTACCAGAATGTGTAATAAAAATGTATATTAGAATACTCCACAACAGACCACAATTATTTGATTAAACTATTCTAACAAAAAAAGTAATTAAAATGTTTAGTGCAACTTCTTAAAGTAAGAAACTGCTTAGCAAGCCAGGGATTCACTGTGTGGGTGTCCATATTGGATATTGCAGGATGAGGAGCTCAGGTGTAGGTTCAGGGGCCCCTTTAAATATGCAATAACACTTTTTTCATGGCTCCTCTCTTTACGAACATGAAATGTGAAATGATCTTAATATCAAATATGAAATACATTGTAGAAATTAACTGATGATAGTTCAAGCTGTTCTGTTCTATTTTGCTGTATAACTCCTACTCTTACTGTAGGCAGTAAAAATTGTACTCTAATTCTATTTTTTCTTCATGAATTTGAATTTTTCACTTTCATGCTTACCATAAATGTAAAAGGAAAGCTTAACATGTGCAAAGCATATGACAAATAAAAAATTAAACAATAATCTTTCATACATTGGCAATAAGATATTATTAATAGCAGTTTATTGGTATGATAAATTGGCCATTTGATGGTCATTTAAAAATTGCTCAATAACCACTTCTGTTTATAAGTAATGCATCAAATATGTTAACTGTTGGGTCTAAATTAGCACTTAGCGATTAGTAACTTATTATATTTATGAATAAAAATATTATATTCATAAAAAATACATCTAGACACATTTAGACCTTGGATTAAATTAATAAAAATGACCCATGTTGCAAATGCTTAAGAAGTTTATATATGTAGTTTCTATTCTTTAGCCCATTACGTTTAAAATTAGAAAAGTAAGTTAATGGTTTCTTGCCTATAATGCATGAAAGTATATTGAAATATTTGAAGAATTGTTAAAATATGTAATCTGTTATTTATTTCAAATTAGCCTTAGCCTCGACACCAGACCGAAGAAATGGAAATATAAATTTAAGTAAATATTTTATATCTTCGAGTGGGAATCGAACCCACAACCAATCGGTTATACAGTCACACTCTGTGCCGCTGCGGCACGACTGGCCTCATATATCCTTTATTTAATACTTAAAAAAACTTGAACATATTTATTTCTAGCTAATGAAAAAATCTTTTAATTATAAAAAAATCTTGATAAAATAGCAAAAAATGCATAAAAGTGCTAAATACATTTATATTAGATTTTTTTTTATGAAAAAGAAGTTTTCCTTTCCAAAGGTCCTTCTTTTTCAAAAAAAAAATCTATCATATACTTGGCTGAAGAGAGCATTTGTCTTATATCTCTAATCAAAATATATAATGCTGAAGAATTTTTTTGTTTGAATGTTCTAATATCAAGAGCTAATAATTGAAATTAAGGAATTAGTTAGTTACTCCATATATTGGAGTACTACTATATAGACTATATTACTATATTATACATACATATTATATATTGGAGTACTACTGTATAGACTATATTATATTTTTATATGAACGCTAAAAGTGTCATGTGTCATACAAGACTCTTAGTTATGTAGATTAAACCATGAGGGCAAAGCGGTGCATAAAAACTAATGTCAATATAAATAGAATTTCCTAGTTCCCTATTTTAGTATTTGTCTTCTAAAAACATTATTTTTGTATATTGGCCACTCACAATATCTATATAATGTGAGTGGACAAAAAGAAACCAGTGAAGCATGACTTTGACCTTGGTTTCTATTTGTTTTCTTGCCTTGCGAAATAAGGTATTTGAAAAAAATATATATTGGACAATATAAAAAAATTGGACGTAGCAGGGCCCGAAACCTAGCGTCTTAACTGGTTTTCAAGAAAATGAAGAACTTTTTTTTATACGTTTTCCAAAAATATTTTTCTATTCATACAGTGGATTACGGGAGTATGCCGTACATAGCAAGGTAGGCAAAGGGCACCTGGTAATCTAGTGTTAAGATACTCCGATTCTGTAGAATTCTGAAGCCATTGGGTGTTGAGTGGTGGAACTCAACGCCGCTTTTTGCCTCTTTACCAAAGCAAAGAATGAAAATATTAAATATTTTACTTCCTCGAGGGGGAATCGAACCCGTCATGTCTACAGTCGCATGCCTCTGCGCCATGAATGGACTCTATTCAGTAGAATGAGATAACACATTAAAAATGTTAAACTTTTGCTAAAGTGCTCAGGCTTGAGGCTAGATTTTGTCAAAATTAAACATAAAACTATTTTAGATATTAAGAATAAGTTCTCGCTGTTTTTTTTTTTTTTTTTAATTAATTTAAAATATAATGCTTACAATGTCATTACTCAAAGTATTGTCCATCATTAGAGACCACTTTCTCCCATCTCTCTGGTAGCAATTGAATCCCCCGTCGGAAAAACGACTCATCTTTCGAGGCAATCCAGGAATCAAGCCATTTTTCGGCTTCTTCAAAAGAATGGAAGCGCTGCTCGCTTAAACCGTGCGCCATCGACCGAAACAAGTGGTAATCGGAGGGGGCTATGTCCGGTGAATACGGCGGGTGGGGTAGAACTTCCCATTGAAGTGTTTCCAGGTAAGTTTTGACTGGTTTTGCCACATGTGGCCGAGCATTATCATGTAATAAAATCACTTTGTCGTGTCTCTGCTCGTATAGTGGCCGCTTTTCTTTCAGAGCGCGACTCAAACGCATCAACTGAAGTCGATAGCGAGCTCCCGTGATAGTTTCATTAGGTTTAAGCAGCTCATAATAAATTACGCCCTGCTGATCCCACCAAATGCAGAGAAGAAGCTTAGAACCATGGATATTTGGTTTTGGCGACGATGTTGATGCGTGACCCGGCATGCCCCACGATTTTTTTCGCTTTGGATTGTCGTAGTGAATCCACTTTTCATCCCCAGTGACGATACGGTGCAGAAAACCTTTTCTCTTTTGCCGTTGAAGCAACAATTCACACATGAGAAAACGTCGTTCTACGTCTCTCGGCTTCAACTCATACGGCACCCAATGCCCTTGCTTTTGGATCATTCCTAACGCTTTTAAACGTTTTGAAACTGTTGACGCATCTACTTGTAACGTTTTCCCGAGCTCTACTAACGTCTGACATGGATCTTCTTCAAGCAATGCCTCCAATTCTGTCTTCAAATTTTGTCGGTGCTCCAGAACGCTCTTTGTCTTCAAGGTCAAAATCATTACTTTTGAAGCGCCTAAACCAGTCTCTGCACGTTGTATTCGACAAAGCATTGTCTCAACGAGAATTCTGTGTGCTTCTGCTGCAGATTTTTTCTGAATAAAGCAGTGCAATAAAATTCCCCGCAAAAACACTTTATTTGGCACAAAAATACACATTTTCACAAAGGGAAAATAAATATGTAGTTGACACTGTAGTAAACACTATTCTACTATAATTTGAGGTTACATATAGTACTACTTTGGTGATTCGTTACAGTACGAAATTCCGTGCACAGAGTGCCGCATTGGCACTTTCAAAAAACGGCATCTTTCAAAAAACAGCGAGAACTTATTCAAGGTCCTAATATAAATATTCTCACACAATATGGTTACGATATTTATGATAGGATTTAATTTTTTATTATTTATTATAGAGTTACCACATATCTTTAATTCTTTCATGGCGCATTGGATTAGTCTCTGGTTGAAAGCGCAGTAGTTATGGGATCGATTCACAATCAGAGATCAACAATTAAATATATTGAAATCATTTTACCTAAAATGAGTGTAAATTTAAAAATATAATGTTGTAATACTAAAATATCTCTGCCTTACCTGCTGTATGAGGGAGTCCCTTGATGTTAATAATTATTTTATGCTAATTTAAAATAATTCTATGTTGCCGATATTCTTTAATATGCAACATCATCCCTGTGGTCAAATGGAAATAACTAAGAGTTGTGTATGACAAACACATTAAATGAGTTAGATATCATCAAAAACGTCATATAATATAGCCTAAATCTTTCCTCGATAAATGGACACAAAAACATTTTTACAATTCCAACTTGTATTATGGTTCCTGAGATTATCACGTTCGACCAAACGCTTTACGTTCGACAAAAACATTCGAGCTTTATAAAATTAGTATCAATGAAATAAAAGTAAAGTTATATTTTCAGGTAACGACTGCTATCAAGTTCCTTTCCAATCCTAATGTACAGAGATGTACTATGGAAAGTAAAGAAAGATTCCTCAGAAGCAAAGGACTATCTGACGCTGAAATACACAAGGCTATAGAGAAATGCGGTGAATTGATAGATGTACCGTCCCTGACATCTGAACTGATGATGTTCCATCACTCCAGAACGTCCTGGTTTAAAGAGAAAATTGTTCCGTTGATTGTTTATGGAGGATTTATTTATGGATGCTATTGGTTTTATAAGGTAGGTCTTATGTTTATGTTTTGAAATGATTATTTACTTTATTTTTGAGCTTCATGCTGTATCCTGCATATCTAGAAAGTGGAGTGAATCATGTTATGACACCCTATGGAACTATTAAATTACATTACCCCGATAGTAGAAAATAAAAGTAAATTGCTAAGTTCAAGTTAAGTTAATTTTTCATCCCGTCGTGGCGCAGGGACGCAACCGTGTGACTGTAACGCGACGATTGTGGGTGGGATCCCCACCCGAGGAAATTAATTATTATTTTTTCGCTCTGGCAACCAAAGCAAAAGCCCGGCGTTGAGTTCCGCCATTCAACACGCAGTGCCTCAAAAAATTCTGCGAATAATGGGGAACGGAGTATCTTAACACTAGTTTTCTCTGCCTACCCTGCTGTGTACGGGATACAGCGTGAAGCTGATTAATTGGATTTGTTTGTTATTGTTACGCCAATTTTAGTATAGTTACAAAAGTTATACTTTTTGTCAAATAAATATGTCTTTTTATCGCATAATTAAAGAATTTAAAATACTTTCATTGTTATATTTATACTCGTATCTTTGCATTTTTTACATACTATTACCTCCAAAAAACGCGTATAAATTCTTATACATTATCATTATAGCTCATACATATCTATAACTAAAAAAATTACATAGCCGTCTGTGTAACATGATTTGTAAAATTTATAATAATAGATAAAATACAAAAGGTCAATGTACGGTTAAACCTAAAAATTCTATGCCGTCCAATTGTGATTGGAGCTCATGTACAATTGTATATGCATACATATATGTATGTATTGGAAATTGCGTAACTGATTATATACAGAACATTAGTTTTAACAAGCTTTTATTTTTATTTATTTCATACTGTTTTCATATTTGTGTTTCACGCTTTATCCCGCATGTAGCAGGGAAGACGTAAGGAACCTATTGTTTACGCTACGTTCCCTACGCGTCAGTGCCGTAATTCTTTTGCCTTGTTACCAGAGTGAGGAAATGAAGATAATAGGAAGAATGGGAATCGAACCCCCAACCGTCGCGATTACAATCTGAATTTTAGACTACGTGACGCTGCGCTACGGCTTTGTCTTTTTCAATGCCGATCTTTATCATACCATACAAGAAAATCGAAATACTTAAGATATAAATATTCCCTAAGTGAGGATTGAACGAATACTATCGTGTGTACAATACACAGTTAGCAAGTACATCAAATCTTTATACAAATATAATTTATTGTACGTTATAATTAGTAATACATTATATGCAAGGATAAAAAAAAATCGGCTTCACGCTGTATCCCGCACACAGCAGCGTAGGCAGAGGGAACCTAGTGGAGATCGAACACACAACCAGTCGATTTTACAGTCACACTTTGTGCCGCTGCGCCACGACTGGCCTCAAAGATATTAATAATAAATTATAATAATCATACGGGTGACTATTTGTAATGTTTCGTATTAGCTGATAAAGTACAAACTTTAATTATAAATATCATCATCTTCGATTTATTTTTATAATTATAACTATATTTACATATATATACGAGGCCGGTCGTGGCGCAGCGGCACGAGGTGTGACTGCAAAACCGACTGGTTGTGGGTTCGATCCCCACTCGAGGAGATGAAATATTTACTTAAATTTATATTTCCATTTCTTCGCTCTGGTGTCGAGGTTAAGCGCGGCGTTGAGTTCTGCCACTCAACACGCAATGCCTCCAGAATTCGGCAGAAAGTGGGGAACGGAGTGTCTTAACACTAGGTCCCTCTGCCTACCCTGCTGTGTGCGGGATACAGCGTGAAGCTAATTTAATTTAATTTTTTTACATATATATACCCAATTTTTTCAAACCTTTAGCATAATTATTTGTCGATAATTGCGTTTTTTAATGTGATGTTTTTTTTCTAAATAAATTACTTGTACATAATAATATATTTAATATTTTTAAACGATAAAATAAAAAATAACAATTGGTTATTTATTTATTATATTATCTATATAATTAATTTGTAAGTAGGAAAACAATAAAAAGGTTTTCGTACTTAATAATATTTTTAATCAAAGTTCATTTTAGATAATAAAGAGACATATAAACTCTTCAGCGTAGCTTTCGGCTTTAAAGCGATGGTTATGGATTCGATTCCCGCTCGATTTAAATTATTTACCCTTCTCTGTTATGACAAAGCACGCCGCCAAGTTCTGCCACTCAAAATGCAATGTCTGAAAAGAGTTAAGCGTCTACCTTTTGCCGTTATCAATATCGGGCAAAATCGAGCAAAAAAAATATCACGTTGTTTTTGGTACTTGTTATCATAGCGGAAACAGGAATACATACACAATCTATGAATTTTTTTATTGTCTAAATATCACAGCGAATGAAATACGGCCTGGTGACTGACGGACAGCGGAGTCTTATTAACAGGGTCTCGTTTTACCCTTTGGATACAGGAGCCCTAAAAAGACGCTATTTAAGAACCATTACCGACAACTTACGACGCCTGTGGGTTCGAATTCCGCTCATAATAGTATTTATTTTAAGAATTCTTGTAGCCTAAATAATCAACAAAGAAATCTCGGTGAAGGCGGAAAGTGCGTAAATATATAAATAATTACAAATCTTTACAAATATTTTTTTTAGAATTGCCTCAGACAATTCTTATTCGTGGAGGAGCCGAAACGTAAAACGACAATGGAATGTATAGAGGAATTACGAAAGTCCTTAGATGTAATGAACGCCAGTATCAGTTCACTGAGGGGCGATGTCCAGACATCTTTGAAAAGGAACACGTTTCGATCGGAATTGGACAATTTGAAGGCAGATATTGCTTCCGTCAAAGGCATATTGCTTAATAGGTAAGTGGTATTATATTTTAGATTAAATAATGTTCATACATATATCTACATGTTTCTGTATTAATATTATAAAGTTGAAGAGTTTGTGTGGTTGATCGCGCTAAACTTAGGAACTACTGGTTTGAATTGAAAATTCTGTATATATATTGGACAGTTCATTTTTCGAGGAAGTTTATAAGCTATATTATATAACGATAATTGTTTCCATGTAATCCACAGTGGATTATACTGAAACTATTATATTAACGGTTTGCGGTCAGGGTTACTTGAGTCATTTAGTTGTTAGATATTTTTATTTAACCAAGAGGGCAAAATCGCAGGTAGATAAAAGCTAGAGTTCTATAACTCAAACGAATATAATATTTTTTAAGTAATGTTTTCTAGTTGTGGCATTACTTTTTTTACGGCGGTTACGGCTTCGATTCTAAGTTACAGCAAATATATGTTTAATTGTACGCTTAAATTCTATGATGTATGTAATACAACTGTCATGACCGACATTTCTCGGGTTCTTGTTATTTAATTATGACTTTTGATAATCAAACTAAATTTTAGTACATACAGTTTTTAATTAAAACTTACAAGCAAAATTCTCAGGAAAGAAATTACAAACATCATTAATTGTTTAATTGACCATATAGGTACATATATCATGCAAAAAATTATATGCAGTTTAAAGACGATCTAACCGTTTATAATAATCTATTTCGTTTTAATTGTGTAACGTTGCATAGCATTTTTTTATCTTTATCCCGCATACAGTAGCAAAGGTAAAGGGGACTTTATGTTGAGACACTTTGTTGCCCATTTTCCGCCGAATTCTGGAAGCATTGTGTGTGAGTGAATGGTGTATCTTACTTACATTAAGTAAGTAAAATACATCATTCTCCGCTCTCCGTCTGAATTTGAGACAGATTGTGTTGAGTAGCGGTATCTAACTGCCTACCAAAGCTAAGAAAGTGAAATAATTGATCTCTTGGGCGGAAATCGAACCTACAACCATTGCGTTTACAGTCAGACGCTGCCACTACACGATGGACTCTTTATATAAAAATATATTTTCCTTTTTACCAGAAATCAGTTCCCCGCACTAAAAACACGTACCGAACCGCCATCGATACCGGCATGGCAGAGGCAGTCCGAAGAGGCGTCCTCCACAGAAGTGGTAGAAGATAAGAAGAAACATAGGGAGAGAAGCAGAAGTCAGAGGTCGGAGTCGGGAGGCTCTAACTCGAGTGAAGGGGAACAGGCGACAAAGAATAGTGATAGCAGCTTGGAAATTATGTAAGTGTTCAATGACTGCAACAATAGCCCACAACCCCAAACCCCAAAAATGCCATGGGATTTTGGGATCTGGGATTTTGTCTGATAAACCCATCTATTATTACTTTGAATTTCGGGATATTATTAGGCCCAGAGAGAGTTTGGGATTTTGGAGTATTGTTGGGCTAAAAGATGGCGTTTTAGACCACCCAGTGCGCCCAAAGATGGGATTTGAGAATTCTGGCCAAAAACATTTAGTCTATTAAGACGAATCTAACGATATACCAATTATGTAAATCTGTTCAGCGGTTCTAGAGATAAGAGGTAATAAAGAATATTACATACATACTAGATAAGCCCGAAAATCATACCCCTTCCTTAACAAATCCTAAAAAGACATATTACAAAGTGTGTATGCAGCTTACATATTATTCTAATCATCTAATGTAATAATAAAATGTTTTTTTTTATAAAATAAGCAAATCTAATAAGCAAAGCTTCACGTTGTATCCCGCACACAGCAGGGTAGGCAGAGCGAACCTAATGTTTATGTTGAAACACTCCGGTCTCCATTTTTCGCCGAATTTTGAATGTTGAGTGGCGGAACTGAACGCCGCGCTCTGCCTCGACACCAGCGAAGAAACGGAAATATAAATTTAAATAAATATTTCATTTCCTCGAGTGGGGATCGAAACAACAATCGATCGCTTTTACAGTCACACTTTGTGCCTCTGCACCTTAAACCATTTCTTTCTTAAGCAACCTTCCTTACGATCGTTTAAATGTAAATAATTTAAATATGTCGTCATGACGCCATTGTTCATTGTCTCATGCATAGTTTTGAAACAACTGTCTTTTTTTAATAAAGACATTTATTCTTATCTTGAGTAATCTTACGTAAATCATCTCAGTAATTATTTCATAATGGGTATATTTAAATTTACTACTATTATGTACTATAACGTGAATATTACGAGTTCGGTTCCCACTCGAGGAAATTAAATATTTAAATTTATTCGCTCTGGCAACGGGCAAAGCGCGGCATTGAGTTCCGCTAACAAGCAATGCCTCCAGAATTCGGCGGAAAGTGGGGAGCGGAGTGTCTGATCATAGGCTCCCTCTGCCCACCCGGCTACATGCGAGATAAAGCGTGAAGAAAAAAACTTACTATATACGAGTATACTTGTATACTCGTAAAACATCTCAGTAATTATTTCATAATATATACATATATATTTCAGTAATTATTTTTATTGTGCCACTTAAGTAAATATATACTAACAACTTAAAATATATAATAATAATAAATACTACTTTTTATAATAAATTATGATTCTTAAAAACTTAAAAAAATATAATAAAAATATATTATACTTTAGAGTAGTGGTATTTGAACACATTGTATTTTCTTTTTTATACAGGATGGCTACGTGGCTTGTATTATGATGGTATTAACTTTTGGAAAAGAGTAGCTATAATAATATTTTTAATTTCAGAACGTGAATATCAACACCCCGTACAAAATGGACACCAACGAAATTGGATTTTGATTAAATCATGTTTACTTGCCTTTAATATTGTTTTTTTTTAATATTTTATGTTCCTAATATTACGAATTGTGTTTTTGTTATTTTTTATTGTAATTCGATTTTGTTAAAATAATTAAAGTTTACAAAAAATATTTTAAATTTTATTTTGTTTAAAGACATTAGTTAATTTTGCGAAACATTTGAGTAACAGTACGGTAAACGAGTCGTGGCCACCATGAAGTTAACTGTAGATGGATGCGCAGATTTGATTTATGACTTTACTTATGTTTAATTATTTTCATATTCTCGAGTGTACAATGCGCAGAAGTATAGAAAGCTTAACTTCAGGGCGGCCACGATTCGTCGACCTTACTACATTTTGTTTAAAGTTCGGTATAGCAGTTAGTAAATCTGATTGCTATATGAAAGACCATAGGTTCGATTCCCGCTCAGAACAAATATTTGTATATCAGTAACTTCACTTACGCGTTACTCTAACTTTATATTTTCGTATTTAGAAATATTTATTTATGTAAAATAATTCATATGTTTCGCATTAAAATTATTATCCAAAGTAAACACAAGAAATAAAAGAAATCATTTAATTTGACCTTCAATAGTTATGTCATTATCACGACTCATTTAATGCTAGATTTAACAATCTTTGAACATAACGAATAAGTGATAAGAAATTTTATCGTTTACTTGTCAGTACTTTATCTTTGTTTTTGTATGTGATTTCAATAATGCAGTAGTAAAAGTGTAATTGCGATAGTTATCGGTTCGAATTATATTGGAAAAATATTTCTGATTTACCGTTTCCGTTCTCATTAAAAGTAGACTACTTAATTTTAGAAATATTTAAGGCCAATCAAAATCTTTTGCGTAATACAAGATTCCCAATAGTCTTCTTTAATAATGTGGCTAGCAAATTTTACTTTTTCTTTAAATCCCGCTAGTAGTTCAAAAACAGAGGTTCAAAACAAATTTAGCTTTTTAAGTAAAAATAAGGGATTTTTACTACAATATCTCTTCCATTATTAATTTGCCTTTGTTCTCTAGTGTCAAGTTTTAAAACTATAAAAAAATATTTGTGTTTAAATTTTAATGTACGTATATGAGATTCCACGTGTAATAAATAATTAAAGAAATTAAAAAATGTCGTTAACTCGACGGTTCATTTTCCCGCTCTTTTATGAAATGCGCGGCGTTGAGTCCCGCCACTCAACACGTAGTGTCTCAAATTTCGACGAATAAACGAAGTACTAAGTGATTTTATTTTCTGCTGCTGTATAAAAATTGTATGTATGTACCTAGTACCTATCAATTAATAAATATTGTAGTATCCATGTATTTTGAAATAGCCTAATTTCTTCCATTATTAATATTTTTTTGGGTTTTTTTATTTCTAATTATAGTAGTAAAATTTTGTGTTGTGCTTTTAATTTATGTAGCTAAAGTTGGAAATTTATACATTTTGTTCTTTTTTTCTAGACTAAATAATAATTATTACATTATAATTGTAGATTAAATTTACCTAGTAATATAATGTGAAGGTGTTTTGCTTTGTCATTTACTAGACATTAATTAAAACAATGATTGAAATAATATTTTACGTCAGTATTTCCGGATTCTGCATTTTTACTATGTGATAATAGAAAAAAGGAAAGATTAGATAGAATAGAACCTGTGAACTTAGTGTTAAGACACTCCATCCCCATTAACATACTTCTGTTTCCCATTTTCCGCCGTTTCTGGAGGTAGTGCGTGTTGAGTGGTGGAAGGTAACGCCACGCTTTGCTCCGTTACCAGAGCGAGGAAAAGAAAATGTTAAAATTTCTTTCCACCTACTGGAAATCAAACCCACAACCGTCGCACGCATGTGCCTGCACCACGACGACCGCTTATTTTGTATTTTGACATTTAAAAAAACTTCCTTTATCTATACATTTGATATTAACAGAGCTTTCTATTATATTTAACATTACTTAGAGTAATATAGATTTAATTTGTTTTGTTATTATTTTTATAAATTACTTACAAATATTTTTTTAAATGGTAATGTATAAATATTGTGTGTTTTTTTCATTTAATTTAAATGGTTGTAACATTAGTATGACATTCCGAAACTTTATTTGAATGTATGTAATAATAATTATATGAATTATCTATGGGTGATAAATAAACCAATGATCATGATTTTGAATTTTATTTCTCTTTTATAAACATCCTTTTTTGAAGTACACAAAAGGTGACTAAAAATAACTTTTCCTATTAAACTGAAACTTTGAAATTTTCGCTTTACTATATGTATCTATGTTTTTTTTTTATATAGAAAATATATTTCATTTCCTCGAATGGGAATCGAGCTTACAACCTGTCGCGTTTACAGTCACACGCTTATGCTCCTGCGCCACGACTGGTTTTAAACCTACCCTATCTATCTAAAATATGTTAATAGAAAATGAAGAAAAAAACTAAACCAGTACATACCTAAGGGAAAAAATAAAACATATACATTATTTAAGACAGTTTTATTTACAAAAATACATCACAAAGTATAATATATTGAGCTTAAAAGTCCTGTATAACGATAGAACACGTTCACACCAAGCTTCCACTCCCTACTAAGCTTGGAATTGAGATCAACGAGAACAAAGATGGACAGACATACCGCTTCATTTTATATTCAATTATATAAATACAATAATAATTATTAATAGACCGACAAAAAATTATGAATTGTCCAAGATAGACGCAGATTTTTACTGTCTACTGTAAAACAAAGTATTTTTGCAATTAGAACGTCAAGACTTTCGCTGACGCCTACAAAATATCACATCCATAATACACGTGCCATACTGGATATAAGACAAAGAGTGACAATAAACCCCGCATTTTAAATGTTATGCACGCGACTGTACACGCTGCCTCGTGCCTCTTCACAATCTTCATAAACTGTTTGTCGGACTATAATATGAAAACGACATTAATGACACAACATTCAGATTAGAAATGCTAAATAGTCGTAAATACATATAAAATAGTTAACGTGGAAAAATATGTTTTTCAGTCACAAATGAAGCGGTGGAACAACATTTATTTATTTATAACTTCATATATATAATATATAGAATTTTATCCATAATTCCATACTTTCAATATGGCACGCTAAATGAATACACCGATTCGTTTTAAGGTAAAGGAAATTATTCTACATAATTATTTTAAATTATGATTTAATTGTAAGAATATATTTTAAGGATATGTGTTATCGATAAAGGCATGAAGTGATATTAATGTTGAATTAAGTTAATCCAAAGACAAATATTTAACGGGAATACATACAAAAAAAATAAAATATTCTTGACATTATTCAGAAAGAAGATTCTAAATATAAGAAAAATACAAAAAATAGAGATATCAAATCGATTTAACTTTTTTTACCATATCGACAGACGTTTTCAATAAAAATATTAAACATTTAAATTTAACAATTTTTCATAATGAATACTTGTTTTTTTTAATTCTTAAAATGTAAGCTTTATATTTTAGAGTAAAAGAGAAAGTGCAAGAATTGAATATAAGAAAAGCGACTATAATCGATTATCGAATCATTTTAATACATGATTTAATATATTATGATAATAAGATTATTATATAATAGAATCGACTTAACAAACATAAAAATATAACAATAATAAATAGATATTAAATATATACGGACTGACCAAGAAGATTAAAAGTAAAAAAAAATTAAATCAGGTTTCATCAGGTACTATTCATTACAAGTTTTGTTAAAATGAAAAAAAAAGACAATAAATTTGTTTTAAATATACTTTTTAAAACGTATTTTTAAATTAATATTTAACTTTTAAATACTCATAATTAAAAGAAATAATAATGTCGTACATATTTTCTACAATAATTTTCTTTAAGAGTTACACGTTTTGATTAAATTAATTTTAAGTTTTATAAGTGTGATTTTTTTTTGGGAAATATGGAAATGTGAGGACTTTAGCCTTAAGAAATTTTATAAAACGCAATGCGATTTTATAGAATGCAATACAAATAAAATTATTTTTTTAGCATAACGTAAGACGCTGTGCCGCTGCGCCACGACTGCCTCATTAAATCAGAAGATATCAATCAAATGGCTAACTGATATTAAATAAATATATTATGAATTCATTTGTTCCAGTTTAATATCAGTTCTAAGCTAATTCACACTACTGAGCGCTACTATTAAATAATTATTAAATGGGATAATATAACAAAAAATATGACTTTAAAAAAAATCTTGGAGTGCTGAAAAAGTGATTAATAGTTTAAGAAATCGATTACACTTTGGTAGCACCATATATACGTGTGTAATCAATTTGACTTTCTTTAATTTCATTCAGTGGTATATTTTATTTAAAAAAATAAAGAAAGAGCTTCGTATGGCTATTACTAAATTAATACAATAATTCTACACAAGATGACATATATCTATCTACAGATACAGAATACGGTATGTGAAAAAATGCAACGGGAGCTGGAGAACCAATATATAAAATTATTAATTTCTTTCAAAAATCTATGGTTTAAATAATAATTTAATTTTCAACAATAACAAATATTGCGACTTAATAATTACACATACTCTAGAAAGATTTAGTAAATTAAAAAAATCGAACAATTTTAATACATTTGTCCCATCCATTTTTACACATGCTGTATAAAACTACACAACTGGGTACAACATGGATATGTATAAATATTAACCACAAAAATATTCAATAACCAATGCTACGATATTTCTTATAATAATTAAATTTTATAACGTAATTCTTTAACCACCACTAATTTATAACTACTCATAATAATTAAAATATATCAATTTGTTTATAATAATATTATTACATAATAAAACGCACATATAGGTCTGTATATATGTATGTACATACAAACAGATAATCCTCTCCAAGCATTATTTAAATGCTACCGCCATACATTTGGCTTAAGTCAGCCTTTCTTTAACTTTTAATATAATGGGGGAATCCCCAAAAATAAATTGTGACTTATTGGAATACAGATTATATTAATATATTAATTAATCGAACATATATAACTAAATCTATTAATAACTTGGGATACATTAGGGATACGTAAAGTTGAAACTTTAAAATTTAAAAAACCATCCATTTTATATACTTCTACAAGTAATTTAAATACCTAAGCTTTCCTAAAGAAAATATCTATATTAAACGAACCTAAGTGACTTAAAACATCAAATAACGCTACAATCTCTGTCATTATACATAACTATAGATTCTTTCTGTTTTCATTTTTTTACAATTCGCTCTAATTGCACAGCCCAGCTTTATATACCCCGTATCTTTATAATATAATTTTATTTTGCATGTATGTCGTAATGCATATTATCTATTAATGCCTAGAAAATAATTCTCGGTGTTTTAATATAACATAAAAGACAAATATTATGTAAATTTAATATTTATAAAACTAACCCCTTAGAAATAAAATTACTGACCGTGATAAGATGGAGGCAAAACTTTTAAAAATGGCAACACAAGATATTCAGCTCAATATTATTTTGTGTTATATTGAGCTTTAGCGTTATAAATTTAATCAATTAACATTTCAAAAAAAAAAACATACGAAAAAACACGAGCAAAGACAGTAATCATTTTATTTTTATAGTAATATTTTTTTAGTAATCTTTTCAATCATAAATTTCCAATATGGCGACAAAAGCGTTGAATTTAATCAACGAGTTACAAAATTTACAACAAATACTTAAGACATCGCTTACATATTTTTCCATCATGTATATATATCACTAATATATTTTACGTTCACTTCTTCTCATACATTTTACCAATTCAAAACGTCCAAAATTTACAATAACACTTTCTTTTCCAGAACATTCTTCAGAAAGATTATCTAAAAAAGCATCTACCTGTTTCCGTATGAGTTATCTTCTTTTTCAACAACCCCTTACTACGAAAAATACTTTACCATGTCTAATTTCAATAAGAACCGGTCCATTAGAAAATCTACGGCGCTAATTTTTCAAAATAGATTAACTCTCTGTGTTCCAATTTGCAAACTTATTCCAAATTGAAAAATTTTAACAATTAAATGAAATCAAAAAGGACCCAAAATTTACAACAACACTTTCTTTTCCAGAACATTCTTCTCACACCTAACTATAACATCATCATGGCGGTTATTCAAAACCTTTTTGGCCCTAGACAGATCGTCTAAGAAACATTTACCTTTCTCCGTACGCATTATTTGCTTTTTCGGTAGCAAATTCTTAGACAAATGTGCAATAAGTTTCTGCCAATCTTTTAATAAGAAGAACACTTTATCATGCCTAGTTTCAATAGGGACCGGCCCGTTGGAATATTCGAAGAAAACATTCATAATATCTTTAGGGCAACGGGAGACACGGGTTTGCTTTAACAACGACAATAACAATTTATCGACATCCTTATGAGCTATTATGGGTTTATCATATATATTATTATATAAATTAGTATTCTCAGCGGGACCAACAACGTATATAACGTGTGAAGCGAACTCTAACGCTTCTCCAGCCCAAATGTAGGGGTCGCCATGATTAGTTTTAGAAATGTCATCGTCGTACATAACGTCGAAACCGTATTCGGATCTTAGATAAGTAACAAATGAGGATACGCATTCAGCGTGGAGACGATTCGCTGGTGAATATATTACTAGGACTTTTGTAGGTGGTGGCACTTCTGTAACAATTTTTTTATTCTTTAGCAATTTTTTTTGTAGAGCAGAAAATATATTACAGCTTTGTGTAATATTGAGCTTTGGCATTAAGTAACATTGCCAAAGCTTAATATTGACACATTTTTAAATTTAATTTTTAAAATTTGTTTATCATATTCTATGCGGCGGGTTTATTATATTCTTAGAACCTATAAAAATTGCTTAAAATGTAAAAGAAAACAAACAAAAATCTACTTCTAAACTTGAATATGTAGGTTAAGGTGTAAGCTTTACATTTATTTGTTTTTGTAAAAAAAAAACTACATAACATGAAAAAATAGTACAAACTACAGAACGAGTCTGTAAAGTTTTATTAGTTTTAAATTTTAAAAAAAAACGGAATCTATAAAGAAAACAACATCAAAACTTACCCAGCCCATAATCCTTGCACCAATATCTGCGTACAGCGCGAAGTACAACGTAGTATGCAAATAAAGTGGCTACTACCAACGCGCTTACACTTGCTATACATATATTTAATGTTCCTGTATCGCTTCCTGGAAAATATATCAATTTATTACTTTTCTTAGAGGCCTTCATGGCGCAAACGTCTGATTGTAAGTCCGACGGTTGCGAATTCGATTCTCATTCGAGAAAATGAATGTTAATTTCTTCGCTCTGATTACAAGACAAAGCGCGGTGTTGAATTCCGCCACTCAACACACAATGTTTCGAAAAATTATTCTATGCGGGGGGAACGGAGCGTTTTGACTCTACGTTACAGGTAAAATTAAAAAGAAATTATATGGTAGAAAAAACTAATCTGACACTATTAAAGACTAGATATTAGAATAGGCCCTATTATCACAATCTTTGATTTATTCAATTGTATAGTTAAATAAAGCATTTCATAAAAAAAAGTTTCTGATAATCATCTAAAGGTTTTTTTATAAATGTCATATATCTTATTATCAACTTACAGATGGCGCCTTCGCCACTAAACAACTGCTCCTGTGAATATTTTGTTAAAATTTTGTTACGTTTAACTTACCAGTCTAAATTTAAGTGAAACTAGTTATTAAGGATGTGAATATACTGTGGTAGTGTTTTCTCAACAATCGGTGGACTAGAAGGACTGTTCGGAACAATTTTGTTTAAAATCATATCAGTGCTTGTACGTAACTATTTTGCCAATCTCCTGCCTAAAACTCAGTGCTTTTGACGGTTATTCGAGGACCCAATAAGTTATTTGTAAAATCAGTGGTGAACAATGAACATTAAAGTAACTTTGTAAACTTTAACCTGTTAACTGTTTTATTCAAATTAACATAACGGCAACGGTCATAGTGTATATTGTGGCCACCTATACGCAAGGATATAAACTTACTGATAATCTGGAACTTATTGTTGCATGATCGATACTGATTTTATTTTACTGTGTAGTGCAATAAGATACTAATAGATGGAACTGTATAATAAGACGTCTTCTCAGAATGGTTAACAAGCATTGTATATGACCCTCTTATTGTCTTGTGTGTCGTCACAGATAACTTGGTCTAGTGGCATCCGCTGTGGATTCATTTTCACGACGCCGGTTCAAACCCCACTTTAAAGCATAAATTTTCTTAATTTTTATTTAATTATAAATTATAAATATTATAAATTAACGATGGCTAGTAAATATTCTTCAACTACGTGTGCGGGGTGTCCCAATATGATCAAAACCCAGGAATTCTTATTATGTGCAACGTGTAAACAAACATTCGATCTGTTGTGCGCGAATATACCGGAAAAAAAATTCAATGTAATGTCTAAGGAAAACAAGCGTGCTTGGATCTGTCATAGCTGCCGCAGTAAACGCCCGAGAACCGATAATTCCAATACGCCTGTACGATTCACCCAAGTGTCCCAAAACCTTTCCTCCTCGGAGAGCGACAACAGTACGCTATGTAACAACGTGACGCAGCGCAAGAAAACTAAAGACTTTAAACAAACCTCGTCAACCGCGTCAACCTTAGGCCCGGAAACGATGACTATTATTAAAGGTGAAATTCAACTCGCTGTCAGAGAAGCTGTTAAGACAGCCATGGAGTCGTTCTTTTCTAAGGAATTTGAACATTTTAAATCAGAACTAAAGAAACTGAACGACTTAAAGGAGTCTGTAGAATTTCTTAGCGGTGAATATGACCGCCTTCACTCCAGCATTAAGCACTCTGAAGAAGTTATACAAGTTCTAACGACGGATAACACCGAGCTTAAGCAAAGTATACAATCTCTAACTACAAGACTTCATCTCATAGAACAACACTCTCGTGAGACCAACCTCGAAATAAACGGTATTCCTGAGAATAAATCGGAGAACCTCTACAACACCATGTGCCAACTAGGTAGTATC